>LR738714.1:33754433-33766992 GCA_902687465.1 Secale cereale
TCCCTTTTCAGCAGCCCAAAGGGCGGGAAGGAGGGGCCTTTGGTCCCGGTTGGTGGCACCAACCGGGACTAAAGGGGGGCATCGGTCCCGGTTGGTGCCACGAACCGGGACTAATACCACCCTTTAGTCCCGGTTGGTGCCACCAACCGGGACCAAAGCCCTGTGCTGGCGCGGTGCGGTGGGATGTTTAGTCCCACCTCGCTAGTTGAGAGAGGCCAGCACCTGTTTATAAGCTGCGCTGCCTCTCTCCTCTCGAACTCATCTGAAATGCACGCTTACGGGCCTAATTCGACAGTGCAATGCCTGTGGGCCTACTGGGCCTGCTGCGGGCCTGAATCCTGGCCCATGGTTGGGTTTCTAGTCGTATTCAGGCTGTGCTGGCCAGTAGGTGGCATTTGTTTTTCTTTTTTTCTATTTATTTTTTCATTTCTACTTAGAACTAAATACTTATAGTTTTTTAGTGATTTCTTTTTTCTTTTAGGTCACAAAAATTATAAACTTTCATTATTTTCTTTGTTGCTTTATTTATTTTATTTTGTTTCTACTTACAACAAAATACTTATTGTTGCTATTTTTTTGCAAGTTTTTTTGTTTTATTTTCTGCATTATTTATTTTCTTTTGTTTTTTGCTTTATTTTTTAATTCTTTCTGGTAAAACCAATTACAAACTTTCTGTTAGTGCAAGTAGTATTCAAATTTGAATAGTTTAAATTTGAAATTATTTGTTTTCTTTGTTGCTTTATTAATTTTATTTTGTTTCTACTTACAATGAAATACTTATTGTTGCTATTTTTTATTTTTTGCAAGTTTTTTTGTTTTTTGCATTATTTATTTTCTTTTGTTTTTTGCTTTATTTTTTGATTCTTTCTGGTAAAACCAATTACAAACTTTCTGTTAGTGCAAGTAGTATTGAAATTTGAATAGTACAAACGGACAATGGTATCATACTCGTTTGTTACAAAGTTGGCATGGTATCATCATAATAGTTGCCGAAAAAAGTCTTCACTTTTTCTTCGCTTGTGTCATTTGCTTATTGCGCCGTAACCATGGATAATCTTCATCGTTTATCAGGATGCTTGGGTCAGCCTTGACTTTGAAGGGAGGAATTTCATGAAACTTTTCATAATCTTCAGACATGTCTGTCTTGCCCTCCACTCCCAGGATGTCCCTTTTTCCTGAAAGAACTATGTGGCGCTTTGGCTCATCGTATGATGTATTCGCTTCCTTATCTTTTCTTTTTCTCGGTCTGGTAGACATGTCCTTCACATAGATAACCTATGCCACATCATTGGCTAGGACGAACGGTTCGTCAGTGTATCCAAGATTTTTCAGATCCACTGTTGTCATTCCGTACTGTGGGTCTACCTGTACCCCGCCTCCTGACAGATTGACCCATTTGCACTTAAACAAAGGGACCTTAAAATCATGTCCGTAGTCAAGTTCCCATATGTACACTATGTAACCATAATATGTGTCCTTTCCCCTCTTGGTTGTTGCATCAAGGCGGACACCGCTGTTTTGGTTGGTGCTCTTTTGATCTTGGACAATCGTGTAAAATGTATTCCCATTTATCTCGTATCCTTTGTAAATCAATACAGTCGAAGATGGTCCCCTGGACAACAAGTACAACTCATCACAAACAGTGTTGTCACCTCTGAGACGTGTTTCCAACCAACTGCTGAAAGTCCTGATGTGTTCACATGTAATCCAGTCGTCGCACTGCTCCGGGTGTTTGGAGCGCAGAGTGTTCTTGTGTTCATCGACATACGGGGTCACTAATGTAGAGTTCTGTAGAACTGTGTAGTGTGCTTGAGACCAAGAATATCCATCCCTGCATATTATTGAGTCCCTTCCAAGCGTGCCTTTTCCAGTCAGTCTTCCCTCGTACCGCGATTTAGGGAGACCTATCTTATTAAGGCCAGGAATGAAGTCAACACAAAACCCGATGACATCCTCTGTTTGATGGCCCATGGAGATGCTTCCTTCTGGCCTCGCGCGGTTACGGACATATTTCTTTAGGACTCCCATGAACCTCTCAAAGGGGAACATATTGTGTAGAAATACGGGCCCCAGAATGACAATCTCGTCGACTAGATGAACTAGGACGTGTGTCATGATATTGAAGAAGGATGGTGAGAACACAAGCTCGAAACTGACAAGACATTGCGCCACATCACTCCTTAGCCTTGGTACGATATCTGGATCGATTACCTTCTGAGAGATTGCATTGAGGAATGCACATAGCTTCACAATGGCTAATCGGACGTTTTCCGGTAGAAGCCCCCTCAATGCAACCGGAAGCAGTTGCGTCATAATCACATGGCAGTCATGAGACTTTAGGTTCTGGAACTTTTTCTCTACCATATTTATTATTCCCTTTATATTCGACGAGAAGCCAGTCGGGACCTTCATACTGAGCAGGCATTCAAAGAAGATTTCTTTCTCTTCTTTCGTAAGAGCATAGCTGGCAGGACCTTCATACTGCTTCGGAGGGATGCCGTCTTTTTCGTGCAAACGTTGCAGGTCCTCCCGTGCCTCAGCTGTATCTTTTGTCTTTCCATACACGCCCAAGAAGCCTAGCAGGTTCACGCAAAGGTTCTTCGTCACGTGCATCACGTCGATTGAAGAGCGGACCTCTAGGTCTTTCCAGTAGGGTAGGTCCCAAAATATAGATTTCTTCTTCCACATGGGTGCGTGTCCCTCAGCGTCATTCGGAACAGCTAGTGCGCCGGGGCCCTTTCCAAAGATTACGTGTAAATCATTGACCATAGCAAGTACGTGATCACCGGTACGCATGGCGGGCTTCTTCCGGTGATCTGCCTCGCCTTTGAAATGCTTGCCTTTCTTTCGACATTGATGGTTGGTCGGAAGAAATCGACGATGGCCCAGGTACACATTCTTCCTGCACTTGTCCAGGTATATACTTTCAGTGTCATCTAAACAGTGCGTGCATGCGTGGTATCCTTTGTTTGTCTGTCCTGAAAGGTTACTGAGAACGGGCCAATCGTTGATGGTCACGAACAGCAACGCCTTTAGGTCAAATTCCTCCTGTCTGTGCTCATCCCACGCACGTACACCATTTCCATTCCACAACTGTAAAAGTTCTTCAACTAATGGCCTTAGGTACACATCAATGTCGTTGCCGGGTTGCTTAGGGCCTTGGATGAGAACTGGCATCATAATGAACTTCCGCTTCATGCACATCCAAGGAGGAAGGTTATACATACATAGAGTCACGGGCCAGGTGCTGTGATTGCTGCTCTGCTCCTCGGAAGGATTAATGCCATCCGCGCTTAAAGCAAACCATACGTTCCTTGGGTCCTTTGCAAACTCCTCCCAGTACTTTCTCTCGATTTTTCTCCACTGCGACCCGTCAGCGGGTGCTCTCAACTTCCCGTCTTTCTTACGGTCCTCACTGTGCCATCGCATCAACTTGGCATGCTCTCTGTTTCTAAACAAACGTTTCAACCGTGGTATTATAGGAGCATACCACATCACCTTCGCAGGAACCCTCTTCCTGGCGGGCTCGCCATCAACATCACCAGGGTCATCTCGTCTGATCTTATACCGCAATGCACCGCATACCGGGCATGCGTTCAGATCCTTGTATGCACCGCGGTAGAGGATGCAGTCATTAGGGCATGCATGTATCTTCTGCACCTCCAATCCTAGAGGGCATACGACCTTCTTTGCTGCGTATGTACTGTCGGGCAATTCGTTATCCTTCGGAAGCTTCTTATTCAATATTTTCAGTAGCTTCTCAAATCCTTTGTCAGCCACATCATTCTCTGCCTTCCACTGCAGCAATTCCAGTACGGTACCGAGCTTTGTGTTGCCATCTTCGCAATTGGGGTACAACCCTTTTTTGCGATCCTCTAACATGCGATCGAACTTCAGCTTCTCCTTTTGACTTTCGCATTGTGTCCTTGCATCGACAATGACCCGGCGGAGATCATCATTTGGTTCCTCTTGATCTTCAGCAGCTTCACCCGTTGCAGCATCATTGGGCACATCGTCTGGTTCCTCTTGATCTTCACCAGCTCCCCCCCATTGTAGCATCACCGTATTCAGGGGGCACATAGTTGTCATCGTTCTCTTCTTCTTCGCCATCTTCCATCATAACCCCTATTTCTCCGTGCCTCGTCCAAACATTATAGTGTGGCATGAAACCCTTGTAAAGCAGGTGGGAGTGAAGGATTTTCCGGTTAGAGTAAGACATCGTATTCACACATTTAGTGCATGGACAACACATAAAACCATTCTGCTTGTTTGCCTCAGCCGCATTTAGAAACTCATGCACGCCCTTAATGTACTCGGAGGTGTGTCTGTCACCGTACATCCATTGCCGGTTCATCTGCGGGCATTATATATAATTAAGTGTGTCAAAAACCATTACAGAACATCATAAATAGATAATTAAGTGACCAAATGGATAAAAGTTCATCATCGCATTAAAACCAAAGTACATACATATATAGTTCTCATCTAACAACATATAGCTCTCCATACACATCAAAACTATGTAAAACATTTCAATGCGAAAACAAATGCGATCATAATCGCAACCAAGGTAACAATTGATCCAACGGCATAATGATACCAAGCCTCGGTATGAATGGCATATTTTCTAATCTTTTTAATCTTCAACCGCATTGCATCCATCTTGATCTTGTGATCATCGACGACATCCGCAACATGCAACTCCAATATCATCTTCTCGTCCACATTTTTTTTTATTTTTTCCTTCAAGAATTTGTTTTCTTCTTCAACTAAATTTAACCTCTCGACAATAGGGTCCATCTTGATCTTGTGATCATGGATGACTTCCGTAACATGCAACTCCAATTCCATCTTCTCCTCCTCCATTTTTTCCAATTTTTTCTTTAAGGAAATGTTTTCCTCTTCAACTAAATTTAACCTCTCCACAAGAGGGTCGGTTGGAATTTCCGGTTCAACTTCCTCCTAGACATAATAAAAAATCTATGCATGTCAGGTTGGTCGGCATAACTATCATAAACACTAAAACAAATAGTTATAAATTAAAGATAATATACCACATCCGAATCGTAGACAGGACGAGGGCCCACGTGGGCGGATATCAAAACCATCACACTATATAATAACAAGCAATAATAAACGTAAGAAAATTAGACAAATATCTATCTAAAGCAATAATAACAAGCAATAATAAAAGTAAGAAAAGCATGGACATAACAAGAGGCTCACCACGGTGGTGCCGGTGACGAGATCGGCGGGGGCGATCGACGGCGGCGAAGACGGGGACGGGACGTGACGGACCGCTAAACCTAGACAAATCTCGGAGAAAATAGAGCTTCGAGAGGAGAAAAGCTTAACTAGTGTGGCTCGGGCATTCCACAGAACACGTTGTGTGCATAGGAGGTGAGCTAGAGCACCACTAACCCCTCTCCCCCTCGGCCAGAAAAAAAAACCAGAGTAGCGAGCTCTGCTCTTGAGTGAGGGGTTATATATAGGCACCTCATTGGTCCCGGTTGGTGCTATGAACCGGGGCTAAAGGGGTGCCTTTGGTCCCGGTTCATGTCACCAACCGGGACCAATGGTGGTGGGCCAGGAGCAAGAGGCATTGGTCCCGGTTTGTCGCTCCAACCGGGACCAAAAGGTCCAGACGAACCGGGACCAATGGCCCACGTGGCCCGGCCGGCCCCCTGGGCTCACGAACCGGGTCCAGTGCCCCCATTAGACCCGGTTCTAGATTGAACCGGGGCTAATGGGCTGGACAGGCCTGGACCAATGCCCTGTTTTCTACTAGTGATGACTCCCAACATGGCGTCATGGCCATTACAACACCGGCCCACCTCGACTGCAGCACGAGTGGCTGTTGCTCCTAGCATGACATCACTCCACCCACAATTCATAGCATTCCAGGTGCCGTAGGAGCTCGCCGTGCCGCTCGTAGCACCGTCAAGCGACCCTCACAACATTGCCGAACTACCTTGTAGCAGAGAAGATCAGAAAGAAGCGAACTTACACCTGCAATGGTTGGTCGCTAGCAGTAGCGCACGTGTGATTCTCTCATCAACATGCCTTGCCACTCGTAACTATCGTTGATCACGCTTGTAGCAGTTCGCAGCGAGCGGTGGCGTGTGCTGCAACTCTGACACCCATCATGGGTAGCGTGATGTTTGGCGTCTCTCTGCCTTGGAGGCGTGGATAGGAAGGAGGAGGAGGAGAGGAAGATCTAGAGGACACGCGGGTAAAGAGGAAGAGGGGCTTCAGCCACGCACAACGATGACGAGGCAGGGGAAGCGGTGTGCGGAGCTCACATGGGGCGCACAAGTCTGGAAGGCGACTGACTTTTCCTGTCACAATCCTCTGTGTTGCACATATAATCCTATCATATTCTAGTGTTTGAGTTTTTTTTTAATACTTTGGTTTTTGCCTTTTACCGGCTATTTTAGTAAAAAATGCTGATTTTATATTAACAATGGGAGAGTGGACCATTTACTAATCTATAAACACGAATCTGAAAATGTGGCAATCCATAACTTTATAGGAAAAACAATGCAGTTCAACATTGTCAATGGACCATGTTTATTCCAACAAACAGTGCTCCGCCATAAGCTAAGGCAAATCCAGCACCCTAAACATCCGCGTACGCGTCAGACGCGTCGATGGACAGTAACCAGTCACCCCTCGAATGTTCGCGTCCACAGCCATGTACCTCATAACCCCCACCCACAAATTCATGCTATCCATGCAACGTCAGAGAAACTACATTGACCATCATACGAAACATAGCAACAAAGGAGGCATAGATTCACAGTCCATATGGACATATCATCACAATTCATCGAACAAAAAGAGGCAGTTCATCACCGACAAACATACATATATTCGAAGTAAAGTAAGTAAATACTAAAACGGAGATGGACAAGACATCAGAAATCACAATTTCCTTGCCGACCTCTTGCTCTTGTGGTGACCAGAGCGGCTATAGCCCTCCGTGTAGGCGTCAAGCCGGAGGGGCATCGTTATACCGGCTGGAGATGATGCCAGCCATCCGACAGGTTACACGCGCTTGCTGCTTCACCAATCGAGCAAATTTTGTTGTAGCCACTGCCTTCTTCGCTGCCTCGCACTTCGACTGCTCAATGTCGAGCTGGTGCTCCTTTGCGTTCTTGTGGCGGAGCCATCACGTGTCCGTTCCCAACATGGTGAGCGAGCGATGAAGGACCGCCATGAGGTGCTGCTCCTCCGAATCGAATGTATGCTGGACACGGAACCAACACGAGGAAGCTGCCTCCACCTCTCCCTTTCCGACTGCCGCTCGCAGCGCACACCTCCGATTCAGGAGTCCGCATCCCTGGTGGCGGCGTGGGCCTCACATTCGGGTGACACGAGATGGAGCGGAAACCGATCTACAACCCCTATCCACTCGCGGCCTCTGCAGCGCGATGCGGACGACGAGCACCTTGTCGTCTTGCACCGCCGCCTCGTGGATGAAGGCGTCCCAATCGACATCAAGGGAGCCGGAGTCGGGATTCAGAGTCGGATCGATTTTCCTTAGATAGAATCGAGTCGTGGAATCGAGGATTCTACTTGATTTACTGAAATAAGATATTTTGTATCCACACCTCAGATTTTATGATTTCTATGGAGTTTTAACACTGAATGTACAACAAAAAAATCAAAGTACTTAGGCCATAATAGAAGTACTGCAACGTAGTAGTAATCTAATAGAAGCCATCCCTATTATTGATGGCCGCATGTGAAGGGGTAGGATGTGGGCTACCACCTTCTTCATCTCGGACATCATCGCACTTTATTCTCATTGGTTCCATTGTTAGCTTCCTCTTCGTTGTAGTCACATACATAATTGTACTCATCACCGTCGGCATGTATATAAAAATCCTTTACTTTACTTTATGTACATATATTTGATACAAATGACATCATAACTATATTGTCAACATGTTTTTACATGTATCGATTATCTATGTTTTATCCCATGGTCTCAAGTATTTTCTTCTACATTAAGACATGCTTCCCTTCGACGATAAAGGGCCTTCTGCATTGACATATGGGAAAACATGCAAAAAATGCATCCTCCTTCACACGCCAATTTGATTTGTCGGTAAGCCCGACCCTCAAGTTCAATCTAGGGTTTATGAAAGCCAAATCAAAGGTGTTGGCGTCTGAGCATTTGGGTTTGGTAGGAAATAAAGGGTCGCCACACATGTGAAAACGGATTTGGAGGCTGGCGTACTATTCTACTACAACTAAATGAATGGCTCAAATGAAAATTAGTAGAATTAGACATAGTCCATAGCATAGTCAGGATTCTACAATTTTGTACAAGAATCTATGATTTGGATCGTGGCTCGACATGGATTCTACCTGATCTGGATTCATAGTGGGACTTGGATCGACATGCTTTAGTACGGTTGCGAAATTGTAGGATTCTAATAGTCGAATCACGACTCTAACTACCTTGATCGACATGGTCAGCCCCGGAGTTGGATCCGCCGCTGGAGGCATTGCCGGTTCTTGACATTGGGAGATGAGGGGAGATAGAGGGGAGGCAAACCGGTGGGAGGAAAGAGGAGAGTGAGGTAGGGTTTGGTTTGGGTGGGCTCGGTGCGGGCTAGAGTGGGTCGGTCGAACTTGATGAACGCATTTGATCTGCCCCATATATGAGCTGTATATGAGGGGTGTCGGTCAGCCTGGAGTATAGGGGCCATATAGGAAGGCCGGTTGGGATGTCACAAACTGATCGATCACTGAGCAGGCCGCCCGCTCGATGCAAATAAGGAGTCAACCTGCGTATGCTGACCGAGCCTTGTGCAACTTCCTCATCAAGCTCCCATGCCGCAACTGGTGGAGAAACTCCATCGTGGGACTAAGAGTGAGGATGTGTTTTCGAATGCCTTCCATTCTCTGTGTAACATTTGTTTTCCACAACCGAGCAGATAGTAAGGGAGCAAACCCACCTTACGTAAATAATCGGGCAGGGAAAAAACCGAATCCACCTTATCTGTCCCAGCACACACGCTGGCTCGGTTGCACCCCGTCCCTACACACAATGACCCGGTGTTGACTACTAGCCGGGTGAAGAGAGCAAATGGACGAAGCAACTATCGGGTACACAAGTGGAGTAGAACAGGGGCGGAGCCAGAAATTTTCGCCAATGGGTTCATTCACTAACTAGTTGTGATAATTTTGTATGAACTAAGTGCTATTTTGTGACATATTGCAGCGAGATTATATCAGTTAAAGAAAGCACAATGAATATGAATATGATATCACTTATCACACATATTTGTTACTTTAAAATTCAAGAGTGCATAACATACCGATTAGATGAAATTATAAAATCACTTGGCAAAATTTAACATATCAATCAAAGAAGCACAATTTAACGGTGGTGTTACCTTGGCAAAATAGTTGGCAATTTCCTTTTGAATAGTTCCACATACCCACTTGCAATTTTTTGGAACATTCTCAAGAACTACCTTTCGAATATAATCATTTCGAGTTGACAAAGTCTTTACCAACTCTCAAAAGTTCCCCTTGTTTTTTTGACTCTTTTGATTCGTCATGGCCTCGGAAAGCTAAGCCTGGATGCAACAAGTATCTAATTGAATCTATTGAAGCATTAAGTTGAATTTGAATTTCCTTTTTGTAAGATCAATTTGCTTATCGAAAGCAACCTGAATCGATTGATCTCAATTCATCAAAGCATCACATCTTTTTACTGCTACATTATGAAAGCTATTAACATTACCTTTACCGTCATGGGTACCCAGCCTACTTTTCTTGTTCCAACTGTTCCAACCGTTAATTCCAAATGCATCACTCCCAGCTGTTTCCTCATTATTATCTCTGAAAAGACAACAACATAAGCAAAAGACCGTATGCACCTTGTCACTATACTCAAGTTAACGATCATAATCTTTAAACCATTCCGGATTAAATGTTTGCGGAGTATCTCCAATGTCCTTGGATGGATAAACCAAAGGAGACTCCATGTAAGGTCTCCTCGATGTCCCCGCATCATTATCTGGTGATCGACCTCTCTTCTTTGAAAAATATCTTTTCATAGCCTACATCAATCAATGTCCACGAAACAAAGGATTAGAAAAATAGGGCAACTTTTTTCCCGTACTAGGCTATTTGATTTAGATTGGGTAGAACGTATAGAGGAAAGAGATGTGGAGGTAATCTTTCTGCTTCAAATTAAACTGCAGTTGAGAGCTTCTGTGCTTGCCGCTATTGATTTGTAATTGTGTGCTACTGCGTTGCCGTTAGGCGTTGGCGTCTGCTGAGGAGGTGAGGACCGACGAGCTAGGCGAGACAGGGAAGAGGAGACCAGGCGTGCGGCTGCCGTCCTATATTGATCTCGTAACGAACGGGCTTGACAGTGGGCTTTTGGGCCTTTTTATTTGTCTAAACATGTGGCGTTACCAACCTGATGTGGTCAGGCTTAATTTTTTATTGGGGTTAGGCCTAATATGTTGTACATAACATGCGGGAGTAACTAGTTAACGAGCGCTTCTTCGGGAGCCTCGCAGCGATCAGCGCCGTTTGACGCACACTCAGCCATTCGTCACGTGTCGTGTTCTGGGCGCTCCCTTCGGATTTTTATTTTTATTTTTCCATACACGTTTTTGGCCTTTTAAACGGTATTTTTCCCGATCTTTTTCAACATTTTTGTTTTTCACCGGTCTTCCTTAACTTTTCGACAAAAAAATTCTCAACATTTTTTTTATGCGAAAAAACTTGTTTTTTTTTCGCGAGAGTCACGGTTTTGCTTCCGTGAGAGGTACGGTTGTGCTTTCGCGAGAGTCACGGCCGTGCCTCTAGGAAAGGAAAAAAACGCGTTTTCTGTTTTTCCCCTTCGCGAGAGTCACGGTTGTGCTTTCGTGAGAGTCACGACCGTGCCTCCTCGGAAACGAAAAAAAACGTGTTTTCTTTTTTTTTTCTCTTCCGTGAGAGTCACGGTTTTGCTTCCGCCAGAGGCACGGTTGTGATTTTTGCGAGAGGCACGAGCGTGCCTCTTTCGGAAAGGGAAAAAATCAGTGCGCCCGGTTCAGTTTTTTCGTTCGATTTTTTGTCCATTTTTTCCGTGAAAAAAAGTTCGTCAAAACCTATTAACATGGGATCTAGTTTTGAAGATCTCGACGCGAGGAATTCAACGGTGAAAATGGTTTGAGATTTGGACGCACGGTTTCAGAGATAAAACGTTTTGAATAAACGTATCTACGAAAAAAGGAAAAACGCCCAGGTTGCGACATGTGACGCACATGTAGCGCGCCATTTGTCGCAATCTGAGATTTGGGGTGATCTTTACAACGAGTGCTCCTCAATTAGGCTGCTCGTAATGGGAGTATCATAGGTAGTATCATGCATGCCAACTAAGCCATTTGATGAGGTGGCATAGATTTAAATGAAGAAAGAGAGGCTTGAGTATCATATCATGATACCGTATCATATCATGATACCGTATCATATTAAATGATGTGCTACTTTGTGTCATGCATGTCAATAAATATAGTCCTCTTTGATACACACATATGATACTATGCATTATAGACGTAGTATCATATACTAGTATCATGTATTATATGATATTAGTATATGATACTCCTCATTACAACCAGCCTTAGTGATTTCGATAATATGCACGTAGCTGGAGAAAGTCATTGGGTTGATCTGAACCCAATGGTATAACATTGGCTCTGCCCTTGGAGTAGAACAACACAAAAAAATTATATGAGATCAGGTCTCATATAATGCAGATGAGACCCATCCTGATGGTTGACACGTGGCATTCACAAATCACAAAGCATCTAATCTCCCGCCTGATTTCAGGTGAAGGTGGGTAGGTGCTTTGTGATTTGTAAATGCCACGTGTCATCCATTAGGATGTGTCTCACATGCTAATCCGTGAGACCTGGTCTCATAGAATTTTTTTTCCTGGCTTGAGGAGGCGAGTAATAACCATGAGTGCTCTTCTTCAGTTTTTTTATATGAAACACCTTGCATTTCATTAAATTGTGGACACGATAAGATCATTGGCCACTTCATGAGTCACATCAAAAGAAAATTTGCGAGCCACATGGTATGGTCACTAAGAGTAAACCCGGGCATGGGCAGCCCGGCCCAATGACCCGGCCCGAGCCTAGCCCGAAAAACCCGGGCCAGGCCGGGTCGGGCTTGACATTCGGGCCGGGCTCGGGCTTTGTTTTGCAACCCGAAAGATAGTTCGGGCCGGGCTCGGGCTTCTATTTTTTTGTTTTTCGGGCTGGGTGATACGTCCAAAACGTATCTATAATTTCTGCTTGCTCCATGCCACTTTTGGGTGATATTGCTATGATATTTATACACTTCCATACACTTTTGATCATATTTGGACTAACCTACTAATCCAGTGCACCCCAGTGCCAGTTTCTGTTTTCGGCTGTTTTTGTATTTCAGGTTTTCACATTACGAGAACTGCCAGGAAAAATCTAGAAAAAATATATAAAAAATCAACGTTCCAGAACCTACCTTGCGCCCGAAGGACAGCCCGGGGGGGGGG
>LR738714.1:33773432-33789411 GCA_902687465.1 Secale cereale
GGGGGGGGGGCACCAGGGCCCCAGGCGCCCTGGTGGCGCGCCCCCCCTGGGCCGCGCCGGGGGGGCGCCTGGGCCCCCCGAGCCCCGTCTGGTGCCCCCCTTTGGCATATATTTAGAGCGTCCTTCGAAACCCTCGGGACGGGAACTCTTTTTCGCGATCTCATCTCTGTTCCGCCGCCGCCACCGCTTCCAAGATCGGGAGCACCAGGAGAACTCTTCCCGGCACCCTGCCGGAGGGGAGGATCATCATCGGGAGCCTCTCCACCACCATGGACGCCTCCCGGATGAGTTGTGAGTAGTCTCCCTTGGACCATGAGTCCATGACCAGTAGCTATGTGATGTTCTCCTCCCGTTCTTGTGCTTCACTAATTAGTCCTCGTGAGCTGCTGATGGGCCTCGAACCCCTCGTTGGATTATCCCAAGTGGAAGGTGTAAGATGTAGTAAGTAGAAGTGTTTTCCCTTAGCAAAGATGCCAAGGATCGAATCCCCAGAGACTCCTAGGTTCAACAGGTAGGTGTCAACGGCTAACGGCGCAATTAGCAATCAACGTGGACCTGCACACAGATACAAATAACTTTGCTCCCAATGAGTACAGAGAGGTTGTCAATCTCTCCGGCCTTGCAGTTCACAAAGGGTTAAAAGCAATATGATAGTAGTGATAGATAGTGTTTTGCAATAGTAAATAAAATAGCGAAAAGTAAATAGTGTATGTGATCAATGATGGTAATATGGACCGGAGTCACATGATGTTCACTAGTGATGTCTCTCTCTCAAAAGACGATAAAACAGCTATGTGAGGTAAACAAATTACAGCTGGGCAATTGACAGGACCACGAACGCAAACCAATGCTGACTACATTGCAAGAAAGGTTGAGGTTCAAAGCATGGGCGGTACGCCAAAGTAAGTAGACCGAAATCCATCTGCATCTACTACTAATCATCCACCTTGAGATATCTATCGAGAACATCTCGCTGGTATTAAGTTGCGAGTCCTACCCATAGTGTAAACTCAATGCAACAGACAACTGCATTAAAAGAACTTTGCGTAAAGTAAACAATCCTTGCACCCGCGGGCACAAGCACCGTTGTTTTCCCCCTTGTGGCAACAGCACATCCCCTAGACTCATGTTTCTGTCACTCAAGCTAGTCATCGAGGGGCATGAACCCACAATCGAGCATAACGTTCCCTCTTGGAGTCACTACTTACTACTCGGCCAAAGCAATAAATAACAACGGAGAACATGCAAGAATTACTTATGAACTAAAATATAAAAGAGGTGAATCAAATATATTACTCAAGATCAATCTGAACATAATCTCATAATCCATCGGATCCCAGCAAACTCAACATAGCAACAACATAAGGATTACATAGGTGCCTCGATCATGTAGGGCAGCTCACGAGGACTAATTAGTGAAGCACAAGAACGGGAGGAGAACATCACATAGCTACTGGTCATGGACTCATGGTCCAAGGGAGACTACTCACGAGTCATCCGGGAGGCGTCCATGGTGGTGGAGAAGCTCCCGGTGGTGATCCTCCCCTCCGGCAGGGTGCCGAGAAGAGTTCTCCTGGTGCTCCCGATCTTGGAAGCGGCGGCGGCGGTGGAACAGAGATGGGATCGCGAAAAGAAGTCCTGTTTCAAGGGTTACGGGGGACCCTTTAAATATCTGCCAAAGTAGGGCACCGGGGGGCTCTCGGGGGGCCGAGGCGCCCCCCCGGCGCGGCTCAAGGGGGGGGGGGCACAGGGCGCCTGGAGCCCCTGTGGCCCCCCCAGGCTCCCCTTCGGAAGCAGTGTCGTTCCCGGAACGCTGATTTTTTATATATTTTTTCTGTATTTTTCTGGGCAGTTCTCGAAACGTGAAAACCTGAAATACAAAAACAGCCGAAAACAGAAACTGGCACTGGGGCGCACTGGATTAGTAAGTTAGTCCAAATATGATCAAAAGTGTATGGAAGTGTATGAATATCATAGCAATATCACCCAAAAGTGGCATGGAGCAAGCAGAAATTATAGATACGTTTTGGACGTATCAACATCCCCAAGCTTAATTCCTGCTCGTCCTCGAGTAGGTAAATGATAACAAGAATAATTTCTGTGGTGACATGCTATTAACCATATAGGACTTTCTCATAGTCATATGACAAATGCTTACTAAGACAATGATTCTAAAGTAGTTAAGCTGTCCCAAGAGAAAATCACAAATGACTGAAAGTTTTACAACATGAAACTGAAACATCAAAAAGATTTGCAATGAACATGATGTGCAAATATGATCAAGTGATATCTAGCTTGCCCCCTTTAGTGATGCAAAACATAATTGCAAGGGCACCTTCAAGGTTTAAGTGATGACTAGATACAATCATTTCAAAATAAACGATATCACAATCATGCAAAAGACAATGCTACTTTGGGACAATGCACATTACACTCAGAATGACAATCATGCTCTCAGTAGTTGGTGCTTGAAGTGCTAGAGCTTTTTATTTTGAAACATGGAAGCAATTGTGTCAACGGTAGTGGTAATTCATATGTGTCATGTATAAAACATCTTATAAGTTGCAAGCCTCATGCATCCAATACTAATAGTGCTCGCTCCTTGTCCTAATTAGCTCGGATCCCCATGGGTTATCATTGCATTGCATATGTTTTACCAAGTGTCACAAAGGGGTACCTCTATGCCACCTGTACAAAGGTCCAATGAGATAAATCGCATTTGATTTCTCGTTTTTGATAAATCTCAACTTGAGGACATCCATACCGGGACAACATAGAAAATAGATGATGGACTCCTGTTTGATGCATAAGCATATTCTCGTGAGAGATTGAGGATTAAGGTCCAAGCTAAAACTTCCACCATGATGCATGGCTTTGGTTGGCGGTCCAATGTTCTTCTCTAACAATATGCATATTAATTCAACCCACGGTAAATCACCATTACTTCAGACAAGACGAACATGCATAGCAACTCACATGATATTCAACAAAAGTTTGACAGTTGATGGCGTCCCCAGAAACATGGTTACCGCTCAGCAAGCAACTCATAAGAAATAAGATACATAAGCAACATATTCTTTACCACAATAGTTTTTAGGGTACTTTCCCATGAGCTATGTATTGCATGGTTAATTTGCTTAGTGCAGGTGGAGGTTTGTAAAAGACTGGGAGCGACCAACTAAGAGAGCAATGACGGTCATAATCATGCAGAGCGACAAAGCAATATTGAATCAGGCATGGTAGTTATATCGCTACTTAGAAACAAAAGATCATCAAGGCTTGACAGACTTTCTTTACAGTCTTGAATATGCGTGAGCATACGCCAAGTCAATCAAAATAAATTCTCGAAGGAAGATATTACTAAACCATACCACATCATAGGCAAACAAACCAAGTTGGTACTCCAATGACACATTGGGAACCCCCCAGCTATTCGAGATTAACCAAAAGAAAACCTGAACTACTAAGCACCATCATGAAAGTAGCATCTTTATCATAGACACATTAACCCATGTAACGGAAGCAAACTCTCTCAATAAGGTGATCATGATAATTAAAGAGAGTTCAAGCAACCAACTAAATAAAAGCTCTTTGAAAAGATAAGCATGAATACTAAGAGCAGAGCACGATAGTAGCTATTAAAAGACAAAGAACACACACATCATAGATAGACATGAAAATTCTATGTAATGTTCTAGGTAGAGGTGGAGCGTGTTTCTCTCCCACATAAAGGAATGTTGGGTTCCGACTCGTTATGAAAAACTAAAAAGAAAACTAAAAGCAAGACGCTCCAAGCATAGCACATAACACATGAAGTGATAAAAATATAGCGAAACGAAAGACGAACTGATAATGTTGATGGAGAAGGGGATGCACGGGGGGCATCCCCAAGCTTAGACGCTTGAGTCTCCTTGAATATTTCTTGGGGGTGCACGGGGGCATCCCCAAGCTTGAGCGCTTGACACTCCTGAATCTTTTTATCATCTTCCCTCGCACACTTGAAAACTCCCTTCATACATAACTCATTCATAATCTGATTAGCGAGGTTAGTACCCTTAATAAAATAATTATACCTTGCTGGAAATAAGGATATTATTGAAGTTTAACTGTTTCTCAAGATTGCCAAAAGGTTTTTGCAAAGAAAAAGCAAGTTCTCAACTTGCAAAGTGAAGGTAAGGCAAAACAGGACAGAATCTGTGAAAAACAGAACAGCAGGCAGTAATTGACCTGTTCGGGATACTTCTGCAACTCAAATAAAAAAACTCAGAACTGACGCACGAAAGAAAATTATATAGAGAACGCTGTCGAAACAATTCAGACCAAAAAGATGATCTGGTGATTTTATACGAATTTTTCTATCCAAGGACATAATCTGTTTCCTAGACAGCACCACACAACTTTTGAACTTTCTAGCAATCAGAGGCTATACTTGGTACAAATATGAAAAGTAAAGATACAATGATGATGCTACAGCAGTAAACAACATCAAGACACAACAAAAGAAATTTTTTTATTCATGTGGGCTGCCTCCCAAAAGCGCTTTCTTTTATGCCTTTAAGCTAGACATAATGCATAGATCAAGTTTTATCAAGAGTAAAAGAATAACTAGCCCGTACAACGGACTCAAAAGGTAACTTGACCTTCTTACGAGGGAAGTGTTCCATCCCTTTCTTGAGAGGAAACTGAAATTTTATATTACCCTCTTTCATGTCAATGACAGCACCAACGGTGCGCAAAAAGGGACGTCCCAAAATAATTGGACATGAAGGATCACATTCAATATCCATAATAGTGAAATCAACGGGCACATAATTATCATTGACAACAATAAGAACATCGTCGATCCTCCCCAAAGTTTTCTTTATGGAAGAATCAATGAGACGAACACCAAAAGAACAAGAATCATAAGGTTGCAATTTAAGCATATCATATATCCTTTTGGGCATAACAGAGGTATTAGCACCAACATCACATAATGCATAACAAGAGAAGTCATTCAAATAATTTTTTACCATAGGATCCCAACCATCTTCTAGCTTTCTAGGTATGGAGGCTTCTATTCTAAGTTTCTCCTCCCTAGCTTTGACGAGAGCATTAGTGATATGCTCTGTGAAGGCAAGGTTAAGCGTGCTAGTGCGGGGATCTCTAGACATCTTGTGAAGGAAATCAATAACTTCTATAAGAGTGCAATTATCAAAATCAAGGTCATGAGCATCAAGTAAAGTAGTAGTGGTGTCCTTAAGGCTCACCTGTTTGGTAGTTGACATAGCATCACCATTAATAGGTCCATTGGGACCAGGAGTACATTGGGTGCTAAGAGTGTGAACATTCTCAATAACTTGGATAGTAGCAACAGTGTGGTGGGTAGGAAGGCTCTTAATTCTTTCCTCTTCCTCCCTTTCTCTAGCGCATCTCTCTTTAAGCTTAGCCATCATCCTAATGTTTTCATTAATTTGCACTTGAGTAGCATTAATAGGGATGACTTCCCTCTCCTTAAGTGGAGAAGTTTCAATTTTTAGCAATTTTAACTCATTGGCTAAGTGGTCTACCTTAAAAGAAAGATCATCTAATTTATGTAGTCTCTCTTCTACATTCTTATTAAAGGCTTTTTGGGTAGTGATGAAATCTCTAAGCATGCTCTCTAGTTCAGTGTTGGAGTTCTTGGTACTAGGATAAGCATTGTTGTTCCCATAAGAGTTAGAGGGGAACGGTCTAGAATTGTTACCAAAGTTACTCCTATAAGCATTGTTGTTGAAATTGTTTCTAGAGATAAAGTTAACATCTACTTGTTCTTGAGCAATCAAAGAATTTAAAGGAACATCACGAGGATCAACAGTAGATTGCTTCGAAAGTAGAGACATGATCAAGTCAACTTTTTCATTGAGGGAGGAAATCTCCTCGACAGAGTTTACCTTCCTACCTGTTGGAGCTCGTTCGGTGTGCCATTGGGAATAGTTGGTCATCATCTCATCGAGAAGCTTTGTGGCAGCACCAAGTGTAGTTGACATAAAAGTTCCTCCCGCGGCCGAATCTAACAAGTTCCGCGAGGTAAAGTTCAAGCCTGCATAAAAAGTTTGGATAACCATCCAAGTAGTCAAACCGTGAGTAGGGCAGTTCTTGATAAGAGACTTCATACGTTCCCAAGCTTGGGCAACATGTTCATTATCCAATTGTTTAAAATTCATGATGTTACTTCTAAGTTGGATAATTTTAGCAGGTGGATAGTATTTTTCAATAAAAGCACCTTTGCACTTGTCCCATGAATCTATGCTATTTCTAGGCAAAGACTGAAACCAAATTTTAGCTCCTCCTCTCAAAGAGAAAGGAAAAAGCTTAAGCTTAACAATATTACCATCTATTTCTTGGTACTTTTGCATATCACAAAGTTCTACAAAGTTGTTCAAGTGTAAAGCAGCATCATCTCCAGCACCGGAGAATTGTTCTCTCATGACTAAGTTAAGCAAAGCAGGTTTAATTTCATATGAAGGTGCTGAAGTGGCAGGTGTAGTGATAGGTGTGCTGATAAAGTCATCGTTGTTGTGACTAGTGAAGTCACACAACTTGGTGTTCTCGGTGGAACCCATAGTAGCAAGCAAGCAAGATAACTATTTTTTGTGATTTTCGATAAAAGGAACTAAAGCAAATATGAAAGGTAAACTAACAAGACTAAAAAGCAAAGGTAAAAGATAGCATGCAACTCCCCTATCCTGAAGAGTGGAGTCCTCGGCAACGGCGCCAGAAAATACTCCTTGATGGGCCTCGAACCCCTCGTTGGATTACCCCAAGTGGAAGGTGTAAGATGTAGTAAGTAGAAGTGTTTTCCCTTAGCAAAGATGCCAAGGATCGAATCCCCAGAGACTCCTAGGTTCAACAGGTAGGTGTCAACGGCTAACGGCGCAATTAGCAATCAACGTGGACCTGCACACAGATACAAATAACTTTGCTCCCAACGAGTACAGAGAGGTTGTCAATCTCTCCGGCCTTGCAGTTCACAAAGGGTTAAAAGCAATATGATAGTAGTGATAGATAGTGTTTTGCAATAGTAAAAAAAATAGCGAAAAGTAAATAGTGTATGTGATCAATGATGGTAATATGGACCGGAGTCACATGATGTTCACTAGTGATGTCTCTCTCCCAAAAGACGATAAAACAGCTATGTGAGGTAAACAAATTATAGCTGGGCAATTGACACGACCACGAACGCAAACCAATGCTGACTACATTGCAAGAAAGGTTGAGGTTCAAAGCATGGGCGGTACGCCAAAGTAAGTAGAACGAAATCCATCTGCATCTACTACTAATCATCCACCTTGAGATATCTATCCAGAACATCTCGCTGGTATTAAGTTGCGAGTCCCACCCATAGTGTAAACTCAATGCAACAGACAACTGCATTAAAAGAACTTTGCGTAAAGTAAACAATCCTTGCACCCGCGGGCACAAGCACCGTTGTTTTCCCCCTTGTGGCAACAGCACATCCCCTAGACTCATGTTTCTGTCACTCAAGCTAGTCATCGAGGGGCATGAACCCACAATCGAGCATAATGTTCCCTCTTGGAGTCACTACTTACTACCCGGCCAAAGCAATAAATAACAACGGAGAACATGCCAAGGGAAAACTTCCGCTACACTGCATCTCAAACCTTCCAGTTGGTGTAACCAACGAGGGGTGAGAAGCCATCAAGCAAAGTTTTCTGGCGCCGTTGCCGGGGACTCCACTCTTCAGGATAGGGGAGTTGCACGCTATCTTTTACCTTTGCTTTTTAGTCTTGTTAGTTTACCTTTCAGTTTTGCTTTAGTATCTTTTATCGAAAATCACAAAAATAGTTATCTTGCTTGCTTGCTACTATGGGTTCCACCGAGAACACCAAGTTGTGTGACTTCACTAGTCACAACAACGATGACTTTATCTGCACACCTATCACTACACCTGCCACTTCAGCACCTTCGTATGAAATTAAACCTGCTTTACTGAACTTAGTCATGAAAGATCAATTCTCCGGTGCTGGAGATGATGCTGCTTTACACTTAAACAACTTTGTTGAAATTTGTGATATGCAAAAGTACCAAGAAATAGATGGTAATATTGTTAAGCTTAAGCTTTTTCCTTTCTCTTTGAGAGGAGGAGCTAAAATTTGGTTTTAGTCTTTGCGTAGAAATAGCATAGATTCATGGGACAAGTGCAAAGATGCTTTTATTGGAAAATACTATCCACCTGCTAAAATTATCCAACTAAGAAGTAACATAATGAATTTTAAACAATTGGATAATGAACACGTTGCCCAAGCTTGGGGACGTATGAAATCTCTTATCAAGAACTGCCCTACTCATGGTTTGACTACTTGGATGGTTATCCAAACTTTTTATGCAGGCTTGAACTTTACCTCGCGGAACTTGTTAGATTCGGCCGCGGGAGGAACCTTTATGTCAACTACACTTGGTGCTGCCACGAAGTTTCTCGATGAGATGATGACCAATTATTCCCAATGGCACACCGAAAACGCTCCAACAGGTAGGAAGGTAAACTCTGTCGAGGAGATTTCCTCCCTAAATGAAAAAGTTGACTTGATCATGTCTCTACTTTCGAAGCAATCTTCTATTGATCCTCGTGATGTTCCTTTAAATTCTTTGATTGCTCAAGAACAAGTAGATGTGAACTTTATCTCTAGAAACAATTTTAATAACAATGCTTATATGAGTAATTTTGATAGCAATCCTAGACCGTTCCCCTCTAATTCTTATGGGAACAACAATGCTTATCCTAGCACCAAGAACTCCACTACTGAACTAGAGATTATGCTTAAAGATTTCATCACTACCCAAAAATCTTTTAATAATAGTGTAGAAGAAAAACTAAACAAACTAGGTTATCTCTCTTCGAAGGTAGACAATTTAGCCAATGAAGTAGAATTGCTTAAAATTAGAACTTCTCCTCTTGAGGAGAGGAAGGTCACTCCTATTAATGCTATTCAAGTGCAAATTAATGAAAATATTAGGATGATGGCTAAACTTAAAGAGAGATGGGCTAGAGAAAGGGAGGAAGAAGATAGAATTAAGAGCCTTCCTACCCACCACACTGTTGCTACTATCCAAGTTGTTGAGGATATCCAAACTCTTAGCACCCAATGCACTCCTGGTCCCGATGGACCTATTAATGGTGATGCTATGACTATAGAAACTACCAAACAAGTGAACCTAAAGGACACCACTACCACCTTACTTGATAGTAGTGACCTTGATTTTGACAATTGCACTCTTACCTAAGTTATTGATTTCCTTCACAAGATGTCTAGAGATCCCCGCACTAGCACGCTTAACCTTGCCTTCACAGAGCATATCACTAATGCTCTTATCAAAGCTAGGGAGGAGAAACTTAGAGTAGAAGCCTCCATACCTAGAAAGCTAGAAGATGGTTGGGATCCTATGATAAAAAATAAGTTGAATAACTTCTCTTGCTATGCTTTATGTGATGTTGGTGCTAGTACCTCTGTTATGCCCAAAAGAATATATGATATGCTTAAATTGAAACCTTTTGATTCTTGTTCTTTTGGTGTTCGTCTCGTTGATTCTTCCATAAAGAAACCTTTGGGGAGGATCGACGATGTTCTTATCATTGTCAATGACAACTATGTTCCCGTTGATTTTACTATTATGGATATTGAATGTGAACCTTCGTGTCCAATTATTTTGGGACGTCCTTTTCTACGCACCGTTGGTGCTATCATTGACATGAAAGAGGGGAATATAAAATTCCAGTTTCCTCTCAAGAAAGGGATGGAACACTTCCCTCGAAAGAAGATTAAGTTACCTTTTGAGTCCGTTATACGGGCTAGCTATTCTTTTACTCTTGATAAGACTTGATCTCTTTGCATTATGCCTAGCTTAAAGGCATAAAAGAAAGCGCTTTTGGGAGGCAGCCCAATGAATAAATTATTTTGCTTTTGTTGTGTCTTGATGTTGTTACTACTGTAGCATCATCATTGTATCTTTGCTTTTCAATTTTGTGCCAAGTGTAGCCTCTGATTGCAAGAAAGTTCAAAAGTTGTGACGTGCTGTCCAGGAAACATATTCTGTCCTTGGATAGAGAAATTTGTATAAAATCACCAGATCATCTTTTTGGTCTGAATTTTTTCGACAGCGTGCTCTATATAATTTTCTTTCGTGCTTCTGTTTTGACTTTTTTGATTAGAGTTGCAGAAGTGCCCCGGAAAAATCATTTACTACCTGCTGTTCTGTTTTTCACAGATTCTGTCCTGTTTTGCCTTTCCTTCATTTTGCAAACCTTGAGCTTGCTTTTTCTTTGCAAAAACCTTTTGGCAATCTTGAGAAACAGTAGACCTTCAAGAATATCTTTATTTCCAGCAAGTAACAATTATTTTATTATGGGTACTAACCTCACTAATCAGATTATGATGAGTTATGTATGAAGGGAGTTTTCAAGTGTGCGAGGGAAGATGATAAAAAGATTCAGGAGTGTCAAACGCTCAAGCTTGGGGATGCCCCCGTGCACCCCCAAGAAATATTCAAGGAGACTCAAGCGTCTAAGCATGGGGATGCCCCCGTGCATCCCCTTCTCCATCAACATTATTAGTTCGTCTTTCGTTCCACTATATTTTAATCACTTCATGTGTTATGTGCTATGCTTGGAGCATCTTGTTTTAGTTTCCTTTTTAGTTTCCTTTAGCTTTTCATAACGAGTCGGAACTCAGCTTTCTTTATGTGGGAGAGAAACACGCTCCACCTCTACCTGGAACATAACATAGAATTTTCATGTCTATCCTTGCTGTGTGTGTTCTTTGTCTTTTAATAGCTACTATCATGCTTAGCTCTTAACTTTCGTGCTTATCTTTTTAAAGAGCTTTCGTTTAGTTGGTTGCTTGAACTCTCTTTAGTTATCATGTTTATCTTATTAAGAGAGTTTGCTTCCGTTGCATTGGTTTATATGTCTATGATAAAGATGCTACGTGCATAATGGCGCTTAGTAGTTCATGTTTTCTTATGGTTAGTCTCAAATAGCTAGGGGGTTCCCAATGTGTTATTGGAGCACCAACATGATTTGTTTGCCTATGATGTGGTATGGTTTAGTAATATCTTCCTTCAAAGAATTTATTTTGATTGACTTGGCGTATGCTCACGCATATTTAAGACTGTAAAGAAAGTCTGTCAAGCCTTGATGATCTTTAGTTTCTGAGTAGCGATATAAACTTCCATGCCTGATTCAATGTTGCTTTGTCGCTCTGCATGATTATGACCGTCATTGCTCTCTTAGTTGGTCGCTCCCAGTCTTTTGCTAACCTTCGCCTGTACTAAGCGGACTGACTGCTTGTGCATCCAAATTCCTTTATACCAGTTATGCCATATGAGTCCACCATACCTTCCTACATGGTATTTACCTGTCATTCCTAACGGAGACTTGCATGTACCATCTCAAAATTATTCAAAGAAAAGCATTCCTATTTTGTGGCTCTGTTTTAAGTTCATGAGGAAGCTAGTTAATTCATGATCTTTTTAAGTTGGACAAGCTTCACCCCGGGATTGCATGTATAATGTGCAAACCCATAATACGAGAAGGAACTGGCATTGAGTGCGCCCGGCTCAAAATTAATATAACAAACAAACCCTCCTTCACGCTTTGTTCATGAGAAATCAGAAAACTTTGGCAGTGATAAACAAAGGAGATTAAGAGGATGTGATCGTCCTCATTCGGGAGCCGTTCCTCGAAACTTGTCCATCTCAAGAAGTGATTGAGTTGTCTGCTAGCATTCGTTGACGGAACATGCATAATCAAAAAAATAATTATTACCTCTGTTTTTAAAATCAAGATCTCTGGTACATGTTTTGTCTTTGTTTCCGACTACGGGTTTTCAACCTTGCCAACAAAAGCCACGGTTCGAGAGTCTCCACCTTCTTTTAAAAGCACCAACTACTGAGAGCATGATTGTCATTCTGAGTGTAATGTGCATTGTCCCAAAGTAGCATTGTCTTTTGCATGATTGTGATATCGTTTATTTTGAAATCATTGTATCTAGTCATCACTTAAACCTTGGAGGTGCCCCTGCATTTATGTTTTGCTTCACTAAAGGGGGCAAGCGAGATATCACTTTATCATATTTGCACACCATGTACATTACAAATCTATTTGATGTTTCAGTATTATATTGTAAAACTTTCAGTTCTTTGTGATTTTCTCATGAGGCAACTTAATTATTATAGATTCATTGTCTCAGTAAGCTTTTGTCATATGACTATGAAAAGTCCTATATGGTTAATAGCATGTCACCACAGAAATTATTCTTGTTATCATTTACCTACTCGAGGACGAGCAGGAATTAAGCTTGGGGATGTTGATACGTCCAAAACGTATCTATAATTTCTGCTTGCTCCATGCCTCTTTTGGGTGATATTGCTATGATATTTATACACTTCCATACACTTTTGATCATATTTGGACTAACCTATTAACTCAGTGCACCCCAGTGCCAGTTTCTGTTTTCGGCTGTTTTTGTATTTCAGGTTTTCCCATTACGAGAACTGCCAGAAAAATCCCGGAAAAATTATATAAAAAATCAGCGTTCCAGAAGCTACCAGGCACCCGAAGCACAGCCGGAGGGGGGCCACCAGGGCCCCAGGCGCCCTGGTGGCGCGCCCCCTGGCCGCGCCGGGGGGGGGGGGGCGCCTGGGCCCCCCGAGCCTCATCTGGTGCCCCCTTTGGCATATATTTAGACCGCCTCCCAAAACCCTCGAGACGGGAACCCTTTTTCGCGATCTCATCTCTGTTCCGCCGCCGCCGCCGCTTCCAAGATCGGGAGCACCAAGAGAACTCTTCCCGGCACCCTGCCGGAGGGGAGGATCACCACCGGGAGCTTCTCCACCATCATGGATGCCTCCCGGATGAGTTGTGAGTAGTCTCCCTTGGACCATGGGTCCATGACCAGTAGCTATGTGATGTTCTCCTCCCGTTCTTGTGCTTCACTAATTAATCCTCATGAGCTGCCCTACATGATCGAGGCACATATGTAATCCTTATGCTGTTGCTATGATGAGTTTGCTAGGATCCGATGGATTATGAGATTATGTTCAGATTGTGTTTGAGTAATATATTTGATTCACCTCTTTTATATTTATGTTCGTAAGTAATTCTTGCATGTTCTCCGTTGTTATTTATTGCTTTGGCCAAGTAGTAGGTAGTGACTCCAAGAGGGAACGTTATGCTTGATTGTGGGTTCATGCCCCTCGATGACTAGCTTGAGTGACAGAAACATGAGTCTAGGGGATGTGCTGTTGCTACAAGGGGGAAAACAACGGTGCTTGTGCCCGCGGGTGCAAGGATTGTTTACTTTACGCAAAGTTCTTTTAATGCAGTTGTCTGTTGCTTTGAGTTTACACTATGGGTGGGACTCGCAACTTAATACCAGCGAGATGTTCTGGATAGATATCTCAAGGTGGATGATTAGTAGTAGATGCAGATGAATTTCGGTCTACTTACCTTGGCATACCGCCCATGCTTTGAACCTCTACCTTTCTTGCAACTTAGTCAGCATTGGTTTGTGCACATGGTCCTGTCAATTGCCCAGCTATAATTCGTTTACCTCACATAGCTGTTTTATCGTCTTTTGGGAGAGAGACATCACTAGTGAACATCATGAGACTCCGGTCCATATTACCATCATTGATCACATCCGCTATTTACTCTCCGCTTTTACTTACTATTGCAATTATACCTATCACTATTATCACTTGCGTTTGATCCTTTGTAAACTACAAGGCCGGAGGGATTGACAACCTCTCTGTACTCGTTGGGAGCAAAGTTATTTGTATCCGTGTGCAGGTCCACGTTGATTGCTAATATCTGGCGCCGTTAGCAGTTGACACCTTCTTGTTGAAACTGGGAGTCTGAGGGAAATCAATCCTTGGTATTGCCAAGGGAAAACTTCCGCTACACTGCATCTCAAACCTTCCACTTGGGGTAACCAACGAGGGGCGAGAAGCCATCAGCACCGGCTGTGGATATATAGTATTTAGATCAAAAGCCCATGTCGTTGGGGCTGGAGTGCCAATTAGTGAAACGAAGAAATCACGTAGGATTTCTGCCTTTTGATGGTGAGCAGAGTATTCAGAGCCATCACGTGTGAGGGTAAATATTTTATTTTTCCGGAGACGTTGAGAAGCAGACATGTGGATAAACTTGGTATTCTCTCCGCCGTGGATGGCGCGTGATACTTTAGCACACCATCTCCAGTATGTCATTTTCTCCTGGATGGTGCATTTGAGGAGGGAGACAATGATTTTGCGAGTGAGAGATTCTGGTTGAGACAGAGTCCTATTTTCCTCGACGAGGTCTAAAGCGGTGATTGCAGCTTGGCAACGAGCTTCGCGGAGGGGGGTGGGGATACAAGAACGTGCCCATTTTTTAGACTGATACGAGATTTTTGAGCGCGACGACGAGAGAGGTGGCAGCGTTGGGTGGTGATGTGGGCTGCGAGGCCCAGATTTGGTTGATAATATCGCTACAAGACCGGAAGTTGGCCCATCCAGCCTCAAATTTAAAAAATTGGAACATGGGATGGTGGTGGTGACGTGGATGAGGAGGGGTACGTGATTGGACGTGAAACGAGTATGAGAGGATAGCGAGGTGTTAGGGAAGGCGTCAGCCCACGCTAGGTTAAATAAAACACGATCTATCCGTTCTAAGGTGGGTGTGGCTCTGTTGTTTGACCAGGTGTACGTACGATCAAGTAGGGGTAACTCTATGAGAGCTAATTCATTTATGGTTTGGTTGAACGCATTGGCTTCAGCGTGGTGGAAGGCAGGGTCATTTTTATCAAAGGGGAATTGGAGAAGGTTGAAGTCGCCAGCGATAATCCAGGGGGTGTCGTCGGGTTGTGAGATAGATGAGAGTTCGTTTAAGAAGGCTTACTTGAGTGATCGTGACGAGGGAGCGTAGACATTTGTGATGGCAATGTGGTGGGCGCACGCAGTTGATTGTAGGATTAGGGTGGATGAGAAAGTTAGGTGTGAGTAGGAAATAACTTGAAAGGAGGCAGAGATGATGGCAGAGATGGTGCCACCCGCGGTGCCCACAGCTGGTAACGAGAACACTTGGTCAAGTTTTCGTGGCAAAAAGGATCTTAGTTTGTGATTGGAGAGAGTGTCAAGTTTTAAGATCTTGGTTAATGTGTGGGTTAATCGCTATCAATTCGGAGAGAACACCGGAGCATTTATCATCATCACCAAGACCACGTACATTCCAGGAACAGACTGAGAAGGCGTCATTACTCATTAAAATCGTTCAAACACCAGTGCCCAGAGCCGGGGTACAACTGGCGTACATACACAAAAGGTACGGGTGAGAGCAAGAGTAGCACTGATACAAGCGACAGAGGGTGCAGCAACCAAAAGTACAGCGTGACGGTCGCGACATGTAGTGAGACGAGGGGTAGCGGAGGCATCCGGGAGCACGCCGACGGACCAAGAACACGATGATAGCAGATCATGGAGCCTCGTCGTCACCAGAGGCAGAGGCCTCGAATCCAAGGATGGCATCCAGCTGACCGTCGTCGGCGCCACAGAGTAGCGCAATGGCCGCTAGGTCTTCGGCGGAGGCAGGAGGGGCATCAGGCTTGTGGAGGCGGGCCTCCTGGATGGCACGACCAATGGCCGTATCCACGTCAACAGCAGAGAGGCGAGCTGCCTTGGCCTTGACGGCCTTGGCAAGCATAGGGGAGTACTTGGCCTCCTTGCCAGCCACCCTCGTGCTGCGACGCAGTTTGTCCTTGGAGTAGGATTGGTCGCGCGTCGTCTTACGGTGCTCCTTGCGAATGGTGCACCCATGGGTGTCCAGATTCTGCAAGGGAAGAGCTGCGTCCATGGCGACATCAGTCGGCGGGGGAGTATCAGAGGGCAAAAGATTTGGTTGATTGAGCGTAGGAGGGGTTGAGGGGTTACCATTTGCACGTGATGAGTCGCCAGCGGAAAACGT
>LR738714.1:33789664-33815596 GCA_902687465.1 Secale cereale
AGCAGAGGCATCTGCAGGTGGCATGAACGCAACGAACGCGGACGCGTTGGAAGGCACCAGCGGGCCTGCAAGTAGTGGGACAACTGGCAATCCAGGGATCGGGCTAGGTGGCATCACAGAGCCCACCTGAGCAGCTGGGCAGATGACAGGTGGGGCATCTACTACAGCAGGTGGTGCATGCGCCGCATCTAGCGAATTTGATGCCACACCATGCAGGAGCGGGGCGTGCATGTCCTTTGAGGCAGCTGAGTCATCGTCGAAAATGATGAGTGGCTGACGCATGGTTCCATGGGGGTGGAAAAGGTGAGGCCAGAGTAGGGCTGCCTATGCCTGTGTCAGAGTCATGAGATATGACAGGCGCACGTGGAGACACCGGCCTAGTTCCGCCGTAGATTGGGTCAACGTGCCACCCCGCACGGACCGTAGAGACGACATGGTCGAGGTGGTTAGGGGAGAGCGGGCGTGGTGAGGCACGCTGAGAGAGCGGTGCAGAGTCACCGTCAGAGGAGTTACCATCGAATGGGTTGGCGCCATCACCGTGGTGCCAACGAGAAACCTCAACTACTTTGGCTATTTTGATCTCATTGATGGGTGGGAGTTGGACGACAATGCCAGGTGGAGCTTGCTTGCCTGATTTGAGAAGCACTAGGGCGTGGATCGAGGTGTAGTCGATGCCATGGAGACATAAGTCATCAATGGCACAGACGTCGCCAAGGAAAGCCAGGGCGAAGCGTATGCCATTGTTGCGCCAGAGCTCGTGCGGGAACTCGGAGACCTCAACTTCCGCAAGGTCAGTGGACACAACAATGGAGCGGTCAACGTGCTCAACAGGCTCAATAGTGACTACGTTCCCTTCAAACTCGATTCGGCTGTGACTGACTACATCATTGTGTGCAGCATGCGTGTGGAAGGTGAGGCAGGCTATCCCCCGCCATGATCCGCCAAAGGCGGGGTTGCCGCAAGTGTGCTGAATGGCTCTGCGGATGAGGGGTGGGGGATGGGGTTGGGGTCTGGGTTCTGAAGGTGAACAAAGGCGAAGCGGCACGGGCAGTGAACTAGGCATGGTAGAGCTGCGACTAGAGGCATATCTGTTGGAAATATGCCCTAGAGGCAATAATAAAAGGGTTATTATTATATTTCCTTGTTCATGATAATTGTCTGTTATTCATACTTGAATTGTATTGTACGGAAACAGCGATACATGTGTAAATACACAGACCACCACGTGTCCCTGGTAAGCCTCTAGTTACTGGCTCGTTGATCAACAGATGGTCACGGTTTCCTGACCATGGACATAGGATGTCATTGATAACGGGATCACATCATTAGGAGAATGATGTGATGGACAAGACCCAATCCTAAGCCTAGCACGAGATCGTATAGTTCGTAATGCTTAAGCTTTTCCAGTGTCAAGTATTTGTTCCTTAGACCATGAGGTTGTGCAACTCCCGGATACCGTAGGAATACTTTGGGTGTGCCAAACGTCACAACGTAACTGGGTGGCTATAAAGGTACGCAACGGGTATCTCCGAAAGTGTCTGTTGAGTTGGTACGAACCGAGACTGGGATATTGTCACTCCGTATGACGGAGAGGTATCTCTGGGCCCACTCGGTAAGACATCATCGTAATGAGCTCATAGTGACTAAGGAGTTAGTCACGGGATGATGGATTACGGAATGAGTAAAGAGACTAGCCATGACGAGATTGAACAAGGTATCGGGCATACCGACGATCGAATCTCGGGCAAGTACCGTGCCGATAGACAAAGGGAATAACATACGGGATTGAGTGAATCCTTGACACAGTGGTTCATCCGATGAGATCATCTAGGAGCACGTAGGAACAAACATGGGTATCCAGATCCCGCTGTTGGTTATTGACCGGAGAGTCGTCTCGGTCATGTCTACGTGTCTCCCGAACCCATAGGGTCTACACACTTAAGGTTCGATGACGCTAGGGTTGTAGAGATATATGCACACGGAAACCCGAATGTTGTTCGGAGTCCCGGGTGAGATCCCGGACGTCATGAGGAGTTCCGGAATGGTTCGGAGGCAAAGAATGATATATAGGAAGTCCAGTTTCGGCCATAGGGAGAATTCCGGAGGTCACCGGGAGTGTCCCGGGACCACCGGAAGGGTCCCCGGGGTCCACAGGGTGGGGCCGCCCATTCCGGAGGGCCCCATGGGCCGTAGGGGGAAGGGGGCCAGCCCTTGGTGGGCTCGTGCACCCACATGGGCCCCCTCCATGCGCCTAGGGTTGAAACCCTAGGGGGTGGGGGCGCCTCCTTATGCCTTGGGGGGCAAGTTACCCCCCTGGCCGCCGCCCCCTAGGAGATCGGATCTCCTAGGGCCGGCGCCCCCCTGGCCCCCTATATATAGTGGGGGGGGGGGGAGAGGGCAGCCGCACCCCAAGCATCTGGCGCCTCTCCCTCCCCCGTCACACCTCCAACTCCTCCCGCAGGGTCTCGGCGAAGCCCTGCAGCTTTTCCCGTTGCATCCACCACCACGCCGTCGTGCTGCTGGATCTCCGTCAACCTCTCCTCCCCCCTTGCTGGATCAAGAAGGAGGAGATGTCGCTGTACCGTACGTGTGTTGAACGCGGAGTGATACGTCCAAAACGTATCTATAATTTCTGCTTGCTCCATGCTTCTTTTGTGTGATATTGCTATGATATTGATGCACTTCCATACACTTTTGATCATATTTGGACTAACCTATTAACTCAGTGCACTGATACATCCAAAACGTATCTATAATTTCTGCTTGCTCCATGCCTCTTTTGCGTGATATTGCTATGATATTTATACACTTCCATACACTTTTGATCATATTTGGACTAACCTATTAACTCAGTGCACCCTAGTGCCAGTTTCTATTTTCGGCTATTTTTGTATTTCAGGTTTTCCCATTACGAGAACTGCCAGAAAAATCCCGGAAAAATTATATAAAAAATCAGCGTTCCAGAAACTACCAGGCACCCGAAGCACAGCCGGAGGGGGGCCACCAGGGTCCCAGGCGCCCTGGTGGCGCGCCCCCCGTGGCCGCTCCGGGGGGGCGCCTGGGCCCCCCGAGCCTCGTCTGGTGCCCCCCTTTGGCATATATTTAGACCGTCTCCCAAAACACTCGAGACGGGAACCCTTTTTCGCGATCTCATCTCTGTTCCGCCTCCACCGCCGTTTCCAAGATTGGGAGCACCAGGAGAACTCTTCCCGGCACCCTGCCGGAGGGGAGGATCACCACTGGAAGCTTCTCCACCACCATGGACGCCTCCCGGATGAGTTGTGAGTAGTCTCCCTTGGACCATGGGTCCATGACCAGTAGCTATGTGATGTTCTCCTCCCGTTCTTGTGCTTCACTAATTAGTCCTCATGAGCTGCCCTACATGATCGAGGCACATATGTAATCCTTATGCTGTTGCTATGATGAGTTTGCTGGGATCCGATGGATTATGAGATTATATTCAGATTGTGTTTGAGTAATATATTTGATTCACCTCTTTTATATTTATGTTCATAAGTAATTCTTGCATGTTCTCCGTTGTTATTTATTGCTTTGGCCAAGTAGTAGGTAGTGACTCCAAGAGGGAACGTGATGCTTGATTGTGGGTTCATGCCCCTCGATGACTAGCTTGAGTGACAGAAACATGAGTCTAGGGGATGTGCTATTGCCACAAGGGTCTACCTTTCTTGCAACTTAGTCAGCATTGGTTTGCGCACATGGTCTTGTCAATTGCCCAGCTGTAATTCGTTTACCTCACATAGCTGTTTTATCGTCTTTTGGGAGAGAGACATCACTAGTGAACATCATGAGACTCCGGTCCATATTACCATCATTGATCACATCCGCTATTTACTTTCCGCTTTTACTTACTATTGCAATTATATCTATAACTATTATCACTTGCGTTTGATCCTTTGTAAACTACAAGGCCGGAGGGATTGACAACCTCTCTGTACTCGTTGGGAGCAAAGTTATTTGTATCTGTGTGCAGGTCCACGTTGATTGCTAATATCTGGCACCGTTAGCAGTTGACACCTTCTTGTTGAAATTGGGAGTCTCAGGGAAATCGATCCTTGGTATTGCCAAGGGAAAACTTCCGCTACACTGCATCTCAAACCTTCCACTTGGGGTAACCAACGAGGGGCGAGAAGCCATCAAGCAAAGTTTTCTGGCGCCGTTGCCGGGGACTCCACTCTTCAGGATAGGGGAGTTGCACGCTATCTTTTACCTTTGCTTTTTAGTCTTGTTAGTTTACCTTTCAGTTTTGCTTTAATATCTTTTATCGAAAATCACAAAAATAGTTATCTTGCTTGCTTGCTACTATGGGTTCCACCGAGAACACCAAGTTGTGTGAGTTCACTAGTCACAACAACGATGACTTTATCTGCACACCAATCACTACACCTGCCACTTCAGCACCTTCGTATGAAATTAAACCTGCTTTACTGAACTTAGTCATGAAAGATCAATTCTCCGGTGCTGGAGATGATGCTGCTTTACACTTAAATAACTTTGTTGAACTTTGTGATATGCAAAAGTACCAAGAAATAGATGGTAATATTGTTAAGCTTAAGCTTTTTCCTTTCTCTTTGAGAGGAGGAGCTAAAATTTGGTTTCAGTCTTTGCCTAGAAATAGCATAGATTCATGGGACAAGTGCAAAGATGCTTTTATTGGAAAATACTATCCACCTGCTAAAATTATCCAACTAAGAAGTAACGTAATGAATTTTAAACAATTGGATAATGAACACGTTGCCCAAGCTTGGGAACGTATGAAATCTCTTGTCAAGAACTGCCCTACTCATGGTTTGACTACTTGGATGGTTATCCAAACTTATGCAGGCTTGAACTTTACCTCGCAGAACTTGTTAGATTCGGCCACGGGAGGAACCTTTATGTCAACTACACTTGGTGCTCCCACGAAGCTTCTCGATGAGATGATGACCAACTATTCCCAATGGCACACCGAACGCGCTCCAACAGGTAGGAAGGTAAACTCTGCCGAGGAAATTTCCTCCCTAAATGAAAAAGCTGACTTGATCATGTCCCTACTTTCCAAGCAATCTTCTATTGATCCTAGTTATGATCCTTTAGATTCTGTGATTGCTCATGCTTATAGGAGTAACTTTGGTAGCAATCCTAGACCGTTCCCCTCTAATTCCTATGGGAACAACAATGCTTATCCTATCACCAAGAACTCCACCCAAAAATATAGAGACTTGCCTAGCTATGAGAAACTTCTAGAAATAGAGAAGGCCACTAAGAATTACATGCACACCCAATATGAAGAAAACAAAACCTTCTCGAGGCAATTAAATGAGCATACTGCTATCTTGCAAAACACTAGTAGACAATTAGAGAGCATAAATATTGAGATTTCTAACCTCCAGACTAGGCTCACTATCACTGAGACCCAAGTTTCCAACATGTCCCACACACAAGCCACTTTGATAAACCAAATGGCAGTTAAACTGATACGTCCAAAACGTATCTATAATTTCTGCTTGCTCCATGCCACTTTTGGGTGATATTGCTATGATATTCATACACTTCCATACACTTTTGATCATATTTGGACTAACTTACTAATCCAGTGCACCCCAGTGCCAGTTTCTGTTTTCGGCTGTTTTTGTATTTCAGGTTTTCACGTTTCGAGAACTGCCCAGAAAAATACAGAAAAAATATATAAAAAATCAGCGTTCCGGGAACGACACTGCTTCCGAAGGGGAGCCTGGGGGGCCATAGGGGCTCCAGGCGCCCTGTGGGCGCGCCCCCCTGGGCCGCGCCGGGGGGGCGCCTCGGCCCCCGAGAGCCCCCCGGTGCCCTACTTTGGTAGATATTTAAAGGGTCCCCCGTAACCCTTGAAACAGGACTTCTTTTCGCGATCCCATCTCTGTTCCGCCGCTGCCGCCGCTTCCAAGATCGGGAGCACCAGGAGAACTCTTCCCGGCACCCTGCCGGAGGGGAGGATCACCACCGGGAGCTTCTCCACCACCATGGACGCCTCCCGGATGACTCGTGAGTAGTCTCCCTTGGACCATGAGTCCATGACCAGTAGCTATGTGATGTTCTCCTCCCGTTCTTGTGCTTCACTAATTAGTCCTCGTGAGCTGCCCTACATGATCGAGGCACCTATGTAATCCTTATGCTGTTGCTATGTTGAGTTAGGTGGGATCCGATGGATTATGAGATTATGTTCAGATTGATCTTGAGTAATATATTTGATTCACCTCTTTTATATTTTAGTTCATAAGTAATTCTTGCATGTTCTCCGTTGTTATGTATTGCTTTGGCCAAGTAGTAGGTAGTGACTCCAAGAGGGAACGTTATGCTCGATTGTGGGTTCATGCCCCTCGATGACTAGCTTGAGTGACAGAAACATGAGTCTAGGGGATGTGCTGTTGCCACAAGGGGGAAAACAACGGTGCTTGTGCCCGAGGGTGCAAGGATTGTTTACTTTACGCAAAGTTCTTTTAATGCAGTTGTCTGTTGCATTGAGTTTACACTATGGGTGGGACTCGCAACTTAATACCAGCGAGATGTTCTGGATAGATATCTCAAGGTGGATGATTAGTAGTAGATATTGATGGATTTCGGTCTACTTACTTTGGCGTACCGCCCATGCTTTGAACCTCAACCTTTCTTGCAATGTAGTCAGCATTGGTTTGCGTTCGTGGTCCTGTCAATTGCCCAGCTGTAATTTGTTTACCTCACATAGCTGTTTTATCGTCTTTTGGGAGAGAGACATCACTAGTGAACATCATGTGACTCCGGTCCATATTACCATCATTGATCACATACACTATTTAATTTTCGCTATTTTATTTACTATTGCAAAACACTATCTATCACTACTATCATATTGCTTTTAACCCTTTGTGAACTGCAAGGCCGGAGAGATTGACAACCTCTCTGTACTCGTTGGGAGCAAAGTTATTTGTATCTGTGTGCAGGTCCACGTTGATTGCTAATTGCGCCGTTAGCCGTTGACACCTACCTGTTGAACCTAGGAGTCTCTGGGGATTCGATCCTTGGCATCTTTGCTAAGGGAAAACACTTCTACTTACTGCATCTTACACCTTCCACTTGGGGTAATCCAACGAGGGGTTTGAGGCCCATCAAGGAGTATTTTCTGGCGCCGTTGCCGGGGACTCCACTCTTCAGGATAAGGGAGTTGCATGCTATCTTTTACCTTTGCTTTTTAGTCTTGTTAAGTTTACCTTTCATATTTGCTTTAGTTCCTTTTATCGAAAATCACAAAAAAATAGTTATCTTGCTTGCTTGCTACTATGGGTTCCACCGAGAACACCAAGTTGTGTGACTTCACTAGTCACAACAACGATGACTTTATCAGCACACCTATCACTACACCTGCCACTTCAGCACCTTCATATGAAATTAAACCTGCTTTACTAAACTTAGTTATGAGAGAACAATTCTCCGGTGCTGGAGATGATGCTGCTTTACACTTGAACAACTTTGTAGAACTTTGTGATATGCAAAAGTACCAAGAAATAGATGGTAATATTGTTAAGCTTAAGCTTTTTCCTTTCTCTTTGAGAGGAGGAGCTAAAATTTGGTTTCAGACTTTGCCTAAAAATAGCATAGATTCATGGGACAAGTGCAAAGATGCTTTTATTGGAAAATACTATCCACCTGCTAAAATTATCCAACTTAGAAGTAACATCATGAATTTTAAACAATTGGATAATGAACATGTTGCCCAAGCTTGGGGACGTATGAAGTCTCTTATCAAGAACAGCCCTACTCACGGTTTGACTACTCTGATGGTTATCCAAACTTTTTATGCAGGCTTGAACTTTACCTCGCGGAACTTGTTAGATTCGGCCGCGGGAGGAACTTTTATGTCAACTACACTTGGTGCTGTCATCGACATGAAAGAGGGTAATATAAAATTTCAGTTTCCTCTCAAGAAAGGGATGGAACACTTCCCTCGTAAGAAGGTCAAGTTACCTTTTGAGTCCGTTGTACGGGCTAGCTATTCTTTTACGCTTGATAAAACTTGATCTATGCATTATGCCTAGCTTAAAGGCATAAAAGAAAGCGCTTTTGGGAGGCAGCCCACATGAATAATTTTTTTGCTTTTGTTGTGTCTTGATGTTGTTTACTGCTGTAGCATCATCATTGTATCTTTGCTTATCATATTTGTGCCAAGTATAGCCTCTGATTGCTAGAAAGTTCAAAAGTTGTGAGGTGCTGTCCAGGAAACAGATTCTGTCCTTGGATTGAAAAATTCATATAAACTCACCAGATCATCTTTTTGGTCTGAATTTTTTCTACAGCGTTCTCTATATAATTGTCTTTCGTGCTTCAGTTCTGAGTTTTTTGATTTGAGTTGCAGAAGTATCCCGAACAGGTAAATTACTGCCTGCTGTTCTGTTTTTCACAGATTCTGTCCTGTTTTGCCTTACCTTCACTTTGCAAATTAAGAACTTGCTTTTTCTTTGCAAAAACCTTTTGGCAATCTTGAGAAACAGTAGAACTTCAAGAATATCTTTATTTCCAGCAAGGTATAATTATTTTATTAAGGGTACTAACCTCGCTAATCAGATTATGATGAGTTGTGTATGAAGGGAGTTTTCAAGTGTGCGAGGGAAGATGATAAAAAGATTCAGGAGTGTCAAGCGCTCAAGCTTGGGGATGCCCCCGTGCACCCCCAAGAAATATTCAAGGAGACTCAAGCGTCTAAGCTTGGGGATGCCCCCCGTGCATCCCCTTCTCCATCAACATTATCAGTTCGTCTTTCGTTCCGCTATATTTTTATCACTTCATGTGTTATGTGCTATGCTTGGAGCGTCTTGCTTTTAGTTTTCTTTTTAGTTTTTCATAACGAGTCGGAACTCATCATTCCTTTATGTGGGAGAGAAACACGCTCCACTTCTACCTAGAACATTACATAGAATTTTCATATCTATCTATGCTGTGTGTGTTCTTTGTCTTTTAATAGCTACTATCGTGCTTTGCTCTTAGTATTCATGCTTATCTTTTCAAAGAGCTTTTATTTAGTTGGTTGCTTGAACTCTCTTTAATTATCATGATCACTTTATTGAGAGAGTTTGCTTCCGTTGCATGGGTTAATATGTCTATGATAAAGATGCTACTTTCATGATTGTGCTTAGTAGTTCAGGTTTTCTTATGGTTAATCTCGAATAGCTGGGGGGTTCCCAATGTGTCATTGGAGTACCAACTTGGTTTGTTTGCCTATGATGTGGTATTGTTTAGTAATATCTTCCTTCGAGAATTTATTTTGATTGACTTGGCGTATGCTCACGCATAATCAAGACTGTAAAGAAAGTCTGTCAAGCCTTGATGATCTTTTATTTCTAAGTAGCGATATAACTACCATGCCTGATTCAATATTGCTTTGTCGCTCTGCATGATTATGACCGTCATTGCTCTCTTAGTTGGTCGCTCCCAGTCTTTTGCTAACCTCCACCTTCACTAAGAATCAACCATGCAATACATAGCTCATGGGAAAGTAGCCTAAAAACTATTGTGGTAAAGAATATGTTGCTTATGTATCTTATTTCTTATGAGTTGCTTGCTGAGCGGTAACCATGTTTCTGGGGACGCCATCAACTGTCACACTTTTGTTGAATATCATGTGAGTTGTTATGCATGTTTGTCTTGTCTGAAGTAAGGGTGATTTACTGTGGGTTGAATTAATATGCATATTGTTAGAGAAGAACATTGGGCCGCCAACCAAAGCCATGCATCATGGTGGAAGTTTTAGCTTGGACCTTAATCCTCAATCTCTCACGAGAATATGCTTATGCATTAAAGAGGAGTCCATCATCTATTTTCTATGTTGTCCCGGTATGGATGTCCTCAAGTTGAGATTTATCAAAAACGAGAAATCAAATGCGATCTATCTCCTTGGACCTTTGTACAGGTGGCATAGAGGTACCCCTTTGTGACACTTGGTTAAAACATATGCAATGCAATGATAACCCATGGGGATCCGACCTAATTAGGACAAGGAGCGAGCACTATTAGTATTCGAGCATGAGGCTTGCAACTTATAAGATGTTTTATACATGGTGTTGGGGAACGTAGTATTTTAAAATTTTCCTACGATCACGCAAGATCTATCTACCAGATGCATAGCAACGAGAGGGAAGAGTGTGTCTACGTACCCTCGTAGACCGGGAGCGGAAGCGTCAAGTGACGCGGTTGATGTTGTCGAACTTCTTCGCGATCCAACCGATCAAGCACCGAACGTACGGCACCTCCGCGTTCAGCACACGTTCAGCTTGATGACGTCCCACGAGCTCTTGATCCAGTTGAGCTTCACGGGAGAGTTTCGTCAGCACGACGGCGTGGTGACGGATATGATGTGTTCACCGGCGCAGGGCTTCGCCTAAGCTCCGCGACGGTATGACCGAGGTGTGATTCTGTGGAGGGGGGCACCGCACACGGCTAAAAACAATTCAACTTGTGTGTCTTTGGGTGCCCCCCTGCCCCCGTATATAAAGGAGCAAGGGAGGGAGGCCGGCCGGCCCTTCCTGGTGCGGCTAGGGAGTGGACTCCTACTAGGAATAGGATTGCAATCCTATTCCTAGTAGGATTCACCAAAAGAAGGAAGAGGGAAAGGAATAGGAGAGGTGGCGCCCCCCCAATCCTAGTCCAACTAGGAACCCTAGGTGGGGGCGCCGGCCAGCCCTATGGGCTGCCTCTCTCTTTCCCTTTAGGCCCACTATGGACCATCCCCTCTCGTAGGGGGTTCCGGTAACCCCCTCCGGCATTCCCGATAAATCCGAAACTTTTCCGGAACACTTCCGGTGTCCGAATATAGTCGTCCAATATATCAATCTTTATGTCTCGGACATTCCGAGACTCCTTGTCATGTCCGTGATCTCATCCGGGACTCCGAACTACCTTCGGTACATCAATACTCATAAACTCATAATACCGATCGTCATCAAACGTTAAGCGTGCGGACCCTACGGGTTCGAGAACTATGTAGACATGACCGAGACTCATCTCCGGTCAATAACCAATAGCGGAACCTGGATGTTCATATTGGCTCCTACATATTCTACGAAGATCTTTTATCGGTCAGAACCGCATAACAACATACGTTGTTCCTTTTGTCAAACGGTATGTTACTTGCCCGAGATTCGATCGTCGGTATCTCTATACCTAGTTCAATCTCGTTACCGGCAAGTCTCTTTACTCGTTCCGTAACACATCATCTCGTGACTAACTCATTAGTCTTTTGCTTGCAAGGCTTATTGTGATGTGTGTTACCGAGAGGGCCCAGAGATACATCTCCGACACTCGGAGTGACAAATCCTAATCTTGATCTATGCCAACACCACAAATACTTTCGGAGACACATGTAGAGCATCTTTATGATCACCCAGTTACGTTGTGACGTTTGATAGCACACAAGGTGTTCCTACGGTATTCGGGAGTTGCATAATCTCATAGTCATAGGAACATGTATAAGTCATGAAGAAAGCAATAGCAGTTAAACTAAACGATCATAGTGCTATGCTAACGGTGTTGGGGAACGTAGTATTTTAAAATTTTCCTACGATCACGCAAGATCTATCTACCAGATGCATAGCAACGAGAGGGGAGAGTGTGTCTACGTACCCTCGTAGACCGGGAGCGGAAGCGTCAAGTGACGCGGTTGATGTTGTCGAACTTCTTCGCGATCCAACCGATCAAGCACCGAACGTACGGCACCTCCGCGTTCAGCACACGTTCAGCTTGATAACGTCCCACGAGCTCTTGATCCAGTTGAGCTTCACGGGAGAGTTTCGTCAGCACGACGGCGTGGTGACGGATATGATGTGTTCACCGGCGCAGGGCTTCGCCTAAGCTCCGCGACGGTATGACCGAGGTGTGATTCTGTGGAGGGGGGCACCGCACACGGCTAAAACAATTCAACTTGTGTGTCTTTGGGTGCCCCCTGCCCCCGTATATAAAGGAGCAGGGGAGGGAGGCCGGCCGGCCCTTCCTGGTGCGGCTAGGGAAGGAGTCCTACTAGGAATAGGATTGCAATCCTATTCCTAGTAGGATTCACCAAAAGGAAGAAGGGGGAAAGGAATAGGAGAGGTGGCGCCCCCCCCCCCCAATCCTAGTCCAACTAGGAACCCTAGGTGGGGGCGCCGGCCAGCCCTATGGGCTGCCTCTCTCTTTCCCTTTAGGCCCACTATGGACCATCCCCCCTCGTAGGGGGTTCCGGTAACCCCCTCCGGCATTCCCGATAAATCCGAAACTTTTCCGGAACACTTCCGGTGTCCGAATATAGTCGTCCAATATATCAATCTTTATGTCTCGGACATTCCGAGACTCCTCGTCATGTCCGTGATCTCATCCGGGACTCCGAACTACCTTCGGTACATCAATACTCATAAACTCATAATACCGATCGTCATCAAACGTTAAGCGTGCGGACCCTACGGGTTCGAGAACTATGTAGACATGACCGAGACTCATCTCCGGTCAATAACCAATAGCGGAACCTGGATGTTCATATTGGCTCCTACATATTCTACGAAGATCTTTTATCGGTCAGAACCGCATAACAACATACGTTGTTCCTTTTGTCAAACGGTATGTTACTTGCCCGAGATTCGATCGTCGGTATCTCCATACCTAGTTCAATCTCGTTACTGGCAAGTCTCTTTACTCGTTCCGTAACACATCATCTCGTGACTAACTCATTAGTCTTTTGCTTGCAAGGCTTATTGTGATGTGTGTTACCGAGAGGGCCCAGAGATACCTCTCCGACACTCGGAGTGACAAATCCTAATCTTGATCTATGCCAACACCACGAATATTTTCGGAGACACCTGTAGAGCATCTTTATGATCACCCAGTTACGTTGTGACGTTTGATAGCACACAAGGTGTTCCTACGGTATTCGGGAGTTGCATAATCTCATAGTCATAGGAACATGTATAAGTCATGAAGAAAGCAATAGCAGTAAAACTAAACGATCATAGTGCTATGCTAACGGATGGGTCTTGTCCATCACATCATTCTCCTAATGATGTGACCCCGTTGATCAAATGACAACTCATGTCTATGGCTAGGAAACATAACCATCTTTGATCAATGAGCTAGTCTAGTAGAGGCATACTAGGGACATACTGTTTTGTCTATGTATCCACACATGTACTAAGTTTCCGGTTAATACGATTCTAGCATGAATAAAAGACATTTATCATGATATAAGGAAATATAAATAACAACTTTATTATTGCCTCTAGGGCATATTTCCTTCAGTCTCCCACTTGCACTAGAGTCAATAATCTAGCTCACATCGCCATGTGATTTAATACCGATAGTTCACATCGTTATGTGAATAACACCCATAGTTCACATCACCATGTGACCAACACCCAAAGGGTTTACTAGAGTCAATAATCTAGTTCACATTGCTATGTGATTAATACCCAAGAGTAATAAGGTGTGATCATGTTTTGCTTGTGAGAGAAGTTTAGTCAACGGGTCTGTCACATTCAGATCCGTATGTATTTCGCAAATTTCTATGTCTACAATGCTCTGCATGGAGCTACTCTAGCTAATTGCTCCCACTTTCAATACACATCCAGATTGATACTTAGAGTCATCTGGATTTAGTGTCAAAGCTTGCATCGGCGTAACCCTTTACGACGAACTCTTTATCACCTCCATAATCGAGAAACATTTCCTTAGTCATCCAATTTCTAAGGATAATTTTGACCGCTGTACAGTGATCTACTCCTGGATCACTATTGTACCTCCCTGTAAAACTCATGGCAAGGTACACAACGTGTTTTGTACACATCATGGCATACTTTATAGAACCTATGGCTGAGGCATAGGGAATGACTTTCATTCTCTCTATATTTTTCTGCCGTGGTCTGGCTTTGAGTCTTACTCAACTTCACACCTTACAAGTCAGGCAAGAACTCCTTCTTTGACTGATCCATTTTGAACTACTTCAAAATCTTATCAAGGTATGTACTCATCGAAAGTCTTATCAAGCGTCTTGATCTATCTCTATAGATCTTGATGCCCAATATGTAAGCAGCTTCACCAAGGTCTTTCTTTGAAAAACTCCTTTCAAACACTCCTTTATGCTTTCCAAAAAATTCTACATCATTTCCGATCGACAATATGTCATTCACATATACTTATCAGAAAGGTTGTAGTGCTTCCACTCACTTCTTGTAAATACAGGCTTCACCGCAAGTCTGTATAAATCTATATGCTTTGATCAACTTATCAAAGTGTATATTCCAACTCCGAGATGCTTGCACCAGTCCATAGATGGATCGCTGGAGCTTGCACATTTTGTTAGCACCTTTAGGATTGACAAAACCTTCTGGTTGCATCATATACAAGTCTTCTTTAATAAATCCATTAAAGAATGCAGTTTTGTTATCCATTTGCCAGATTTCATAAAATGCGGCAATTACTAACATGATTTGGACAGATTTAAGCATCGCTACGGGTGAGAAAGTCTCATCGTAGTCAACTCCTTGAACTTGTCGAAACCCTTTTGCAACAAGTCGAGCTTTGTAAACAGTAACATTACCGTTTGCGTCGGTCTTCCTCTTGAAGATCCATTTATTTTTGATGGCTTGCCGATCATCGGGCAAGTCAACCAAAGTCCATACTTTGTTCTAATACATGGATCCCATCTCAGATTTCATGGTCTCAAGCCATTTTGCGGAATCTGGGCTCATCATCGCTTCCTCATAGTTCGTAGGTTCATCATGGTCTAGTAACATGACTTCCAGAACTGGGTTGCCGTACCACTCTGGTGCGGAATGAACTCTGGTCGATCTACGAAGTTCAGCAGAAATTTGATCTGAAGTTTCATGATCATCATCATTAGCTTCCTCACTAATTGGTGTAGGAATCACTGGAACGAGTTTTTGTGATGTACTACCTTTCCAATTCGGGAGAAGGTACAATTACCTCATCAAGTTCTACTTTCCTCCCACTCACTTCTTTCGAGAGAAACTCCTTCTCTAGAAAGGATCCACTCTTAGCAAGAAAAAACTTGCCTTAGGATCTGTGATAGAAGGTGTACCCAACAGTTTCTTTTTGGGTATCCTATGAAGATTTACTCTCCGATTTGGGTTCGAGCTTATCATGTTGAAACTTTTTCACATAAGCATCGCAGTGCCAAACTTAAAGAAATGACAGCTTAGGTTTCTCGTCAAACCACAGTTCATACGGTGTCATCTCCATGGATTTAGATGGTGCCCTATTTAACGTGAATGTAGCCGTCTCTAATGCATAACCCCAAAAGCGATAGTAGTAGATCGGTAAGAGACATCATCGATCGCACCATATCTAATAAAGTACGGTTATGATGTTCGGACACACCATTACACTATGGTGTTCCAGATGGCGTGAGTAGTGAAACTATTTCACATTGTTTTTACTGAAGGCCAAACTCGCTAACTCAAATATTTTACCTCTACGATCATATCGTAGAAACTCTTATTTTCTTGTTACGATGATTCTCTACTTCACTCTGAAATTCTTTGAACTTTTCAAATGTTTCAGACTTGTGCTTCATTAAGTAGATATACCCATATCTGCTCAAATCATCAGTGAAGGTCAGAAAATAACGATACCTGCCGCGAGCTTCAACACTCATTGGTCCACATACATCTGTATGTATGATCTCCAACAAATCTGTTGCTCGCTCCACAGTTCCGGAGAACGAAGTTTTAGTCATCTTGCCCATGAGGCATGGTTCGCAAGCACCAAGTGATTCATAATCAAGTGATTCCAAAAGTCCATCACTATGGAGTTTCTTCATGCGCTTTACACCAATATGACCTAAACGGCAGTGCCACAAATAAGTTGCACTATCATTATTAACCTTGCATCTTTTGGCTTCAATATTATGAATATGTGTATCACCACGATCGAGATCCAACAAACCATTTTCATTGGGTGTATGACCATAGAAGGTTTTATTCATGTAAACAGAACAACAATTATTCTCTAACTTACATGAATAACCGTATTGCAATAAACATGATCAAATCATATTCATGCTCAACACCAAATAACACTTATTTAGGTTCAACACTAATCCCGAAAGTATAGGGAGTGTGCGATGATGATCATATCAATCTTGGAACTACTTCCAATACACATCGTCACTTCATCCTTTAACTAGTTTCTGTTCATTATGCAACTCCCATTTCGAGTTACTACCTTTAGCAACTGAACCAATATCAAATACCGAGGGGTTGCTATGAACACTAGTAAAATACACATCAATAATCTGTATATCAAATATACCTATGTTCACTTTGCCATCCTTCTTATCCGCCAAATATCTAGGGCAGTTCCACTTCTAGTGACCATTTCCTTTGCAGTAGAAGCACTTGTTTCAGGCTTGAGTTTAGCTTTGGGTTTCTTCACGGGAGTGACAACTTGCTTGTCATTCTTCTTGAAGTTCCCCTTCTATCCATTTGCCCTTTACTTGAAACAAGTGGTCTGGTTAACCATCAACACTTGATGCTCTTTCTTGATTTCTACCTTCGCCGATTTCAGCATCGTGAAGAGCTCGGGAATTACTTTCGTCATCCCTTGCATATTATAGTTCATCACGAAGTTCTACTAACTTGGTGATAGTGTCTAGAGAACTTTGTCAATTACTATCTTATCTGGAAGATTAACTCCCACTTGATTCAAGCAATTGTACTACCCAGACAATCTGAGCACATGCTCACTGGTTGAGCTATTCTCCTCCATCTTGTAGGCAAAGTACTGTCAGAGGTCTTATACCTCTCGACACGGGCATGAGTATGAAATACTAATTTCAACTCTTGGAACATCTCATATGCTCCGTGGCGTTTCAAAACGTTTTTGAAGTCCCGGTTATAAGCCGTAAAGCATGGTGCACTAAACTATCAAGTAGTCATCATATCGAGCTTTTGTCAAAACATTCATAACGTCTACATCTGCTCCTGCAATAGGTCCGTCACCTAGCGGTGCATCAAGGACATAATTCTTCTGTGCAGCAATGAGGATAATCCTCAGATCACGGAACAATTCCGCATCATTGCTACTAACATCTTTCAACTTGGTTTTCTCTAGGAACATATGAAAAATAAACGGGGAGCAACATCGTGAGCTATTGATCTACAACATAGATATGCTAATACTACGAGGACTAAGTTCAAGATAAATTAAAGTTCAATTTAATCATATTACTTAAGAACTCCCACTTAGATAGACATCCCTCTAGTCATCTAAATGATCACGTGATCCAAATCAACTAAACCATGTCCGATCATCACGTGAGATGGAGTAGTTTCAATGGTGAACATCTTATGTTGATCATATCTACTATATGATTCACGCTCGACCTTTCGGTCTCCAGTGTTCCGAGGCCATATCTGCATATGCTAGGCTCGTCAAGTTTAACCCGAGTATTCTGCGTGTGCAAAACTGGCTTACACCCTTTGTATTTGAACGTAGAGCTTATCACACCCGATCATCACGTGGTGTCTCGGCACGACGAACTTTCGCAACGGTGCATACTTAGGGAGAACACTTATACCTTGAAATTTAGTAAGGGATCATCTTATAATGCTACCATCGTTCTAAGCAAAATAAGAAGCATAATAAGATAAACATCACATGCAATCAAAATATGTGACATGATATGGCCATCATCATCTTGTGCTTTTGATCTCCATCTCCAAAGCACCGTCATGATCACCTTCGTCACCGGCGCGACACCTTGATCTCCATCGTAGCATCGTTGTCGTCTCGCCAACTATTGCTTCTACGACTATCGCTACCGCTTAGTGATAAAGTAAAGCAATTACATGGCGATTGCATTTCATACAATAAAGCGACAACCATATGGCTCCTGCCAGTTGCCGATAACATTACAAAACATGATCATCTCATACAAAAACCGTATAACTCATCATGTCTTGACCATATCACATCACAACATGTCCTGCAAAAACAAGTTAGACGTCCTCTACTTTGTTGTTGCAAGTTTTACGTGGCTGCTACGGGCTTAGCAAGAACCGTTCTTACCTACGCATACAAAACCACAACGATGTTTCGTCAAGTATGTGCTGTTTTAACCTTCACAAGGACCGGGCGTAGCCACACTTGATTCAGCTAAAGTGAGAGAGACAGACACCCGCCAGTCACCTTTAAGCAACGAGTGCTCGTAACGGTGAAACCAGTCTCGCGTAAGCGTACGCGTAATGTCGGTCCGGGCCGCTTCATCTCACAATACCGCCGAAGCAAAGTATGACATGCTGGTAAGCAGTATGACTAGTATCGCCCACAACTCATTGTGTTCTACTCGTGCATATCATCTACGCATAGACCTGGCTCATGATGCCACTGTTAGGGAACGTAGTATTTTAAAATTTTCCTACGATCACGCAAGATCTATCTACTAGATGCATAGCAACGAGAGGGGAGAGTGTGTCTACGTACCCTCGTAGACCGAGAGCGGAAGCGTCAAGTGACGAGGTTGATGTTGTCGAACTTCTTCGCGATCCAACCGATCAAGCACCGAACGTACGGCACCTCCGCGTTCAGCACACGTTCAGCTTGATGACGTCCCACGAGCTCTTGATCCAGTTGAGCTTCACGGGAGAGTTTCGTCAGCACGACGGCGTGGTGATGGATATGATGTATTCACCGGCGCAGGGCTTCGCCTAAGCACTGCAACGGTATGACCGAGGTGTGTTTCTGTGGAGGGGGGCACCGCACACGGCTAAAACAATTCAACTTGTGTGTCTTTGGGTGCCCCCCTGCCCTCGTATATAAAGGAGCAAGGGGGGAGGCCGGCCGGCCCTTGTTTGGTGCGGCTAGGGTGCAATCCTACTAGGAATAGGATTGCAATCCTATTCCTAGTAGGAACCACCAAAGAAGGAAGAGAGGGAATAGGAAAAGAAGAAGAGGTGGCGCCCCCCAACTCCTAGTCCAACTAGGAACCCTAGGTGGGGCGCCGGCCAGCCCTATGGGCTGCCTCTCTCTTTTCCATATGGCCCACTATGGACCATCCCCTTCGTAGGGGGTTCCGGTAACCCCCTCCGGCAATCCCGTTAAATCCGAAACTTTTCCGGTATACTTCCGGTGTCCGAATATAGTCGTACAATATATCAATCTTTATGTCTCGGACATTCCGAGACTCCTCGTCATGTTCGTGATCTCATCCGGGACTCCGAACTACCTTCGGTACATCAATACTCATAAACTCATAATACAGATCGTCATCAAACGTTAAGCGTGCGGACCCTACGGGTTCGAGAACTATGTAGACATGACCGAGACTCATCTCCGGTCAATAACCAATAGCGGAACCTGGATGTTCATATTGGCTCCTACATATTCTACGAAGATCTTTTATCGGTCAGAACCGCATAACAACATACGTTGTTCCTTTTGTCAAACGGTATGTTACTTGCCCGAGATTCGATCGTCGGTATCTCCATACCTAGTTCAATCTCGTTACCGGCAAGTCTCTTTACTCGTTCCGTAACACATCATCTCGTGACTAACTCATTAGTCTTTTGCTTGCAAGGCTTATTGTGATGTGTGTTACCGAGAGGGCCCAGAGATACCTCTCCGACACTCGGAGTGACAAATCCTAATCTTGATCTATGCCAACACCACGAATATTTTCGGAGACACCTGTAGAGCATCTTTATGATCACCCAGTTACGTTGTGACGTTTGATAGCACACAAGGTGTTCCTACGGTATTCGGGAGTTGCATAATCTCATAGTCATAGGAACATGTATAAGTCATGAGGAAAGCAATAGCAGTAAAACTAAACGATCATAGTGCTATGCTAACGGATGGGTCTTGTCCATCACATCATTCTCCTAATGATGTGACCCCGTTGATCAAATGACAACTCATGTCTATGGCTAGGAAACATAACCATCTTTGATCAATGAGCTAGTCTAGTAGAGGCATACTAGGGACATACTGTTTTGTCTATGTATCCACACATGTACTAAGTTTCCGGTTAATACAATTCTAGCATGAATAAAAGACATTTATCATGATATAAGGAAATATAAATAACAACTTTATTATTGCCTCTAGGGCATATTTCCTTCACATGACACATATGAAGTACTACTACCATTGACACAATTGCTTCCATGTTTCATAATAAAAAGCTCTAGCACATCAAGCACCAACTACTGAGAGCATGATTGTCATTCTGAGTGTAATGTGCATTGTCCCAAAGTAGCATTGTCTTTTGCATGATTGTGATATCGTTTATTTTGAAATGATTGTATCTAGTCATCACTTAAACCTTGAAGGTGCCCCTGCACTTATGTTTTGCATCACTAAAGGGGGCAAGCTAGATATCACTTGATCATATTTGCACATCATGTTCATTGCAAATCTTTTTGATGTTTCAGTTTCATGTTGTAAAACTTTCAGTCATTTGTGATTTTCTCTTGAGACAACTTAGTTACTTTAGAATCATTGTCTCAGTAAGCATTTGTCATATGACTATGAGAAAGTCCTATATGGTTAATAGCATGTCACCACAGAAATTATTCTTGTTATCATTTACCTACTCGAGGACGAGCAGGAATTAAGCTTGGGGATGTTGATACATCCAAAACGTATCTATAATTTCTGCTTGCTCCATGCCACTTTTGGGTGATATTGCTATGATATTCATACACTTCCATAAACTTTTGATCATATTTGGACTAACTTACTAATCCAGTGCACCCCAGTGCCAGTTTCTGTTTTCGGCTGTTTTTGTATTTCAAGTTTTCACGTTTCGAGAACTGCCCAAAAAAATACAGAAAAAATATATAAAAAATCAGCGTTCCGGGAACGACACTGCTTCCGAAGGGGAGCCTGGGGGGGGGGGCACAGGGGCTTCAGGCGCCCTGTGGGCGCGCCCCCCCTGGGCCGCGCCGGGGGGCGCCTCGGCCCCCCGAGAGCCCCCCGGTGCCCTACTTTGGCAGATATTTAAAGGGTCCCCCGTAACCCTTGAAACATGACTTCTTTTCGCGATCCCATCTCTGTTGCGCCGCCGCCGCCGCTTCCAAGATCGGGAGCACCAGGATAACTCTTCCCGGCACCCTGCCGGAGGGGAGGATCACCACCGGGAGCTTCTCCACCACCATGGACGCCTCCCGGATGACTCGTGAGTAGTCTCCCTTGGACCATGAGTCCATGACCAGTAGCTATGTGATGTTCTCCTCCCGTTCTTGTGCTTCACTAATTAGTCCTCGTGAGCTGCCCTACATGATCGAGGAACCTATGTAATCCTTATGCTGTTGCTATGTTGAGTTTGCTGGGATCCGATGGATTATGAGATTATGTTCAGATTGATCTTGAGTAATATATTTGATTCACCTCTTTTATATTTTAGTTCATAAGTAATTCTTGCATGTTCTTCGTTGTTATTTATTGCTTTGGCCAAGTAGTAGGTAGTGACTCCAAGAGGGAACTTTATGCTCGATTGTGGGTTCATGCCCCTCGATGACTAGCTTGAGTGACAGAAACATGAGTCTAGGGGATGTGCTGTTGCCACAAGGGGGAAAACAACGGTGCTTGTGCCCGCGGGTGCAAGGATTGTTTACTTTACGCAAAGTTCTTTTAATGCAGTTGTCTGTTGCATTGAGTTTACACTATGGGTGGGACTCGCAACTTAATACCAGCGAGATGTTCTGGATAGATATCTCAAGGTGGATGATTAGTAGTAGATATTGATGGATTTCGGTCTACTTACTTTGGCGTACCGCCCATGCTTTGAACCTCAACCTTTCTTGCAATGTAGTCAGCATTGGTTTGCGTTCGTGGTCCTGTCAATTGCCCAGCTGTAATTTGTTTACCTCACATAGCTGTTTTATCGTCTTTTGGGAGAGAGACATCACTAGTGAACATCATGTGACTCCGGTCCATATTACCATCATTGATCACATACACTATTTACTTTTCGCTATTTTATTTACTATTGCAAAACACTATCTATCACTACTATCATATTGCTTTTAACCCTTTGTGAACTGCAAGGCCGGAGAGATTGACAACCTCTCTGTACTCGTTGGGAGCAAAGTTATTTGTATCTGTGTGCAGGTCCACGTTGATTGCTAATTGCGCCTTTAGCCGTTGACACCTACCTATTGAACCTTGGAGTCTCTGGGGATTCGATCCTTGGCATCTTTGCTATGGGAAAACACTTCTACTTACTGCATCTTACACCTTCCACTTGGGGTAATCCAACGAGGGGTTCGAGGCCCATCATAAACCCGAAGTGGTTGCACCCCTAAGGGAGGAAGAAGATAGAATTAAGAGCCTTCCTACCCACCACAATGTTGCTACTATCCAAGTTGTTGAGGATATCCAAACTCTTAGCACCCAATGCACTCCTGGTCCAATGGACCTATTAATGGTGATGCTATGACTATAGAAACTACCAAACAAGTGAACCTAAAGGACACCACTACCACCTTACTTGATAGTAGTGACCTTGATTTTGATAATTGCACTCTTACCGAAGTTATTGATTTCCTTCACGAGATGTCTAGAGATCCCCGCACTAGCACGCTTAACCTTGCCTTCACAGAGCATATCACTAATGCTCTTATCAAAGCTAGGGAGGAGAAACTTAGAGTAGAAGCCTCCATACCTAGAAAGCTAGAAGATGGTTGCGATCCTATGATAAAAATTAAGTTGAATAACTTCTCTTGCTATGCTTTATGTGATGTTGGTGCTAGTACCTCTGTTATGCCCAAAAGAATATATGATATGCTTAAATTGAAACCTTTTGATTCTTGTTCTTTTGGTGTTCGTCTCGTTGATTCTTCCATAAAGAAACCTTTGGGGAGGATCGACGATGTTCTTATCATTGTCAATGACAACTATGTTCCCGTTGATTTTACTATTATGGATATTGAATGTGAACCTTCGTGTCCAATTATTTTGGGACGTCCTTTTCTACGCACCGTGGGTGCTATCATTGACTTGAAAGAGGGGAATATAAAATTCCAGTTTCCTCTCAAGAAAGGGATGGAACACTTCCCTCAAAAGAAGATTAAGTTACCTTTTGAGTCCGTTATACGGGCTAGCTATTTTTTTACTCTTCATAAGACTTGATCTCTTTGCATTATGCCTAGCTTAAAGGCATAAAAGAAAGCGCTTTTGGGTGGCAGCCCAATGAATAAATTTTATTTTGCTTTTGTTGTGTCTTGATGTCGTTACTACTGTAGCATCATCATTGTATCTTTGCTTTTCAATTTTGTGCCAAGTGTAGCCTCTGATTGCAAGAAAGATCAAAAGTTGTGACGTGCTGTCCAGGAAACAGATTCTGTCCTTGGATAGAAAAATACGTATAAAATCACCAGATCATCTTTTTGGTCTCAATTTTTTCGACAGCGTGCTCTATATAATTGTCTTTCGTGTATCTGTTTTGAGTTTTTTGATTAGAGTTGCAGAAGTGCCCCGGAAAAATCATTTACTACCTGCTGTTCTGTTTTTCACAGATTCTGTCCTGTTTTGCCTTTCCTTCATTTTGCAAACCTTGAGCTTGCTTTTTCTTTGCAAAAACGTTTTGGCAATCTTGAGAAACAGTAGACCTTCAAGAATATCTTTATTTCCAGCAAGGAACAATTATTTTATTATGGGTACTAACCTCACTAATCAGATTATGATGAGTTATGTATGAAGGGAGTTTTCAAGTGTGCGAGGGAAGATGATAAAAAGATTTAGGAGTGTCAAACACTCAAGCTTGGGGATGCCCCCGTGCACCCCCAAGAAATATTCAAGGAGACTCAAGCGTCTAAGCTTGGGGATGCCCCAGTGCATCCCCTTCTCCATCAACATTATCAGTTCGTCTTTCGTTCCATTATATTTTAATCACTTCAGGTGTTATGTGCTATGCTTGGAGCGTCTTGTTTTAGTTTCCTTTTTAGTTTTCTTTAGCTTTTCATAACGAGTCGGAACTCAGCTTTCTTTATGTGGGAGAGAAACACGCTCCACTTCTACCTAGAACATAACATAGAATTTTTATGTCTATCCTTGCTGTGTGTGTTCTTTGTCTTTTAATAGCTACTATCATGCTTAGCTCTTAGTATTCGTGCTTATCTTTTTAAAGCGCTTTCGTTTAGTTGGTTGCTTGAACTCTCTTTAGTTATCATGTTTATCTTATTAAGAGAGTTTGCTTCCGTTGCATTGGTTGATATGTCTATGATAAAGATGCTACATGCATAATGGCGCTTAGTAGTTCATGTTTTCTTATGGTTAGTCTCAAATAGCTGGGGGGTTCCCAATGTGTTATTGGAGCACCAACATGATTTGTTTGCCTATGATGTGGTATGGTTTAGTAATATCTTCCTTCAAAGAATTTATTTTGATTGACTTGGCGTATGCTCACGCATATTTAAGACTGTAAAGAAAGTCTGTCAAGCCTTGATGATCTTTAGTTTCTGAGTAGCGATATAAACTTCCATGCCTGATTCAATGTTGCTTTGTCGCTCTGCATGATTATGAACGTCATTGCTCTCTTAGTTGGTCGCTCCCAGTCTTTTGCTAACCTTCGGCTGTACTAAGCAGACTGACTGCTTGTGCATCCAAATTCCTTTATACCAGTTATGCCATATGAGTCCACCATACATTCCTACATGGTATTTACCTGCCATTCCTAACGGAGACTTGCATGTACCATCTCGAAATTATTCAAAGAAAAGCATTCCTATTTTGTGCCTCTGTTTTAAGTTCATGAGGAAGTAGTAGTTAATTCATGATCTTTTTAAGTTGGACAAGCTTCACCCCGGGATTGCATGTATAATGTGCAAACCCATGATACGAGAAGGAACTGGCATTGAGTGCGCCCGGCTCAAAATTAATATAACAAACAAACCCTCCTTCACGCTTTGTTCATGAGAAATCAGAAAACTTTGGCAGTGATAAACAAAGGAGATTAAGAGGATGTGATCGTCCTCATTCGGGAGCCGTTCCTCGAAACTTGTCCATCTCAAGAAGTGATTGAGTTGTCTGCTAGCATTCGTTGACGGAACATGCATAATAAAAAATAATAATTATTACCTCTGTTTTTAAAATCAAGAGCTCTGGTACATGTTTTGTCTTTGTTTCCGACTACGGGTTTTCAACCTTGCCAACAAAAGCCACGGTTCGAGAGTCTCCACCTTCTTTTAAAAGCACCAACTACTGAGAGCATGATTGTCATTCTGAGTGTAATGTGCATTGTCCCAAAGTAGCATTGTCTTTTGCATGATTGTGATATCGTTTATTTTGAAATCATTGTATCTAGTCATCACTTAAACCTTGGAGGTGCCCCTGCATTTATGTTTTGCTTCACTAAAGGGGGCAAGCGAGATATCACTTTATCATATTTGCACACCATGTTCATTACAAATCTATTCGATGTTTCAGTATCATGTTGTAAAACTTTCAGTTCTTTGTGATTTTCTCATGAGGCAACTTAATTACTATAGATTCATTGTCTCAGTAAGATTTTGTCATATGAGTATGAAAAAGTCCTATATGGTTAATAGCATGTCACCACAGAAATTATTCTTGTTATCATTTACCTACTCGAGGACGAGCAGGAATTAAGCTTGGGGATGTTGATACGTCCAAAACGTATCTATAATTTCTGCTTGCTCCCTGCCTCTTTTGGGTGATATTGCTATGATATTTATACACTTCCATACACTTTTGATCATATTTGGACTAACCTATTAACTCAGTGCACCCCAGTGCCAGTTTCTGTTTTCGGCTGTTTTTGTATTTCAGGTTTTCCCATTACGAGAACTGCCAGAAAAATCCCGGAAAAATTATATAAAAAATCAGCGTTCTAGAAGCTACCAGGCACCCGAAGCACAGCCGGAGGGGGGCCACCAGGGCCCCAGGCGCTCTGGTGGCGCGGCCCCCCTGGCCGCGCCGGGGGGGGGG
>LR738714.1:33815606-33826147 GCA_902687465.1 Secale cereale
GGGGGGGCGCCTGGGCCCCCCGAGCCTCGTCTGGTGCCCCCCTTTGGCATATATTTAGACCGTCTCCCAAAACCCTCAAGACGGGAACCCTTTTTCGCGATCTCATCTTTGTTCCGCCGCCGCCGCTGCTTCCAAGATCGGGAGCACCAGGAGAACTCTTCCCGGCACCCTGTTGGAGGGGAGGATCACCACCGGGAGCTTCTCCACCACCATGGACGCCTCCCGGATGAGTTGTGAGTAGTCTCCGTTGAACCATGGGTCCATGACCAGTAGCTATGTGATGTTCTCCTCCCATTCTTGTGCTTCACTAATTAGTCCTCGTGAGCTGCCCTACATGATCGAGGCACATATGTAATCCTTATGCTGTTGCTATGATGAGTTTGCTGGGATCCGATGGATTATGAGATAATGTTCAGATTGTGTTTGAGTAATATATTTGATTCACCTCTTTTATATTTATGTTCGTAAGTAATTCTTGCATGTTCTCCGTTGTTATTTATTGTTTTGGCCAAGTAGTAGGTAGTGACTCCAAGAGGGAACGTTATGCTTGATTGTGGGTTCATGCCCCTCGATGAATAGCTTGAGTGACAGAAACATGAGTCTAGGGGATGTGCTGTTGCCACAAGGGGGAAAACAACGGTGCTTGTGCCCGCGGGTGCAAGGATTGTTTACTTTACGCAAAGTTCTTTTAATGCAGTTCTCTGTTGCTTTGAGTTTACACTATGGGTGGGACTCGCAACTTAATACCAGCGAGATGTTCTGGATAGATATCTCAAGGTGGATGATTAGTAGTAGATGCAGATGGATTTCGGTCTACTTACCTTGGCGTACCGCCCATGCTTTGAACCTCTACCTTTCTTGCAACTTAGTCAGCATTGGTTTGCGCACATGGTCCTGTCAATTGCCCAGCTGTAATTCGTTTACCTCACATAGCTGTTTTATCGTCTTTTGGGAGAGAGACATCACTAGTGAACATCATGAGACTCCGGTCCATATTACCATCATTGATCACATCCGCTATTTACTTTTCGCTTTTACTTACTATTGCAATTATATCTATCACTATTATCACTTGCGTTTGATCCTTTGTAAACTACAAGGCCGGAGGGATTGACAACCTCTCTGTACTCGTTGGGAGCAAAGTTATTTGTATCTGTGTGCAGGTCCACGTTGATTGCTAATATCTGGTGCCGTTAGCAGTTGACACCTTCTTGTTGAAACTGGGAGTCTCAGGGAAATCGATCCTTGGTATTGCCAAGGGAAAACTTCCACTACACTGCATCTCAAACCTTCCACTTGGGGTAACCAACGAGGGGCGAGAAGCCATCATGTACCACAGTGCCAGTTCCTGTTTTCTGCTGTTTTTCTATTTCAAGTTTCCCCCATATTAAAAGTGCTCCAAAAATTCCAGGAAAAATATAGGAAAAATCAGCGTACAGGAAGCTTCGCGAAGAACCAAAGATGGGTCAGAGGGGAGCCAGGGGAGGCCCAGGCGGCCACCTGGCGCGGCCCCACCCCTGGCCGCGCCAGGGGGGCGCCTGGGGCCCCTGCTCCGCCTCTGGCTGCCGCCCTTCGCCTATATATCCCTCTCGTCCCGAAACCCTCGAAGACAGAACCCTTTTTTGCGATCTCGCCTCTGTTCCGCCGCCGCAGCGCTTCCAAGATCGGGAGCATCAGGAGAACTCTTCCCGGCACCTTGCGGGAGGGGAGAACCACCACCGAGAGCTTCTCCACCACCTTGGACGCTTCCCGGATGAGTCGTGAGTAGTCCACCTTGGACCATGGGTCCATGATCAGTAGCTATGTGATGTTCTCCTCCCCTCTTTGCTCTTCATGGTTTAGACCTCGTGAGCTGCCCTACATGATCGAGGCACATATGTAATCTTTCTGCTGTTGCTTTGCTGAGTTTGCTGGGATCTGATGGATTATGAGACTATGTTCAGATTGTGTTTGAGTAATATATTTGATTCACCTCTTTTATATCTTTGTTCTTGAGTAATTCTTGCATGTTCTCCGTTGCTGTTTATTGCTTTGGCCGAGTAGTAGGTAGTAACTCCAAGAGGGAGCGTTATGCTTGATTGTGGGTTCATGCCCCCTGATGACTAGCTTGAGTGACAGAAACATGAGTCTAGGGGATGTGCTCTTGCCACAAGGGAGAAAACAACGGTGCTTGTACTTGCGGGTGCAAGGATTGTTTACTTTACGCAAAGTTCTTTTAATGCAGTTGTCTGTTGCTTTGAGTTTACACTTTGGGTGGGATTCGCAACTTAATACGAGCGAGATGTTCTGGATAGATATCTCAAGGTGGATGATTAGTAGTAGATGCAGATGGATTTCGGTCTACTTGCCTTGGCGTACCGCCCATGCTTTTGAGCCTCTACCTTTCTTTGCAGCATAGTTAGCATTGGTTTGCGCACATAATCCTGTCAATTGCCCAGCTGTAATTTGTTTACCTCGCTTTGCTGTTTTATCGTCTTTTGGGAGAGAGACGTCACTAGTGAACATCATGGGACCCCGGTCCATATTACCACCGCTGATCACACCTTCTATTTACTTCCTGTTTTTATTTCCTAGTTGCAGTCTTAGCTATCATTATTATCTCTTGTGTTTGATCCTTTGTAAACAACAAGGCCGGAGGGATTGACAACCTCTCTGTACTCGTTGGGAGCAAAGTTATCTGTATCTGTGTGCAGGTCCCGTCAACCGCTAAGTTTCTGGTGCCGTTGACACCTACTTGTCGACCCTCGGAGTCTCACGGGATTCGATCCTTGGTATTGTTGGAAATATGCCCTAGAGGCAATAATAAAAGTATTATTATTATATTTCCTTGTTCATGATAATCGTCTGTTATTCATGCTTGAACTGTATTGTACGGAAACAGCGATACATGTGTGAATACACAGATCACAATGAGTCCCTGGTAAGCCTCTAGTCACCAGCTCGTTGATCAACAGATGGTCACAGTTTCCCGACCATGGACATAGGATGTCAGTGATAACGGGATCACATCATTAGGAGAATGATGTGATGGACAAGACCCAATCCTGAGCATAGCACGAAATCGTATAGTTCATAATGCATAAGCTTTTCGGTGTCAAGTATTTATTCCTTAGACCATGAGGTTGTACAACTCCCGGACGCCGTAGGAATACTTTGGGTGTGCCAAACGTCACAACGTAACTGGGTGGCTATAAAGGTACGCATCGGGTATCTCCAAAAGTTTCTGTTGAGTTGGTATGAACCGAGACTGGGATGTTGTCACTCCGTATGACGAAGAGGTACCTCTGGGCCCACTCGATAAGACATCATCATAATGAGCTCAATGTGACTAAGTAGTTAGTCACGGGATGATGGATTACAGATCGAGTAAAGAGACTTGCCATGACGAGATTGAACAAGGTATCGGGAATACCGACGATCGAATCTCGGGCAAGTACCGTACCGATGGACAAAGGGAATAACATACGGGATTAAGTGAATCCTTGACACGGTGGTTCATCCGATGAAGATCATCGAGGAACACGTGGGAACCAACATGGGTATCCAGATCCCGCTATTGGTTATTGACCGGAGAGTCGTCTCGGTCATGTCCACGTGTCTCCCGAACCCGTAGGGTCTACACACTTAAGGTTCGGTAACGCTAGGGTCGTAGAGATACATGCACGTGGAAACCCGAAAGTTGTTCGGTGTCCCGGATGAGATCCCGGACGTCACGAGGAGTTCCGGAATGGTCCGGAGGTAAAGATTGATATATAGGAAGTCCAATTTCGGCCATCGGGTGATCTCCGGGGGTCACCAGGAGCGTCCCGGGACCACCGGAGGGGCCCCGGGGGTCCACCGGGTGGGGCCATCCATCCCGGTGGGGCCCCTAGGCCGCAAGGGGAAGTGTCCAGCCCTAATGGGCTGGCGCACCACTAGGGGCCCACCTCCCCATGCGCCTAGGGTTGAAACCCTAGGGGGGAGGGGGCGCCCCACTTGCCTTGGGGGGGCAAGGACTCCCCCCTGGCCGCCGCCCCCCCCTACAGATTGGATCTGCAGGGCCCTGGCGCACCCCCTGGCCCCCTATATATATGTGGGTGGGGGGGGGGAGAGGGCAGCCGCACCCAAGCCCTGGCGCCTCTCCCCCTCCCGTCACAACTCCGTCTCCTCGAACGCAGGGCGCCCGGCGAAGCCCTGCTGCGATCTCCACTGCATCCACCACCATGCCGTTGTGCTGCTGGATCTCTGACGACTTCTCCTCCCCCCTTGATGGATCAAGAAGGAGATGACGTTGCTGTACCGGACGTGTGTTGAACGCGGAGGTGCCGTCCGTTCGGCGCTAGATCATCGGTGACGAAGAACGTGAAGAGTACGACTACTTCATCCACGCTTTTTCGAAAGCTTCCGCACGCGATCTACATAACAGTATGTAGATGCACTCTTACTTGCTCGTTGCTAGATGTCTCCTTAGTTGGATCTTGGTGAAAGCGTAGAATTTTTTTGAATTATGCTACGTTCCCCAATAGTGGCATCTGAGCCAGGTTTAATGCGTAGCATCTTGCACGAGTAGAACACAAAGCAGTTGTGGGCGTTTGAGTTTGTTCAACTTTCTTACCGTTACTAGTCAATCTTGATACGGCGGTATTGTGGGATGAAGCGGCCCGGACCGACTTTACACGTACGCTTACGTGAGACTGGTTCCACCGACAGACATGCACTCGATACATAAGGTGGCTGGCGGGTGTCTGTCTCTCCTACTTTAGTCGGATCGGATTCGATGAAAAGGGTCCTTATGAAGGGTAAATAGAAATTGACAAATCACGTTGTGGTTTTGGCGTAGGTAAGAAACGTTCTTGCTAGAAATCCTATAGAAGCCACGTAAAACTTGCAACAACAATTAGAGGACGTCTAACTTGTTTTTGCAGCATGTGCTACGTGACGTGGTATGGCCAAAACGAAGATGTGATGAATGATATATGTGATGTATGAGATTGATCATGTTTTTGTAATAGGGAATCATGACTTGCATGTCGATGAACTTGACAACCGGCAGGAGCCATTGGAGTTGTCTTAATTATTGTATGACCTGCGTGTCACTGAATAACGCCATGTAAATTACTTTACTTCATTGCTAAACGTTAGCCATAGTAGTAGAAGTAATAGTTGGCGTGACGACTTCTTCAAGACACGATGATGAAGATCATGATGATGAAGATCATGGTGTTGAGCCAGTGACAAGATGATCATGGTGCCCCGAAGATGGAGATCCAAGGAGCAAGATGATATTGACCATATCATGTCACTTTAATTGATTGCATGTGATGTTTATCATGTTTATGCATCTTGTTTACTTAGAACGACGGTAGTAAATAAGATGATCTCTCACTAAAATTTCAAGAATTGTGTTCCCCCTAACTGTGCACCGTTGCTAAAGCTCGTTGCTCCGAAGCACCACATGATGATCGGGTGTGATAGGTTCTAACGTTCACATACGACGGGTGTAAGCCAGATTTACACACGCGATACACTTAGGGTTCACTTGACGAGCCTAGCATGTACATACATGGCCTCGGAACACGGAAGACCGAAAGGTCAAACACGAGTCGTATAGAAGATACGATCAACATGAAGATGTTCACCGTTGATGACTAGTCCATCTCACGTGATGATCGGACACGGGCTAGTCGATTCGGATCGTGTATCACTTAGATGACTAGAGAGATGTCATTCTGAGTGGGAGTTCATTAAAATTTGATTAAGATGAACTTAATTATCATGAACTTAGTCTAAATTCTTTACAATATCTCTTGTAGATCAAATGGCCCACGCTTCAGTTTCCCTCAACTTCAACGCGTTCCTAGAGAAAACCAAGCTGAAAGACGATGGTAGCAACTACACGGATTGGGTCCATAACCTGAGGATTATCCTCATAGCTGCCAAGAGATCATATGTCCTAGAAGCACCGCTAGGTGATGCACCTGCTCCCGATGCAGCCCAAGACGTTTTGAACGTCTGGCAGTCGCGTAGTGATGATTACTCACTGGTTCAGTGGGGCATGCTTTACAGCTTAGAGTCGGGGCTCCAAAAACATTTTGAGCACCACGGAGCATATGAGATGTTCGAAGAGCTGAAAATTGTTTTCCAAGCTCATGCCCGAGTCGAGAGATATGATGTCTCCGACGCATTCTACAGCTGTAAGATGGAGGAGAACAGTTCTGTCAGTGAGCACATCCTCAAGATTTCAGGATTGCACAACCGCTTGTCTCAGCTGGGAATGAATCTCCCAGATGAAGCGGTCGTTGACAGAATCCTCCAGTCGCTCCCACCAAGCTTCAAGAGCTTCGTGTTGAACTTCAATATGCAGGGGATGGAGAAGTCCATTCCGGAGGTGTATTCGATGCTGAAATCAGCGGAGGTGGACATCAAGAAAGAACATCAAGTGTTGATGGTCAATAAAACCACTAAGTTCAAGAAAGGCAAGGGTAAGAAGAACTTCAAGAAGGACGGCAAGGGAGTTGCCGCGCCTGGCAAGCCTGTTGCCGGGAAGAAGCCAAATTATGGACCCAAGCCTGAGACAGAGTGCTTTTATTGCAAGGGAACGGGTCACTGGAAGCGGAACTGCCCCAAATATTTAGCAGACAAGAAGGCCGGCAACGTCAAAGGTATATATGATATACATGTTATTGATGTGTACCTTACCAGCACTCGTAGTAGCTCCTGGGTATTTGATACTGGTGCAGTTGCTCACATTTGTAACTCAAAATAGGAGCTGCGGAATAAACGGAGACTGGCGAAGGATGAGGTGACGATGCGCGTCGGGAATGGTTCCAAGGTCGATGTGATCGCTGTCGGCACGCTGCCTCTACATCTACCCTCGGGATTAGTTTTAAACCTCAATAATTGTTATTTAGTACCAGCTTTGAGCATGAACATTGTTTCTGGATCTCGTCTTATGCGAGATGGCTACTCTTTCAAATGGGAGAATAATGTGTGTTCTATTTATTTGAGAGATATGTTTTATGGTCATGCCCCGCTGGTCAATGGTTTATTTTTGATGAATCTCGAACGTAGTGATACACATATTCATAGTGTAGATGCCAAAAGATGTAAAGTTGATAATGATAGTCCCACATACTTGTGGCATTGCCGCCGTGGTCATATTGGTGTCAAACGTATGAAGAAGCTCCATTCAGATGGACTTCTAGAGTCTCTTGATTATGAATCATTTGACACGTGCGAACCATGCCTCTTGGGCAAGATGACCAAGACTCCGTTCTCCGGAACAATGGAGCGGGCAACCAACTTGTTGGAAATCATACATACCGATGTGTGCGGTCCAATGAGTGTTGAGGCTCGCGGAGGCTATCGTTATGTTCTCACGCTCATAGATGACTTGAGTAGATATGGGTATATCTATTTGATGAAACACAAGTCTGAGACCTTTGAAAAGTTCAAGGAATTTCAGAATGAGGTTGAGAATCAACGTGACAGAAAAATAAAGTTCTTGCGATCGGATCGTGGGGGTGAATATTTAAGTCATGAATTTGGCACACACCTTAGAAGCTGTGGAATTGTTTCACAATTGACACCGCCTGGAACACCTCAACGTAACGGTGTGTCCGAACGTCGAAATCGTACTCTGTTGGACATGGTGCGATCTATGATGTCCCTCACCGATTTACCGCTATCCTTTTGGGGTTATGCTTTAGAGACTGCCGCATTCACTTTAAATAGGGCTCTGTCGAAATCCGTTGAGACGACTCCGTATGAACTTTGGTTTGGCAAGAAACCGAAGCTGTCGTTTCTAAAAGTTTGGGGTTGCGATGCTTATGTCAAGAAACTTCAACCTGAAAAGCTCGAACCCAAATCGGAAAAATGCGTCTTCATAGGATACCCAAAGGAAACAATTGGGTACACCTTCTACCACAAATCCGAAGGCAAAGTCTTTGTTGCCAAGAATGGAAGCTTTCTGGAGAAAGAGTTTCTCTCGAAAGAAGTGAGTGGGAGGAAAGTAGAACTTGATGAGGTGACAGTCACCCTTCCCGAACCGGAAAGTAGCGCAGCACAGGAAATCGTTCCCGAGGTGCCTGCACCGACAAGGGAGGAAGTTAATGATGATGATCATGAAGATACAGATCAAGTTACTACTGAACTTCGAAGGTCCACAAGGACACGTTCCGCGCCAGAGTGGTACGGCAACCCTGTCCTGGAAATCATGTTGTTGGACAACGGTGAACCTTCGAACTATGAAGAAGCGATGGCGGGCCCATATTCCAATAAATGGCTTGGAGCCATGAAATCCGAGATAGAATCCATGTATGAAAACAAAGTGTGGACTTTGGTGGACTTGCACGATGATAGGCATGCCATATAAAATAAATGGATATTTAAGAAGAAGACAGACGCGGATGGTAATGTGAGCATCTATAAGGCTCGGCTTGTCGCTAAGGGTTATCAACAAGTTCAAGGGATTGACTACGACGAGACTTTCTCTCCTGTAGCGATGCTAAAGTCCGTCCGAATCATGTTAGCAATTGCCGCATTCTATGATTATGAGATATGGCAAATGGACGTCAAAACAAGATTCCTTAATGGCTTCCTCAAGGAAGAACTGTATATGATGCAGCCGGAAGGTTTTGTCGATCCAGAGAATGCTAATGAAGTATGCAAGCTCCAGCGCTCGATCTACGGGCTGGTGCAAGCATCTCGGAGTTGGAATATTCGCTTTAATGATGTGATCAAAGCGTTTGGCTTTATACAGACTTGGGGAGAAGCCTGTATTTACAAGAAAGTGAGTGGGAGCTCTGTAGCATTTCTCATATTATATGTGGATGACATACTTCTGATGGGAAATGATATAGAATTCTTGGAAAGCATGAAGGCCTACTTGAATAAAAGTTTTTCAATGAAGGACCTTGGAGAAGCTGCTTACATATTAGGCATCAAAATCTATAGAGATAGATCAAGACGCCTCATTGGTCTTTCACAAAGCACATACCTTGACAAGATATTGAAGAAGTTCAATATGGATCAGTCCAAGAAGGGGTTCTTGCCTGTTTTGCAAGGTATGAGATTGAGCACGGCTCAGTCCCCGTCCACGGCAGAAGATAGAGAGAAGATGAGTGTCATCCCCTATGGCTCGGCCATAGGCTCTATTATGTATGCTATGCTGTGTACCAGACCTGATGTGAACCTTGCCATAAGTTTGGTAGGGAGGTACCAAAGTGATCCCGGTATGGAACACTGGACAGCGGTCAAGAACATCCCGAAGTACCTGAAGAGGACTAAGGATATGTTTCTCGTTTATGGAGGTGACGAAGAGCTCGTCGTAAAGGGTTACGTCGATGCTAGCTTCGACACAGATCTGATGACTCCAAGTCACAAACCGGATACGTGTATATTTTGAATGGAGGAGCAGTCAGCTGGTGCAGTGATAACCCTCAACCGTAAGGGATCGAGATAGTCTTCGCGGGTAAGAATAACCCAATTTATTGATTCGACACACGGGGAGCCAAAGAGTATTTATAAGCTTTGACAGTTGAGTTGTCAATTCAACCGCACCTGAAATATACTTACTTGCAACAAAAGATAAGTGGTAACAGTGATATGATAGTGATGATAGTGATAGTAAAAGTAAACAGTAAAAGTAAATAGCAAAAGTAAATGGCAAGAATAGCAACTAGTAACCAGCAGGATTTAAAACACTGTAGGCTAGGGAGATGGATGGTTGGGCGCTGCATGGATGAGATAGATTCTAACTTGGGGCATGGCACACGGAAAAGTAATGATCATCTAGGCAAATATCAAACATTAGGCATGTATCCCGTAGGTAGTTGTACGTGCTTGCAATAAGAACTTGCACAACATCTTTTGTCCTACCATCCCGCTACGAACGGGGCCAAAAGGAACTTATGGATATTAAGGTGCTCATGTCAAAGAGCACCGGAACAAAGCAATGAACTCAATGGATACATGTAATCCTCAAACTACGGACCATCCCCTTTGGTGTCCCAAGCTGTCACTTTTGGGATCGCCGGTTCCGAACCGTAACAGGTGCAAACAACTCATAGATAGGATCACAAACACAAATATATTCATGCAAACACATATGGTTCAGATCTGAAATCATGGCACTCGGGCCCTAAGTGTCAAGCATTAAGAATAACAAGTTGAAGCAAAGATGATAAACACCATAGTAGATGATAGGCAACATGCCCCCAACGATCTGATAAACCATTACATGATCTAACTCATCCAATCCCTACCATCCCCTTCGCCTACAGTAGGGGAATTACTCACACATGGAAGGGGAAGTCATGGAGGGATGATGGAGTGGTGATGATGATGACGATGGCGACGATCTTCCCTCTCCGGAGGCCAAATCAGCCTCCAGATTAGCCCTCCCGAGGAAGAACAGAGGGTGGCGGCGGCTCCGCGACGGAAAACTGCTAAGAGAACTTCTGATCTGGGGTTTCCGTGTCGCGAGTAAAAATACGAGGTAAAGTAGGGCACCAGGGGGTGTGGGCCCCACCCAGGCGACCCCCCGGCGCGGCCGGGGGGGG
>LR738714.1:33835799-33891575 GCA_902687465.1 Secale cereale
GAGTGGGATTGTATCGGAATGCTCAATGGGGTTTTGCTTGCCTGGCACTTCTGAAGATAACATTGGGTCTTCATCGGTGTCATCGAACTCATCGTCGGAACAACGTCTTCTGAGAGGGGACAAATACCGACAACAGAGAAAGAAACACAATCAATGCAATGCACAATATGATGCCTGATCATGACATGGCATTATGCTGTGATTTGAGCTAATGCAACTAGCAACAGGTTAAATGAAGTTGGTTTGAACCAAAGGTTCAAATTCAAACTTCATATGTGATTACTTAATTGTCATTTAATTGATTTGACCTGGTCAGCAGGTTTAACTTGTTCAAACATGCATGAAAATGCCATAAACAGATTCCTTGGATTTTTCTGATCATTTTTCATATATAAATTATATTCATCTGAGTTACGGTTGATTTTATATGAATTTTAGAAGTTTAAAGCATTTTCTGGAATTTCTAAACCTTTTCTAATTTATTTACTTCCAGAAAGGCTTTACTGTGTCAGCACTGCATCAGGCTGAGGTCAGCAGGTCAACTGACCGGCCAGAGTCAAACCTGACATGTGGGGTCCACACGTCAGTGACACATGGACTAAATCCGGTCAAAACCAGAGCTGACTGGGGTTTGACCAGGGCTAGGGCCCACTGTCAGTGGCTAGCTAATCTAATTAAACGTAGTTATCATTAACCAAGGTTAAGCTAACTAGGATTAAGTCTAAACTAGGTTAATTAGTCGTGCGGGGCCCGCATGTCATAGACCCAGGGGGGTCAAACCTCGGGTCAAAGACCCGAACAGGCCGGCGGCTCACCGCCGGCGACAGCGGGCACGGCGGAGGGGCTCGGGATCTGTCCTCCGTCGACCAAATGGCCGGCGAGGACCACCTACAAGATGCTGGCGCTCGTGCGCATCCAGCGGTGCGATCGGCTCGAGTCGTCGTGGACCCAAACGACGGCGGCAACGACTAGTGCGGTCGACGGAGCTCGGGCAATGACGGAAACGACACTGCGGTGCGCTAGGGGAGGAGCTATGGGGTGCAAAAGACTTCTGGGGGTGCACTGAGCTTGCTCATGGCCTCGAAGGAGCCTGGCAGCAGCTCTGGCCACGGCGGCGCCATGGACGGCGGCGGCGAGCTCACGGCCATGGTTGGGATCGGGGCTAGCGAGTGCAATGAGAGAGGGAGAAGTAGGGGTTGGATGCGGGAGCTCACGGTGGACACGCAGAGCAGACAAGCGGGCTCGGGGAGGCGCTAACGACGGTGAATCGACGGCAGTGATCTCGGACGACCGAGGGGGAAGACGACGGCGTTGCGGATGAGGAGGAGCTCCTGGCGCCGCGTGACTTGGTAGAGAGGAAGAGGAAGTTGCGGCGGTTCTTCTGTGCTCAGCAGTAGGGCGTGGGATGGCCGGTGGCCACGGTGGTGCTCGCCGGCGTGGCCGCGGCGGTTTCGGCCAAGGTGAAGAACGGGCGAGGGAGAGAGCCAGAGAAGAGGGAAGAAGCACGGGGAGGGTCGTGGGGGTTCCAGGGTGTCGTGGCGTTCGTCCAGGGCGTCGGGGAGGAGGCAGGCAGGCTGGAGGTGGCTGGCGCGTGGCTGCGGGCGCCGGGCACACGCCCCCGTCCTTCTATCACGGGGAAGACGACAGGGGAGGGCCAGGTGGGCTGGGCCGAAACTGCTGGGCCACCAGGTAAGTGGGCCTCATGTAAGCTTCTCTCTCTCTCTCTCTCTTTTTCTTTCTGTTTCCGTTATCTATTTCTTTTGTAACTTTGTGGCTTTTCTAAAAATGCCTAGGCACTTTCAAAAATCACCAAACTGCTCATGCCCACTGTTTAGCATATAACCAACATGGAACATTTCAGTTCAGGATTATTTGAGCATTTAAAGTAATATATAAAATTTAAATGCCCAAATGCAAGTAAGATATGATTTAATTCAAAAATCCAAAATGGTCCTAGAAATATGTGCAACATTTTTGGCAGAGGTTTTTAATCAATCCAAAAATGATGAACTTTTCCAAGGGGCATTTTGGGTTCATTGAAAAAGATTTTAGTTTGACCCTAGTTAAATTCATTTAGTGCTAGGGTTTGAGCATCCCCATTTCAGGTTTCCTTTGAAAATAAACATGATGCAACAGACAGGTGCTATCCTAAAGCAAGGTGAAGCTGGGGATGTGACACTCGAGTTCTTCCCAACTCCCAATGGAGTTCTCTGCGAGGCTGATTAGCCAGTACCGAGCTGGTCCTTTCAGCTTGAGGGGTAGATATTTAATGGCGTGGAGATCATCTCCTCGAGCCATGTGGAGTTGAAGAATGAAGTCTTCTATCCAGACGTCAGGATCCGTCATTCCATCGTACGCTTCGATGTTCACGAGTTTAAACCCTTCTGGAAAATCATGATCCAGTACCTCATCGATGAAGCACAGAGGGTGTGCGGATCCTCTGTATTTTTCTATATCGTGCCGTATGTCCAATGGTTGTGATGTTCAGTATTGACCCATAACAGGTATGTCACCGACGCGATTGGCTTGATAGCCACCATCCCGTGCGGGAGCTCGGTCCCTAGGTCCGTAGATAGACCTGGTCTTGCTAGCTTTTTTGTTCAGGTCCTCACGCAGATCGTGTTTTCGAACTTGAGCCGCACCCTCCTTGCCTTTACGGGGTGGTGGTGCGGGCTTGTGTACGCCATTGCTAGCAACTCTATCCCGTCCACGAGGTGGCCGGTCCGGCTTGTCGGCGGTGTTATTCTTTGGCAGGACGGTTGCAGCGGCCTCGTCATGGAATTCATGCAGCAGTTTACGCTTGGGATAGCCTTTGGTTTGGCCGTTATAGCCATGTTTCCGTTCGGCGTCTAGAACCTCGTTCCATCTATCGTTGAGCGTGTCCTGTGCGGCTCAAAGTTGTCTCTGCTGCTTTTTCAGGCTCCTTGCGGTGGCAATAAGCCGCCGATGGAAGTGTTTTTGTTCAGAGGGTTCTTCTGGGATGATATATTCATCGTCATCCAGGCTAACCTCTTCTTCGGAGACAGGTTCGTAGTTACCGTCTTCGGCATCGCTATCATCGGACAGCGGCTTCGGACTCTGTTCGCCATCCTCTCGCTCTTCCTGCTCCATCGATGGGTCTGCGGGGTCTTCGCCTTGTTCCGAAGTGTCACCGTCGTTAGTACAGTGTTGCTATTTCTTCCTTTACAGGATTTAGTTCGGTGTTTTGGACGCCGGCGTTTGGCAGGTTCTTCGATGGTCTTGTCCTCTACAGGATTGTTTTCGCCACCGCCCTCCGCCTCTTTAGGTGTATCCACCATGTACACGTCGTATGAAAACGTAGCTATCCACCGCCCGGTTATGGGCCGGTTTTGATCTGGATCCGCTTCATCTTCGAGGTCCATCCCTTCAAAGTCTTCGGAAGCATAGTCAAGTAGATCGGTTAGATCTTCAACCATGGCTGCCAAGTGGGTGGTGGGTGGGGAGCAACATTCTCCATCAGCCTCCAGTTCGAACCTGATACAATGCGGCTGCGTGTCCCCATCTAGGGAGAGGGATTTTAACGACCTTAGCATGTCGCCAAAGGGTGACTGCTGGAAGATATCTGCAACACTGAATTCAGTGATAGACGCCCGATCTGGCTTGACGGGCGCAAATGCATGTGGTTCGGAATCCGAGGCCAGAGTTAGGTCCGGGGTTCCGATGACACAAACCTCGTTTGGAGTTTGGTCTGTGTGCGGCTCCAACGCCATGGAGTCCGCGGCTTTCGCGATGGGGTTGAGCTTCCCGTCCTCGGGCGACGCGGTCTGTTCGGGATACAAGGCCAGAACTGTTGCAGGTGCTATTTCCTGATCCAGTGATATAGCTAGGTCATGTTCATCGCAAAGGCAGAGAGAGGTTGCCGCTGGCTCGAATCTAGCGAAGATCAAGTCTCCGCGGATATCAGCAACGTAGTTTAAGCTTCCGAATCTGACTTGATGACCAGGGGCGTAGCTCTCAATCTGCTCAAGATGGCCTTCAGTGTCGGCGCATAGCGCGAAACCGGCGAACACGAAGAGTTGTCACGGAGGGAAAATTCCCTCGGGGTTGTCGTCGTTGTTGATGACGCGATCCATCAGTCCTTACGTCGACGACATAGTGGAACTCCCAATGAAAGCACCAATGTCGGTGTCAAAACTGGCGGATCTCAGGTAGGGGGTCCCGAACTATGCGTCTGAGGATCGATGGTAACAGGAGGCAGGGGACACGATGTTTACCAAGGTTCAGGCCCTCTCGATCGTGGTAATACCCTACTTCTTGCTATATTAATATGGATGAATATGAATACAAGAGTTGATCTACCTCGAGATCGAATTGGCTAAACCCTAAAGTCTAGCCTATGAGGATTTGAGGTTCTCCGTTAGCCTCTACGGACTAAACCCTCCGGTTTATATACACACCGGAGGGGCCTAGGGTTTGTACATACCACCTTGCAGAGGAAGGAAAGATTACACCTGAACCTAAAACTTGCCATTACATGAATATAGGAGTCCTATCCGGATACGAGAGATGATCTTCGATTGTGATCTTCACGACCCATCAGTCCGTCCCACCAAGAGTTATATGGCCTCCCGAGGACCCCTCTATCCAGGACTCCCTCAGTAGGCATTGCAGTTGCGCATGGCCTTGCTGATGATGAAGGGGGCCTCCCATGGAAGGGCCAACTTGTGCTGTCCGGCTTGCTGCTGGATAAGCCGGAGAACGAGGTCTCCTTTGCGGAACGCGAGGGGCTTGATTTTCTTGTTGTGGTAGTGCCTCAGACCTTGCTGGTATATGATGGATCGGCTGAGCGCCAGGAGGCCTGCTTCTTCAAGCAGGTCCACGCCATCTTCGTGTGCTTCTTTGTCTTGTGCTTCGGTGAACATTGTGACTCGCGGAGAGTCGAACTCGACGTCGGCTGGGATGATGGCCTTGGCGCCATAGACGATGAAAAACGGGGTGAAGCTGGTCGACCGGTTTGGCGTTGTTTGGAGGCTCCACAGGATAGCTGGAAGCTCGTCAAGCCAGCTGCCAGGCAAGCAGATGAGGGGCTCGACGAGGCTTGGCTTAACGTCGGACAGGATGAGGCCGTTGGCCTGCTCGACCTGGCCATTGGACTGCGGGTGGGCCACAGACGCCAAGTCAAGCCGGATGCCAGAGACAGAGCATTACTGTGCCAGAGTGCCTTTGGCAAAGTTGGTGCCATTGTCGGTAATGATGTTGTGCGGGACGCTGTAGCGCTACATGATGTCTTTGATGAATCGGACGGCCGTCGGCCCGTCCAGTTTCTTGATCGGCCTCGCCTCGATCCACTTGGTAAACTTGTCCACCACCACTAGTAGATGCGTCATGCCACCCCGTGCCATCTTGAAGGGTCCGATCATGTCGAGCCCCCAGACTGCAAAGGACCAGGGGATCGAGATGGTTTGCAGGGCTGAAACCGGCTAGTGGCTTCGCTTGCTGAAGCGTTGGCATCCCCCGCACTTGAGGACGAGGGACTCAACGTCCTTCAGGGCCGTGGGCTAGTAGAAACTATGGCGGAAGCCCTTGGCCACCAGGGACCTGGAGGCGCCATGGTGCCCGCATTCGCCCTGGTGTATGTCGAGGAGGATCTCCACGCCCTTGTCCTGCTCGATACAGCGCTGGAAGACGCCCGTCGTGCTACGCTTGATGAGCTCACGGTTGATGATGTTGTAGGCGGATGCACGGCGTTGCACTTGTCGGGCCTCAGTTTCATCCATAGGAAGGGTTCCGTCTTCTAGGAAGGCGAGGATGGGCTGGGCCCATGACGGGGCCGTGACCATGGTGAAGACGGTTGCTATGACGGGCTCCGGGGTGGCCGCCCCTGAGCCAGATATGGCATCCCCCGAGCCGGAGGCGGCAGCCCCCGGGTCTGGGGTGACGGTCGCCGGGATGAGCGTAGCAGTCCCCGGGCCGAGTTTCGCAGTCCCCAGGTTGGATTCAGCAGTTCCTAGGCCGGGTAGGGGCGTTGCAGGGTCATCAAGGATGAAGATTGACTCGTAGCCCAGAGACGGCTTGACGGATGGCTTGCGCAAGCACTCGAGGGAGACACTGGACGGAATGGCTTCCCTAGAACCGTTGATCTTGGCCAGCGTGTCAACTACCTCGTTCTCCGCCCGCGGGACATGGAGGAACTCGCTGATACGTCCATTTTGCATCATGCTTTTATATTGATGTTTATTATATTATGGGTTGTTATTACACATTATGTCACAATACTTATGCCTTTTCTCTCTTATTTTACAAGGTTTACATGAAGAGAGAGAATGCCGGCAGCTGGAATTCTGGGCTGGAAAAAGAGCAAATATTGGAGACCTATTCTGCACAACTCAAAAAGCCCTGAAACTCCACGAAAGTCAGTTTTGGAATATATAAAAAATATCGGGCGAAGAAAGCACCAGAGGGGGCCACCCATGGTCCACGAGGTGGGGGCGCGCCCTACCCCCCTGGGCACGCCCCCTGCCTCGTGGGCCACCTAGCAGCCCCCCGATGCCCATCTTCTGGTATAATGTGTTTTCTGCCCTGGAAAAAATCATAAGGATGCTTTCGGGACGAAGCGTCGCCGTCTCGAGGCGTAACCTTGGCGGAACCAATCTAGGGCTCCGGCTGAGCTGTTCTGCCCGAGAAACATCCCTTCGGGAGGGGGAAATCGTCACCATCGTCATCACCATCGATCCTCTCATCGGGAGGGGGTCAATCTCCATCAACATCTTCACCAGCACCATCTCCTCTCAAACCCTATTTCATCTCTTGTATCCAATCTTTGTATCAAAACCTCAGATTGATACCCGTGGGTTGCTAGTAGTGTTGATTACTCCTTGTAGTTGATGCTAGTCGGTTTATTCGGTGGAAGATCATATGTTCAGATCCTTTATGCATATTAATACCCCTCTGATTATGAACACGAATATGACTTGTGAGTAGTTACGTTTGTTCCTGAGGACATGGGAGAAGTCTTGCTATAAGTAGTCATGTGAATTTGGTATTCGTTCGATATTTTGATGAGATGTATGTTGTCTTTCCTCAAGTGGTGTTATGTGAACGTCGACTACATGACACTTCACCATTGTTTGGGCCTAGAGGAAGGCATTGGGAAGTAATAAGTAGATGATGGGTTGCTAGAGTGACATAAGCTTAAACCCTAGTTTATGCGTTCCTTCGTAAGGGGCTGATTTGGATCCATATGTTTCATGCTATGGTTAGGTTTACCTTAATACTTCTTTTGTAGTTGCGGATGCTTGCAATAGATGTTAATCATAAGTGGAATGCTTGTCCAAGGAAGGGCAGTACCCAAGCACCGGTCCACCCACATACCAAATTATCAAAGTAACGAACGCGGATCATATGAGCGTGATGAAAACTAGCTTGACGATAATTCCCATGTGTCCTCGGGAGCGCTGTCCTTTATATAAGAGTTTTTCCAGGCTTGTCCTTGCTACAAAAAGGATTGGCCATATTGCTGCACCTTATTTACTTTTACTACTTGATACTTGTTACAAATTACCTTATCACAAAACTATCTGTTACCGATAATTTCAGTGCTTGCAGAGAATACCTTACTAAAAAACTGCCTACCATTTCCTTATGCTCCTCGTTGGGTTCGACACTCTTACTTATCTAAAGGACTACGATAGATCTCCGACACTTGTGGGTCATTAAGACTCTTTTCTAGCGCCGTTGCTGGGGAGTGAAGTGCCTTTGGTAAGGAAAAATTTATATAGTGTGCTGAAATTTACTGTCACATGTTACTATGTAACACACTCCTTTGAGGGGCTTGTACGGGGTATCTTCATCCCGACCAGTAGAGCAAAGAATTGCTCCTCAACCTACTGAACCCACTGAAAATGTTTACTTTTAAATTCCTTCGGTGTCGTGGTTTTGTCACGACAGATGTCCTATTGTGAGGACTTAGTCGTGGAGCCATCGCGACGGGTTAGCTTAAAGGGGTTAAAGCGGGAGAAAGGACGCAATGAATTTATACTAGTTTGGCCCCTTGCGGTGAAGGTAAAGGCCTACTCTAGTTGATGTGGAATTGCTTGGGTTTCGATGACCAGGGAGCGAATCCGCTTGACCTGGCTCTCGAGTTGTTGTCTGTCCTTTTGAACCGCCGCCGGGTCATCCCTTTATATACACAGGTTGATGCCCGGCGGTTCACAGAATCCCGAGGCCGTCTCATAAACTTGTTCGGCTCGGTTTCTATCCTTTCCTATCTTACAACACAAGTTATACACCTTATGGCGGTTTATGTCTACGGGCCCTAACCCGCCTTTGGGCCCCGGGCTTTTAGATCTCTATAGGAAAGCGCCATACTCCTTGTCTTCATGGGCTTCAATACGGATAACTCATTACAGGTATAACCCGGTCCCTCCTGGGCAGTTTATACTCAGTAGTTATATCCCCAACATTAGGCCCCAGATTGATTGGAACCTGTTCATGTCAATCTTCAACACTTGGGAAAATTTCTTCTTCAGTGCCTTCGAGTAAACCTTATAATCCGCCATGATGTCATCTTCTAGGATTATAGTAAACTATCATGACGTTACCTGTTCATTAAAAAACCCGTATATACCTTACTTTTATTAACGAGCCTCCAAAAATTGAGGCTACAGCTCTGTCACATATCCATTTTTTGGGCTCCTCGATTCCCGTGCATGTCGCTTATCCCTTCGTCTTATAAATAGGGCCAAGGGTACTTTTCCTTTTAGCCTCTTACCTCTTCTCCTTTCTTCCACCTCGCGTCGCCTCAGTACTCGAGTGCTGCCGCTGTCGCTACCGTCGACCTTCACCTCTGCCCCAACAACGGCCGCTGCATCAACCTGATTCGACCAGAGCTCTGCCTGTATACCTCCGCGTTCAACAGCCTTGGTATGTCTTTCTTTGCTCCTCCCATAGGTCCCATTTAGGGTTTTCTGTGAGTTCATCGAAGCTTAGTGTTTTTCTTCCCTGTTCTTCTCCGTGGCATAAATGGCGAGTTCAAATCTTAAATTTTCCGGTGCGGTTGTAGCTATAATCCCCTTTCTCATCATTAGCACATCCTCTCTATAGAATAATCTCATCTGGATCTGATGAACTGCTTAAGCACCTGTATCTTAGGTCTGAATATACTTTGATTTATTGATACGATGTAGATCTGAAATTATCATATCAATCTGTGAAACCTGTTTTTCCATCACTTAGTTATTTCAGATCTGTACCTTCCATGCCTGCGTAGGCGGTTTAACCTTAGAAAATGATAATCCGGTAGGTAGCATTAGTCCCCTTTCAAACCGTTGTTTCCGTTATCTTTGTAACCCTTCCAATGTGTGACTCCGGTTTAACAATGTGTATACGCCTCAACATCTTCTCCTGCTGATCTTGCAACGCTTTATACTTGTTAGTCATGATTCATAAATCGGCATTTTATCTGTAATTTCAGCTTTTCATTGAAATGGCCAATCAATTTTGAATAGCTTTTCATTGAAATGGTTACCGAGGAACAACTGAACGGGTTAGTCGACACTGTCGCTTTAGCAAAAAAGGATGTCATCCACTGGAGAGTCCTTGGTCCATAAAATCCTCCTGAACCTAAAAATGGAGAAGTGATTGTGTTCGTTGATCATCTGGGCCGAGGGTTTAGCCCTCCCGGATCAATTTCGTGATGTGCTTGCTAGCTTCCAACTCCATCATCAAGATATTGGACCAAACTCTGTGTCCAATGTTTGCAACTTCCAAGTATTTTGCGAGGCTTACCTGCAAGAGGAGCCCACAGTTGAACTTTTTAGGGGTTTCTTCTATTTGAACCGCCGTACAGAATTTACAGATGAACCCAATACTGAACTTGGTGAGATGACAATCCAGAAGAGGAAAGATGTCAGCTTCCCTCATGCCAAGCATCATAGTCACCCCATGGACTAGAATCATACTTGGTTTTACTGCCAAGATATGTCTCCAACTGACGAGAATCCTTTGCTGGGTTATCGTCCTCACCGGCTTACCAATACCCATCCATTTCCCCAATGGCTTAATGCCAAGGAACGGTCCAAGTATGCACCATAGATTTCAAAGCTTCGGGCCTTCGTTGCAAACGGTTTAACAGGCGTCGATTTTGTTCATTGCTGGATCTCCTGGAGCGTTCTCCGTCTAAGCCGACGCCCCGGTTTAATGTGCGAGTACACATGGGACTTGAAAGATCCTCAACGACATATTGACACTCAACTAACAGATGATGAAGTTACTGAATCTGTTAAGAAGATATTGGATGAATCGGTGGCTGTCTGCAGCAAAACAGGGTTGTATCCCTTCTGTGCTTCCAATAAACCGCGAGCTGTAAGGATCCTATAACTGTTGCTTTAATTCGATCCTTTTAAATATCCTCTCAAAATTTTGTCAATCTTTGACAGGGTGATAATCCGTTCTGGAAGAAGAAGTCATACGATAAACCGACAAAGACACCTCGCCACAAGACTAAGGTTATCAAGAAACCTGCCAAGAAGAAAACCGCTGAGTCCTCCGAATTAAACATTGATGATGATCTAGATAAACCGGAATCAGAGGTAGAACTTGACTCTCTTGGCTCTCTTTTCATACCCTCATTGACAATGACTATTATCGGGATGACGCTGAAGGCAGCCAAGCTGATGATGTAGAGGTAATTATTCTTTCCTCCGGTTCAGATCCTCTGCCAACACAGAAAATCCGTCAAGCAAACCGGAAAGTAAGATTTTCGCACCCCTAGCTCACTTGGACCCAAACTTTCTATTGAAGAAGCAGCAACACGAAGCTCGCCGCACAACCCAGCATAGCGGCCAAGTAGTTACTTCAGCCAGTTTACCAAACACTCCGATCCAGAAACGTTGATCAGAGGTCTCATATATTTCTAATGTTTCTTATCCCAAGGCGGGTCATTTCCGACAGCCTCTTAATCTGTCTGATTCAAACTATCAGGGAACACCTCATTCATCATCTGGCGAGTCAACGGCCACACAACTTCCAACCCTCAAGACGGTTCCTGGGTGAGTTTATGCTTTAAATTTACTTTTAACACCTTATGTTTACCCAATGTACTGATCTTTCTGTTTATTCTTATCAGTGCCAAGCCTAGACCTAGCAAAAGGGCCAAGTTAAGTAAACCGGTTGATGATAATGTGGTCACTGAACCGGAGAGAACTCCAGAACCGGTAGAAGCAAATGCTGATGCCATGCTTGATGATCCACCACCACAAGATCATGATTTTTCTGTTGAACAAGTAGAAGTTGATCCAACGGGCCATGTTGATAAACCAACAAGCCCAGTCCGAGCTGGTGATAAACCGCCAAGCCCAGTCAAAGCTCCTAATGACAAAGCGGATGATATTATGATTACTGGCTTCGGCCACACCACTCCTAGCAATCCTATCGCTTTATCAAAGCATAGTGCCAAGGAAGAATTTTTTGCTATGGACAAAGGTAAGTGGAATGCGGATTTGCCAAGCTATGCCCACCTCAACGCCCAAGACATTCATTCTGGCTTTTTGAACCATTTGTACACAAGCCGCGACTATGAAGCCGGTTTAGTGAACCTGATGAAAGAGCGATATGAGGTAACTGTTGCTTAACTCTGCATAATTGTTTCTCTCTTGTCAAATTTCTAATATGAACTCCAGTAGCCCCCAAGGGCCGGTTTATCTTTTCAAGATGAACCGAGACTTTTAGAATATTAATCTTGCAACTTTCGCCTGCATAGCCCCCAAGGGCCGATTTATTCTTTCAAGATGAACCAGGACTTTTATATTACCAAATTTCTTGTTGAATATGGTTGTACACCAATCATCTAGTAAGTTGGCTAATGGAAGAATACTCGTAATGTTATTTTGAGCAAATATGCATTAGCCCCCAAGTGCCAGGAATAATACTTGTATTGAGCTTGGGACTTGTAAAGATTTCTGATAATAAACAAATAGGCATTAGCCCCCAAGTGCCAAGTGTATAACTTGTTATGTGCTTGGTACTTCAAATATGTGCTGCCAACTCATGATATGTATGTCTCTTATAGGCTGAGCTGAGCAAAAAGGAATCCCAAACTGCTGATCTTCAAGAAAACATCAAGTCCCAACAAGCAGAAACCTCCAAAGCCAAAGATGAGCTGACTAGTGCCTCAGCAGCCATGGAGAAGTTGAAGGAGAATTTCAAGAAGGAACGGGCGGATTGGGACATAGAGAAATCCACATTGAAGAAAAGGGCTGAGGATGCAGAAGTGGCCCTTAAACCGATGGTAGAAGAACTGACTGGTTTGAAGCGGCAGATAAACGCCATGACCACTGCTGTGTTTGGTAAATATCCTTATTATAAGCTTTCAACATGTATTATCCCATAAACTGCCGGTTTATCGATGTTTGTAATGATGCAGGAACCTGCATTACCCATTTGGGCTCTGACATGCAGAAGAAATTGAAGGCTGCCTATACTCTTATAGAGGAATTATATACCGGTGCGCAACGTATCATATGTACTGCCTCTCATAACAAGCCGCCCCCAACTTTAATCAAGGAAACCTTAGAAAAGTTGTCGATGCTGCCTGCCCGGTTTGAAGAGTTAAAAAGATCAGCTGCAAGGGCAAGTGCTCTGACCGCACTAACCCGGGCGAAAGCATGGGTACTTGATCTTGATCCGGCTGACGTATGGAACGACTATCCAATCTTAAAGGAGGAATGATCAGATTTTGATAATAATGATCTGCGAGCTTTGACGAGGGAAATGCGCCCCTTGGCTAGCAAGTTGGCTGAAGAAACCGATCTTTCCCATTATCAGTCAATTTACGATGCCGACAACAAGCGGGTTAACACGCCAACTTATGATATGCAAAATCTTATCCCGCCAATCCGTAAGCATACTTATGACCATGATGTTGAACCCTCCACACTTATAAGCGATTAATGTTGGGGATATCGCTTATCGGGAACTTATCGGTCGACCCAAGATAAGGGGTAAATCGGCCAGTTTATCCGCATATCGGCCGATTTATCGTCATATCGGCTAATTTATCGGCTGATTTATCTTATCGGTCAGACAATGGTAAGCGATAAATCGGCTGATTTATCGGAATATCGGAAGATATCTTGAATAGTGAAGCGATGAAGCTGCATTCCAAGCCCTAACTGGGATCAATTGGGCAACCATTGACTTCCAGCCACTGGGTGGAGAGGAGGAGGATGAAGGGTGCAGGATGACCCACAGCCGTCAAGTCAGCCCGACAAGTAATGATGATCCGGAGGCCGGTTTAGCCTTCTGCATACCACAACACTTGCTGAAAACAATTATTATTTTGGGCATCAAAGTGCCTTGTAATAGGCTAGTTGAAATACTTGGTCTGCTATGCCATCGTGCATACTCATTTTGCATGACACTGTTAATCCGCCATCATTATACTATGTCTGCTTATCATTCTGAGCAGCTTTATTCAACCTGTTTCTGCATACAACAAGTTTAAAGTGTCCTGGCGGTTTTCCGCCTGACGGGTCATAATGCCCAACACATAACCTGGGTTTATAACCATGGCTGCATTTAAAAATAATTAAATATGATATATATCATACCTGTGATATTGAATCACATCGTTGGTTTCACCAACTTTTTGTAGTAAGGGTGATAACCCCAATCTAGAGTATTGATAACTCCTCCCATATTTGGCCGGTTTATAATAAAACCGTACCGGGTTGTAATAAACACCGGATTATCCGTATATGATACTGGGGATTTGTAATCAAAAGGAGACCGGTTAATAAACACCGGATTATTTTATAGTGGGGACTTATAGTAAAAAAACTAAGCCGATTCAATAAACATCGGTTTATCATGAAATGTTCTAAACCTCAACGAAATAGAAAATTTATCGAATAAAATCATGAGAATACGCGAGGCTTTTCATGGGCTGCCAGGCCCAAAATCAAGGCTTTTCATGGGTTGCCAGGCCACTGAGTTGAACCATTTTACAAAGCCTTTTAAGATGGACCTCACATTAACCAATCGTCGTTTTAACTTTGACAAGTTCAGGGTCTGTATAAGATTGACTTGCCAAATGTTCGGCGGGTCATACCAGGATTACCTGGGCGGAGTGACTTACTTAAAGAAGGCAGGATAACCCGGGGTTTTAGGTGAATACACCTGGATTCCAAGCCTGGTTTGATAGCCTATTACAAGGGTTAAAACTCTTTGTTGTTGTGCAACAATATAGTCCTCATGTAATATTTTGAGCTGTGCTCAGTGGGTGTCTATGTTTGAGCTGTGCTTTTGCAACACTCTCTTTGGCCCCTTTTTTAACTTTGGGTGACAAGCCCCCAAGTTTTTTTGTGGCTTTATAGGCCGGATCACCGGGTAATCAGAACTTCGCTTTATAAACAGAAGCCCCCAGGTAACCAAAAACTCTTAAGGGAAAAATAGCAGATGCCCCGCTTTAGCAGGGATGCCGGTTTATTATATTGATCATAATATATACATTGTCAAAAATATGTACATAAGAGGGGCCTATGGCTCAGGTGTAGTAAGGCTGAAGATGAGCAATATTTCATGGCCGGTGGGTCTCCTCTCCCGATTTACGTGAGTCTTTGTGCTCTCGAACATCGATAAGGTAGTATGACCCGTTATGCAAATTCTTGCTAACCACAAAGGGTCCTTCCCAAGGCGGGGATAACTTGTGCATATCAGTCTGATCCTGGATGAGTCGGAGCACTAGATCGTCTTCTTGAAAAGTTTTGGTTCTAACCCGGCGGCTGTGATAACGACGCATATCTTGCTAGTAAATCACCGACCGAGCTGTTGCAATGTCACGTTCCTCATCTAACAGGTCAAGTGCTTCCTATCTTGCCTTCTCATTGTCAGCTTCGACATAAGCCGCCACACGAGGCGAGTCATGACGGATGTCACTAGGGAGAACTGCCTCTGCTCCGTAAACCATGAAAAAAGGTGTGTAACCCGTAGATCTGTTGGGCATGGTATTGATGCTCCATAACACTGAAGGTAACTCCTCCACCCAACAACCCAGCGTCCTCTGCAGGAGGACCATAAGCTGGGGCTTGATGCCTCTCAGGATCTCTTGATTGGCTCTCTCAGGTTGACCATTAGATTGAGGATGAGCCACTGATGACACGTGAAGCCGGACGTGCTCACATTGACAAAAGTCTTCCATAGCACCCTTGGACAGATTAGTGCCATTCTCAGTTATAATGTGATGTGGAAAACCAAACCAGAAAATCACGTTCTTGATGAATTGAACCGCCGTGGCTGCATCACACTTACTGACTGGCTCTGCTTCCACCCACTTGGTGAACTTATCAATCGCGACCAAAAGGTGGGTCTTCTTATCCTTGGATCTCTTAAAGGGCCCAACCATATCCAGCCCCCAAGTTGCAAACAACCAAGTGATTGGAATCATCCTCAATTCTTGAGCGGGTACATGAGCACGTCGTGAGAATTTTTGACAGCCATCACACTTTTTGACCAAGTCTTCAGTATCAGCATGAGCCGTCAGCCAATAGAAGCCGTGCCGAAAAGCTTTAGCTACCAAGGACTTTGAACCGGCGTGGTGACCGCAATCTCCGTCGTGGATCTCACGCAAATCTCACGGCCTTCTTCAGGAGATATGCAACACAGAAACGCCCCTGTTACACTGCAATGATGCAATTCTCCATTGACGATAGTCATTGACTTGGACCGCCGGATTATCTGCATGGCCAAAGTTTCATCCTCCGGTAACTCGCCCCGGTTCAAATACGCCAAATATGGAACCGTCCAATCTGGGATAACATGAAGAGCCGCCACCAACTGAACCTCCGATCAGGAACATCCAAATCCTCCTCTGTAGGTAGCTTGACCGATGGGTTATGCAAAACGTCCAGAAAAACATTGGGTGGAACCGGTTTACGTTGGGAACCCAAACGGCTTAAAGCCTCCACCGCTTCATTCTTTCGCCGGTCCACATGGTCAACCTGATAACCTTTGAAGTGTCTGGCAATAGTATCCACCTCTCGACGATATGCTGCCATGAGCGGGTCCTTGGAATCCCTAGTACCAGATACTTGTTGAGCCACCAGCTCCGAGTCACCAAAGCACTTAACCCGACTTAAATTCATCTCCTTAGCCATTCGAATACCGTGGAGTAAAGCCTCATATTCAGCTGCATTGTTAGTGCAGGGGAATGTTAAACGGAGAACATAACAAAACTTATCACCTCATGGGGAAGTTAACATGACTCCAGCCCCCGAGCCCTCCAATTGCCTGGATCCATCGAAATGAATAGTCCAATAAGTATGATCCGGCTTTTCTTCCGACGCTTGTAACTCCGTCCAGTCATTGATGAAATCCACTAGTCCTTAGGACTTGATTGCTGTACGAGGCACATATTTTAACCCGTGAGGTCCAAGCTCAATGGCCCACTTGGCGACCCGGCCAGTTGCTTCTCTGTTTTGGATTATATCTCCCAAAGGGGCAGAGCTGACCACAATGATGGGATGACCCTGAAAATACTGCTTAATCTTCCGGCTTGCCATGAAGACTCCATACACCAGTTTTTGCCAATGTGGGTACCTTTGTTTGGACTCAATAAGCACCTCACTGATATAATAAACCGGCCGTTGAACCGGATACTCCTTCCCAGCCTCCTTGCGCTCCACCACAATGGCCACACTGACAGCCCGGGCATTAGCAGCCACATATAACAACAGCGGCTCTTTATCGACCGGAGCAGCAAGGACAGGTGGCTCTGCCAACTGTTTCTTCAAGTCCTCAAACGCCGCATTAGCAGCATCACTCCAGACAAAATTGTCTGCCTTTTTCATCATCTGATATACAGGGATAGCTTTTTCTCCCAATCGGCTGATAAACCGGCTCAACGCTGCAATACGGCCCACCAAACGTTGAACGTCATTGATACACGCCGGTTTAGCCAAAGATGTAATAGCTTTGATTTTTTTCGGATTAGCTTCAATGCCCCTGTTAGACACTAGAAACCCCAAGAGCTTGCCTTCCGGTACACCAAAAACACACTTGGTTGGATTAAGCATCATCTTATGGACCCAGAGATTATCAAAAGTTTTCTTCAAATCATCTATTAACGTCTCCTCCTTTGTGGACTTCACCACAATATCATCCACATATGCATGAAAATTATGCCCAATCTGATTATGAAGACAATTCTGCACACAACGCTGATAAGTTGCCTGGGAAATCTTGAGCCCAAAGGGCATAGATACATAGCAGAAGGCTCCAAAGGGAGTTATAAAAGTTGTCTTCTCCTGGTCCTTAACTGCCATTTTGATCTGATGACAACCAGAATAAGCATCCAAAAAACTCAAACGCTCACAACCCACCGTCTCATCAATAATTTGATCAATACGAGGAAGAGCAAAGGGATCAGTTGGACAAGCCTTGTTCAAATCTGTGTAATCCACACACATACGCCAAGTGCCATTCTTCTTAAGTACTAGCACAGGATTAGCCAACCACTCAGGATGAAATACTTCAATGATAAACCCAGCCGCCAAGAGCCTGGCTACCTCCTCACCAATGGCCTTGCGTCTTTCTTCATTGAAGCGGCGGAGAAACTGCTTGACCGGTTTAAACTTGGGATCGATATTAAGAGTGTGCTCAGCGAGTTCCCTCGGTACACATGGCATGTCAGAAGGTTTCCATGCAAAGATGTCCCGGTTCTCATGGATCAACTCGATGAGCCTGTTTTCCTATTTCGGATCCAAGTTAGCGCTGATGCTAAACTGCTTGGATGAATCGCGAGGAATAAAATCAACCAGCTTAGTCTCATCAGCCGATTTAAACTTCAAGGCCGGATCATGCTCTGTAGTTGGCTTTTTCAAAGAAGTCATATCCGCCGGATCAACTTTGTCCTTGTAGAACTTCAACTCCTCTGTTGCACAAACCGACTCAGCATAGGCTGCATCACCTTCTTCACATTCCAAAGCGATCTTACGGCTCCCATGTACTGTGATGGTCCGCTTATGACCCGACATTTTGAGTTGCAGATAAACATAACAGGGCCTTGCCATGAACTTAGCATAAGTCGGCCATCCAAACAGGGCATGATATGGGCTCTTGATTTCTACCACTTCAAAATTCAAGGTCTCTGATCTTGAATCATGCTCATCTCCAAAAGCGACCTCCAGAGCTATCTTACCAACTTGATACGCCAATTTACGAGGCACCACACCATGGAAAATGGTGTTTGATGGTTGAGATTTTTATCTGTTAACCCCATGCGACGGAAGGTTTCATAATTAAGGATGTTGATACTGCTCCCCCCATCCATGAGCACCTTGGTGAACTCATACCCTCCAACCTGAGGCGCCACCACCAATGCCAGATGACCCGGATTATCAACCCGGGGCGGATGATCCTCTCGACTCCACACAATGGGCTGTTCAGACCAACGTAAGTAACGGGGCACCGCCGGTTCAACGGAGTTCACTGCCCTTTTATGAAGCTTCTGATCGCGCTTACATAGGCTAGTGGTGAAGACATGATACTGCCCACTATTCAGCTGCTTCGGGTTGCTCTGGTAACCCGACTGTTGCTGCTGCTGACTCCCCAGATGATTATAACCACCCTGGCTGCCTTGACTGCCCTGATTGCTATGCCCTTTGATTACCTTGAAATCATGAGCCAAAACTGCCTCCACCATAACCCGTCCGATGAGAACTGGGCCGTGAACCACTGGACGGTCCATGATCATATTGGAAAAGATCCGAATTTTTGAACTCCCGCATAATAAAGCAATCCTTCCAGAGGTGCGTAGCTGGCCTTTCTTTTGTCCCGTGCCTTGGCAAGGCTGATTTAACAGACATTCAATATTGACACCTGATCCTCCGCCCCGTAGGGGCGGCTTACCCTTACGACACTGACCATTATTCTGCCTGTTGGTGTTAGCCACAAAATCTAAACTGTTAACCGCTTTACGCTTACCGTTGTTTCCATGGCTCGCCGGGTTAAGATGTTGCCCCTTGCCGCTCTTCTTTCCCTTTCCCGGCTTTTCATCGTCAGACTCAGGGTTCTTGGTACTATCAGAGTCGGCATACTTAACCAGAGCTGGCACGAGCGTTCCCATGTCATTGCAGTGAAGCTTGAGCCGTCCCAACTTCAACTTCAGAGGCGTGAACCGGCAATTGCCTTCCAACGTTAAGACTGTTGTATCGGCATTGATGCGGTCCGATGAATGCAAGATTTCTGAAACCCGGCGCACCCAATGGCTTCTCGATTCACCTTCTGCTTGGACACACGCAGCTAAGTCCACAATTGACATGGGCTGCTTGCATGTGTCCTTGAAATTCTGGATAAACCGGGCCCTTAACTCGGCCCATGACCCAATGGAGTTAGCCGACAAACTCTTCAGCCAAGTGCAAGCTGTTCCTTCCAACATCATGGTGAAGTATTTAGCACATGCCGCACCGTCCACGTCCAGCATCTCCATCGCCATCTCATAGCTTTCAACCCATGACTCGGGGGATTAATCGGCAGTGTAATTGGGCACTTTTCAAGGACCCTTGAAATCCTGGGGCAGCCATACTTTAAGTAAAGCCGGGATGAGACACAGCACCCCCAAAGAACTGGAGGTAACTCCTGGCTCCACCGAAGTTGTTGGATGGACCGGTGTAAGTTGACGGGCCGTGTACTGCGCCGCTAACTCGGCTTCTCGACGTTCTCTACCATGATCCACCACGTCCTGAGCATTAGCGCCACCACCCGCCGGGTTATGCCCTCGAGGCGGGTTACGGTTCCGCGCACTGCTTGACACAGCCAGATCATCCATATGCTTGCTGTAACTCCGGCTTGGGCGGGGGGTGCATTGAACCCTCTCGCGACTGTATGAATAAGCCTGCTACTGAGTCAAAGCTGTCTGAAGGAGCTCCCTAGCCCGTCGCATCTCAACCGCTACGGGGGACTCGCCTTCAAGGGGTTGGAGTAATGACCTGGAGGCGTCGACACATGTTGTGACGGGATGTTCTGACGAGGCGGATCTGTCGGGTGCGGCTGGACCGGCGCCCCCGTTCCAGGTGCTTCTACCAATTTACCACTAGCTGATTGCTGGTTCCTGCTCCTCGCGTGTTAAGAGATTCCTTGCCTCGTAAACCAGAGGCAGGTGAGACCGGTACCTTCTCCTCATTACATCATTTGACACATTGTGATCCAACATAAGCCGATAAGCCTGTGCATCCAACTCGGCCCGCTCTGCAGCCATCCTGGTGTTTTCAGCTGCCAGATCTACCTTGCCTTGAGCTATCTGATCCTTCACCTTCGCGACTTCTGCGTCATGCCGATCCTGATCTGCCGGGTTAACTTCAGCGGCCAATAGTGCTGCCAAAGTGTCAAATAAATCAGACAAAACCTGAGCTGGTGGCTGCGCAGGGCCTCCCGCCCTAGCTGCTGTCGCCGCCGCTGAATCGGACATCATCGCTGCTGTGGTCAAAGAGTGTTGCACTGACTGTGTGACGGCCAAGAAGATTGCAACTCAGCTCGGCGGATCGAGGAGGTCCGGAATACTGTCGCCATCGGAACAGCCCCAAACCGGCCATCTTGCAGCTGGTACAATGACCCGGTCTCTCCGGTAGATGACTCGTCATCAGAGTAAATGATGGTCTCACCACTAGACACCGATCTATCCTCAGATTCTGCTCCGTGGATGACTCCCACGAAGGCATGCTTCATGGCAGGCTGAACCAGGGCGGGTCTCGCACGCTGAGCCATTTCGGCGATGTGCGTGCAGATATCCGGCTCAGGGCCCGGTTCGTCGACCTTGCCAATGAAAACGTGAATGCCGCCGAAGGGGACCCGGTACCCGTACTCAATTAAGCCGGCCTCGGGGGCCCAGCGTCGTCGATGTAGAGCTTGCCGCGACGACTCTTGGTCATCTGTCCCACCGCGTGTCCCTTGAGCCCTTCGAAGCTGCCCTCTAAAACTCGAAACCATCGTGCGATAGCCCCATGGTGGGCGCCAACTGTCATGGTTTTGTCACATCAGATGTCCTAGTGTGAGGACTTAGTCCTGGAGCCATCGCGACAGGTTAGCTTAAAGGGGTTAAAGCGGGACAAAGGACGCAAGGAATTTATACTAGTTCGGCCCCTTGCGGTGAAGGTAAAGGCCTACTCTAGTTGATGTGGAATTGCTAGGGTTTCGATGACCAGGGAGCGAATCCGCTTGACCTGGCTCTCGAGTTGTTGTCTGTCCTTTTGAACCGCTGCCGGGTCATCCCTTTATATACACAAGTTGACGCCCGGCGGTTCACAAAATCCTGAGGCCGGCTCATAAACGTGTCCGGCTCGGTTTCTATCCTTTCCTATCTTACAACACAAGTTATACACCTTATGGCGGTTTATGTCTACGGGCCCTAACCCGCCTTTGGGCCCTGAGCTTTTAGATCTCTATAGTAAAGCACCATACTCCTTGTCTTCATGGGCTTCAATACGGATAACTCATTACATGTATAACCCGGCCCCTCCTGGGCGGTTTATACTCAGTAGTTATATCCTCAACATTCGAGTATGATAGAGAAACTGCTAGCTAATCCCTTTATAGGAGATGGAACATTGCATCCAGAGTTGCACCTAATCTATGTGGATGAAGTTTGTGGATTATTTAAGCTTGCATGTATGCCCGGGGATGTTATCAGGAAGAAGGTCTTCCCTTTATCTTTGAAGGGAAATGCATTGACATGGTTTAAGCTATGCAATGATATTGGATCATGGAACTACAACCGGTTGAAATTGCAATTTCATCAGTAATTATATCCTATGCATCAGGTTCATCATGATCGTCATTATATATATAATTTTTGGCCTTGCGAAGGAGTAATTATTGCTCAAGCTAGGGGGAGGCCTAAGTCAATGTTATATTCATGCCACAATCATGAGCTTTCAAGAGAAATTATTATTCAAAAAATTTATGCTCGGCTTTCTCTCGATAATCGCTCCATGCTCGATAGTTCTTGTACTAGTTCTTGTATGATTAAGACTATTGAATTCAAATGGGATTTATTGGAAAGAATTAAACACAATTCTGAAGATTGGGATCTCGGAGAAGGTAAGGAGTCAGGTATAAAACCTAAGTTTGATTGTGTTAAATCTTTTATGGATACCGATGTTTTTTGTGAATTTAGCACTAAATATGGACTTGAGTCTGAGATAGTAGCTTCTTTCTGTGAATCATTTGCTACTCATGTTGAACTCCCTAAGGAGAAGTGGTTTAAATATCATCCTCCCATTGTAGTAAAAGTAGTTGAACCTGTTAGAGTTGAAGAAAAGATTATCACTTATAATGTTGATCCTATCATTCCTACTGCTTATATTGAGAAACCACCCTTCCCTGCTAGAATAAAGTATTATGCTAAAGCTTCAATTGTGGTTCGTAAGAGTAATACTAGAACACCTACACCCTATGAGCAAATTAAAGTTGAACCTAGTGTTGCTATGGTTAAGGATCTCTTGGTCGATAATATTGATGGGCATGTTATTTATCTCTGTGATGAAGCTGCTAGAATTGCTAGACCCAATACTAAAAATAAACATAGACATGTTGTAGGCATGCCTGTAATTTTTGTTAAAATAGGAGATCATTGCTATCATGGCTTATGTGACATGGGTGCTAGTGCGAGTGCAATACCTCATTCCTTATACGAAGAAATTATGCACGATATTACACCTGCTGAGCTAGAAGGTATTGATGTTACAATTAAGCTTGCTAACAGAGATACTATTTCACCAATGGGGATTGTTAGAGATGTTGAAGTCTTGTGTGGGAAAGTTAAATACCCCACTGATTTTCTTGTCCTTGGTTCCCCACAAGATGACTTTTGCCCCATCATATTTGGTAGGCCCTTGTTCCATACTGTTAATGCTAAGATAGACTGCAAAAGGGATGTTGTTACTATTGGTTTAGGGGATATGTCTCATGATTTTAACTTTGCTAAATTTCGTAGAAAATCCCATGATAAAGAATTGCCTAGTAAAGATGAAATTATTGGTCTTCCTTCTATTGCCATTGTTGGATTTAGGGTTCCGGCAAAACCCTTAAGGTTCGAACTCTGGGGTGCGCACGAAGATCTATCCTTCCGCCCTAGCTCGTCTACTCAACGGTTCTAGGCCTAGCTCGTCAGATCCAACGAACAAGAGACACAAGATTTATACTGGTTTGGGCTACCGTTGTGGTGTAGCACCCTAATCCAGTGTGTGTGGTGGACTGCCTTGTAGGCTGAATTAGAACTAGTACATGAATGAACTGCCTCCTGGGGAGAGGTGTTCTTGCGCTCGGATGAGCTTGAGGTGTGTGGCCTTCTATCTGATCAACTCGAGATCCGCCCCCCCAATGGTGGTGGCTAGTCCTATTTATAGTGGCCAAGGTTCTCTTCCCAAATATTGAGCGGGACGGAATCCCACAACGGCCAAATTTGAAGGGGAACAGACAGTACAAGCTATCCTGACAAAAGGTGGTCTTCGCTGCCAAAGGCTCTGGTGGTGACGCTGCCGTGGGCTCCGCGATGACCCCCGTCCTGCCTTCCTGCTGGTCTTGGTCTTGTTGCACTGATATGGAAACCTTTGTCTGATGCCTCGGGACTCCACGCCTGCAGCTGCTCCTTTAGCACCAAAAAGGAAACTGGCGCTCTGCGCCCGCTGGGGCCCGCTTGTCTTTAGTCGTCACTGCTCATGTCATGAGGACCTCGCGAGGTGCCCCTCGCCTTGATATCTCCGATCCTCACGAGCCGGCCTGGCGAGGCCGCCCCAGTGGATGTCCTGTGTCGTCCGCCTCGCGAGGCTTGGCCCCTCGCGAGGGTCTTGAGTGTTGCTAAAGAAGTTGGGCCACACTAGGCCGCCCTGCGAGCCACGCTCTGGGCCGCAGGCAGGCAAGTCTGGGTACCCCCGTTCCCAGAACGCCAACAGTAGCCCCCGGGCCCAAGGCGCCCTCGGGCTTGGCTTTGCGGCGAAGCCAAGGGCCAAGTGCGAAGCGCCGTGGGCCCCAAAGCATGCGGTCCTGAGTGATGCGTGGTGATTGACGGGACGTGGGCGTCTCCACTTCCCCATATAGCCTCGATTTTTGCCCGGTCGGCGGCCACTGTTACCTGCTCGATTCCGCCTCCTCTGTCAGCGGCGCGCCTGATAGCTTTCTTCATCTCTTGAACCTTCTTCCCCGGATAGATCCAAGACCAAATCCCCACGCCGGCATGGCTTCTCGTAGAGAAGGTAAAGAGGGAGCGGGGCCCAGCGCCTCGGCCTCTTTGCAGCCCGCCTTCATGCCTGCCACCGAGCAGTCGGTGGTGATAAATGAAGAGATGATGGAGAAGGTGCGCCCGGTGCTTGCCGCCGCCTCCAACAGGTGTGTGTGTGTGGGGGGGGGGGACGGTGGCCTGGCCTGCTTCGCGCGCCGCGATTGACAGGTCCGCCACCGAGGTCCCCCTTCATCTACACGCCCTTTGGGCTGGCCTGATTCCTCCCTTCTTCGAATTCTTAAATGCGGTGCTGTCGCATTATGAAATCAGCGCGCTGCATCTTGACCCTCAGTCCATCATTCTCCTCGCCGTTTTCGCCTTCGTCTGCGAGGCCATGATGGGCATTGCTCCCTCCGTGACATTGTTTCGCCACTTCTTCTCGCTCCATATGACGGACGCGCTCCAATGATCTGGATGCGTGTCCTTCCAAACTATTGCGGCGACGACCAACGCGGGCATAGATTTCGACCTTGAGCCGATCGTTGGCGGCTTCAGGAAGCAGTGGGTGTTCGTCGACGTCGGGGTGCGCATCCCTCTGCTGCTCCCGCCCCGGAGCCCGGCCACTCCGAGCTCTGGCTGGGGCCATGTGAGGCTTGCTAGCCCGAAGCTAGCTCCAGTTTGGTTCCGACTCGCCAGGCTGCGGAGGCTTGGTGTGACGGCGCCGATGGTGGTGAGGGAGTTCATCCGATGCCGCGTCGCTCCACTCCAGTGCCATTCTCGACCGATGTGGGCCTCCTTCGGTCACGGGGACCGTATGAAGCTTCAGGCGCCTGCTCTTCCTCCCGAGGCACGACGCACAGTGCTCAAGATCCTGACAGGTGATTCATCTCCGGCATGCCTACCGCAGGAGGGCTGTCTCTTGTATTGCTGCTCGAACAAGATGGAGTTCGTGAGGCAGATGACCGCTTTCAATGAATGGGGGCTCCGCTCGCTCGGGCTCGCAGGGTCTCGCGAGAACCCAGTCTGCGTAGCCCCCTTGCTTGCGGCTATTGAGATGGTTGCCCCAGAGGTGGGTGCTGGGGGACAACTGCTGCCGAGTGCCGGCGGCACTGTTGCCTCTGCTCCGATGCCTATAGACGTTCCTGAAGTGCTGCCATCCGGAGTTCAAGGGAGTCGCCCCAAAGGAGCGGTTGGGGTGCAGGTGACACCGGATGCTCCTGAGGCCGAATCCCTCATGGGCCCTTCGCATCGTCCTGACGGGGGTGCTGGTGCCCTGGGAGGCGCCTCGTTGGGAGGTGCCTCGGTTGCGCCCAACATTGTCGACCGCTTCCGGAGCTTAGGCCAGCTCCGGCCGAATTTCGAAGTTCTCTGCAAGAGAGGGAGGATCCCTGGTGATGGCGATGCTGCCCCCGACCGCTGAAGCTGAGGAGGCTCATCACCATAAAGGAGTGAGTAGCTTGCTCTTTTAATCTTTTGTGTGTTGCCTTCCTTCCTGACTGTGATTCCTCAGGGTCTCGCCTGCCAAGACTATGATGGCCACCGAGGAGCGGTCCCTTGCGGCCCCGAGCCTCTCGCCTGCTCAGGCCGCCCCTGGGCGATGCGCTTACCTGGTTGTGTGGCCGCCCACGAGGCCGAGCGTACCAGCCTGGCGCCTCGACCCCGCATTCTCGTTGTTCCTTCGCCACGACCCCGCCTGGGGGCTGGGGAGTGTGCCAAGGGCTCCCCCCTTGGTTGTTTAACGTGCCGGGACCACTTCGGCTCTAGTGTCTTCTTCAGGTGGCGTGCCCCAGCCCCTCCGGGCTCCGGCTGAGGCCCGAGAGACACCGGCTCCTCCTCCGAGGGGAGGCGGGTCTCCTCAGACTTCTTCAACTGCTCCTGGTGCCGAGGACGGCCCTAGTCTCCTGCTCGAGTCGTTGCGCAGGCATAGAGCTACCCACCGCGAGCTTCTCCGGGGGGCGGCAGACGCGCTGGGCCAGCTTGGGAAGGAGCTTGAAGGGGCTGACGCTTGTCTTGAGGCTGAAGGTCTTCAACTGCTGGACGAGTGGCGCCGGCTGAGGGTGGCCATCAACCTTGGGCGCCTCCAGCATGAGAACGCCAGCGCGAAGGCAGACACGTCCCTAGCCGCCTCACGAGAGGCCTGCGCCCGAGCTATGGAAAGGCCTGGGAAGCTGATGTCCATCGTGAGGCCGCGGAGACGCGCCTCCTGGAGCTTCAGGTCTTAAATGCTGACTTGGAGGACCACACTGAGGTGCGTAGGGCCGCCCTGGCGTCAATGCGGGGGATGCCCCTTGATGAGGCGGAGGTCTTGAGGCACGAGGAGGCGCTGATGTTGGAGGCCACGGAGCGCAGCCTGGAGCTTGAGCACCTGGAGACGAGAGAGCGCCACGTGACCCTGGCTGAGGACGTCGTCTCCGCTCGCGAGTCCAGGGTCTAGGAGGAAAATTGACCGGAGGGTGGCGAAGGCCCGCGCGGACCTCGCCGAGGGGTATAACCTGAAGTTGGAGTTCCAGCAAGTGGAGGCCGATGGGAGGACTGCCAACCTCAGGACGAGGTTGAGGGAGGCAGAGCTGCACGAGGGGGCCGCTGCGGCCGCCCAGTCTTCCGCCCAGGCCGAATTGGCCTCCGCGCAGGCAGAGCTGGCCTTGCATCGAAGACAGGTTGATGAGGCCGCTATCCTTGCACAACAGCGCGAGGATGAGGACGAACGCCGACTCGTGCTACAACAAGAGCATGGTCCCATGCTCCGGACCCTTCGGTCGAGGGTGAACCGGGCGCTGGGAACCATCTGCGAGGAGAATGCCACTGACCCCCACATGGAGGACTACGCCGGTCACCTTGTGTTTCTTCATCGAGATCGTGACGCGCCTGGAGAACCGGGCGTGAGGGCCACCATCTTGTCGAGGAGAAAATCCGTGACCTCCTGGGTCGTGCGTTCTCGCGGGTCTTCAGCCACCTCCAGAACATTAATCCTGATTTTGACTTTGATGCAGCCATCGCCCCCGTGCCCAGAGCTATCCAAGACAACTTGGCGCGGACGACCACGTGGATGCCCTCGTCCAAGCCTTCGCCACCGATGATGATGATGCCGTGGCCTCGGTGGATGAAGGGGGCGCAGTTGAAGACGCCGGAATTGTGTCCAGTGATAGCATTGGTGGCGCATACAAGGGTGGCTTGGGCGGCTCTGCGAGTGATATGTCTGATTGAGCTCGCATTCTTCTGACATGTTCCTGCACGTGTAAACTTACAAAGGGCCCCGTGGGGTATGAGAGCATTTTGACGGGGGGAGCCCCCTATGCGTGTAAACTAGTATTCTGCTTTCTTCCTTTTTGTTTGGTGATTAAACCCGAACCTATGGTGTGAGCCCTTAAGCCATTCTAGCTTAGTTGTTGTGGTACCTTATCTAGATCTTCCCCGCCTTCGTGAGGGTTGTGAGGCCGTGGGACCGCCTTCCTCCTGAGGTGGTCAATTGTCGCTCCGCAACGTAGGCCTCCTGAGCAGTGCTTGGCCCTGCTTCGGGGAACAGGACCATTGCCATTCCGCTGGCCGTGGCATGATGCCTACGTGGCATGATTACGGCGCGTAGGCTATTGCCCCGGGAGGGTCCTACCGAGGTTGCAGCGATATGCCAAGCGGGATTGGCCCCCGTTTTGAGATGGCCAGAAGTGGCAAAATCCGGCAGAAATCAAAGAGAACTTCCCCCCTTTTTGGCAATAAGCGAGACTTCAAATCCAACTCTAAAGACACGACGAATCCAATTGCAAAAAGGAAGGCGAGGAAAGCAAATAGCCGCGTCCGGCTCCTATCTAGTCTCCAGTGTTCTCACCAGCGCGGAGCTAAGTGCTGCCACTAGGACGTGGGAGGGAGCCCCCGAGGCCTGAGGGCGGCTCTCCGGAGACTCCGGGGCATGTACAGCCCCACTCATTATTGTGTGAGAGTATCACGGGCGGAGATCTTCATAGGCCTGAGCCTTACTTCATATGCCCAGACGAGGGCCCCGCCTTGCGCCACCCTCGACCTCCGTTGGGGCGACCGGAAACCAGGACATGACCAAGGAGGTAGAAAGGCAACGCCAGCGGCGCCCTCGGCGACCACGGGCCCTCTGCCAAGGGGAAAGCTTGGCAAGGCTCGCCCCGACAGAGGACCTACTTTTGCATACTTCCCCGCTCCTCGCGCCGTTGGGGAGGCCGCGGCTCTAGGCGTTCTACGCGCAGCCCCCAGCATTCCGCTCCGGTTGAGGGCGGGGCGGTCGCTCTTGGGTCGTCGACCATCACCGTGGTTTGATTCACCTGCAGTCCATGGTTAGCGTATGCCTGCTGCTGGGGTACCTGTGGTGCTCTATCGTCATCGCTGAAGGGGTCCACGGCGTCCCCGGGTGACCCACGGTAATATTCTTCCTTGTGAGCCTCGCCGTTCAAACCTAGCCCGTGGAAAGCATTGGGGCCCTCCCCGAACACGTACACTAGGTCCACCATGCGGGGCACATAGGCTTTGTCTGTAGCCCCACCAGGGACGCAGCCCCCATGCCCCACGCCTTGACCCCCTGGTTGCAGCATCTGGTTTTGGCGCCCGCTGGGTTGAACCCCGTCGTACCCTCTCAAAGGACCGCGGCGTCTGCTATTGCCGGTGATGAGGTTGTTGCGGTTGTAGGGAGGGCACCGGCGCGCCTGCCGATGTCGCCGAGTCTTCCAATCATGCTGGGGGGCTGCAATGCCGGTCGGGGCCTCACCAGCGCCCCACCAGCAACCTGGGGCGGGGGTGAGGAGCAGAACGGCGGCGCGCCTCCGCTAGCGCAGTCCAGTAGCTTAGAAACTCATTCCAGCAGCACGTCGCGGCCGTTCTCCGCCAGCCTGCATCATAGCAGTTCTCGCGCCACGATGAGCGCAGCCCTCGTGTTCGCCTACTCCCGTCGGGTGTAAGGTGCCGTCGCCGTGGCGTGATTTGCAAAGCGCGCCGCGGAGCGCGTGCGTCGGGACACCGAAGCGGTGGCCGCCGGCCCGCGTCGCCCGCGGCCGGCGGAGTTGGGTGGTGTCGGGGCAGCCTGGAGCGCAGGGTTGAAGTCTCTGTGGTCGGACGGCACCGTCCGCGCTGGCTAGGTCGTCCAGCGGTTGGCATAAGCCCCCTGGTCGTTGGCCATCAGGAGGCGGGGTGATGACGGTGTGGGCGACAGAAGAACAGATCCGGCGCACCCCTACCTGGCACGCCAAATGTCGGATTTAGGGTTCCGGCAAAACCCTTAAGGTTCGAACTCTAGGGTGCGCACAAAGATCTCTCCTTGCGCCCTAGCTCATCTACTCAATGGTTCTAGGCCTAGCTCGTCAAATCCAATGAACAAGAGACACAAGATTTATACTGGTTCGGGCCACCGTTGTGGTGTAACACCCTAATCCAGTGTGTGTGGTGGACTGCCTTGTATGCTGAGGAAGAACTAGTACATGGATGAACTGCCTCCTAGGGAGAGGTGTTCTTGCGCTCAAATGAGCTTGAGGTGTGTGGCCTTCTATCTGATCAACTCGAGACCCCCCCCCCCCAATGGTGGTGGCTAGTCCTATTTATAGTGGCCAGGGTTCTCTTCCCAAATATTGAGCGGGAAGGAATCCCACAACGGCCAAATTTGAAGGGGAACAGCCAGTATAAGCTATCCTAACAAAAGGTGGTATGTTCTGCCAAAGGCTCTGGTGGCGACGCTGTTGTGGGCTCCACGATGACCTCCGTCCTACCGTCTTGCTGGTCTTTGTCTTGTTGCACTGATATGGAAACCTTTGCCTGACGCCTCGGGACTCCGCGCCTGCACCTGCTCCTTTAGCACCAAAGAGGAAACTGGCGCTTTGCACCCGCCTGGCTTTAGTCGTCACTGCTCACGTCATGAGGACCTCACGAGGTGCCCCTCGCCTTGATATCTCCGATCCTCACGAGCCGGCCTGGCGAGGCCGCCCCAGGGGATGTCCTGTGTCGTCCGCCTCGTGAGGCTTGGCCCCTCGCGAGGGTCTTGAGTGTTGCTGAAGATGTTTGGCCACACTAGGTCGTCCTGCGTGAAGGAAATATGCCCTAGAGGCAATAATAAAGATGTTATTTGTATTTCCTTATATCATGATAAATGTCTTTTATTCATGCTAGAATTGTATTAACCGGAAACTTAGTACATGTGTGAATACATAGACAAAACAGTATGTCCCTAGTATGCCTCTACTAGACTAGCTCATTGATCAAAGATGGTTATGTTTCCTGGCCATAGACATGAGTTGTCATTTGATCAACGGGATCACATCATTAGGAGAATGATGTGGTGGACAAGACCCATCCGTTAGCATAGCATTATGATCGTTTAGTTTAACTGCTATTGCTTTCTTCATGACTTATACATGTTCCTATGACTATGAGATTATGCAACTCCCGAATACCGTAGGAACACCTTGTGTGCTATTAAACGTCACAACGTAACTGGGTGATCATAAAGATGCTCTACAGGTGTCTCCGAAAGTATTCGTGGTGTTGGCATAGATCAAGATTAGGATTTGTCACTCCGAGTGTCGGAGAGGTATCTCTGGGCCCTCTCGGTAACACACATCACAATAAGCCTTGCAAGCAAAAGACTAATGAGTTAGTCACGAGATGATGTGTTACGGAACGAGTAAAGAGACTTGCCGGTAACGAGATTGAACTAGGTATAGAGATACCGACGATCGAATCTCGGGCAAGTAACATACCGTTTGACAAAAGGAACAACGTATGTTGTTATGCGGTTCTGACCGATAAAAGATCTTCGTAGAATATGTAGGAGCTAATATGAACATCCAGGTTCCGCTATTGGTTATTGACCGGAGATGAGTCTCGGTCATGTCTACATAGTTCTCGAACCCGTAGGGTCCGCACGCTTAACGTTTGATGACGATCGGTATTATGAGTTTATGAGTATTGATGTACCGAAGGTAGTTCGGAGTCCCGGATGAGATCACGGACATGACGAGGAGTCTCGAAATGTCCGAGACATAAAGATTGATATATTGGACGACTATATTCGGACACCGGAAGTGTTCCGGAAAAGTTTCGGATTTATCGGGAATGCCGGAGGGGGTTACCGGAACCCCCTACGAGAGGGGATGGTCCATAGTGGGCCTAAAGGGAAAGAGAGAGGCAGCCCATAGGGCTGGCCGGCGCCCCCACCTAGGGTTCCTAGTTGGACTAGGATTGGGGGGGGGCGCCACCTCTCCTATTCCTTTCCCTCTTCCTTCTTTTGGTGAATCCTACTAGGAATAGGATTGCAATCCTATTCCTAGTAGGAGTCCACTCCCTAGCCGCACCAGGAAGGGCCGGCCGGCCTCCCTCCCTTGCTCCTTTATATACGGGGGCAGGGGGGCACCCAAAGACACACAAGTTGAATTGTTTTAGCCGTGTGCGGTGCCCCCCCTCCACAGAATCACACCTCGGTCATACCGTCGCGGAGCTTAGGCGAAGCCCTGCGCCGGTGAACACATCATATCCGTCACCACGCCTTCGTGCTGACGAAACTCTCCCGTGAAGCTCAACTGGATCAAGAGCTCGTGGGACGTCATCAAGCTGAACTTGTGCTGAACGCGGAGGTGCCGTACGTTCGGTGCTTGATCGGTTGGATCGCGAAGAAGTTCGACAACATCAACCGCGTCACTTGACGATTCCGCTCCCGGTCTACGAGGGTACGTAGACATACTCTTCCCTCTCGTTGCTATGCATCTGGTAGATAGATCTTGCGTGATCATAGGAAAATTTTAAAAATACTACGTTCCCCAACAGTGGCATCATGAGCCAGGTCTATGCGTAGATGATATGCACGAGTAGAACACAATGAGTTGTGGGCGATACTAGTCATACTGCTTACCAGCATGTCATACTTTGCTTCGGCAGTATTGTGAGATGAAGCGGCCCGGACCGACATTACGTGTACGCTTACGCGAGACTGGTTTCACCGTTACGAGCACTCGTTGCTTAAAGGTGACTGGCGGGTGTCTGTCTCTCTCACTTTAGCTGAATCAAGTGTGGCTACGCCCGGTCCTTGTGAAGGTTAAAACAGCACATACTTGACGAAACATCGTTGTGGTTTTGTATGCGTAGGTAAGAACGGTTCTTGCTAAAGCCCGTAGCAGCCACGTAAAACTTGCAACAACAAAGTAGAGGACGTCTAACTTGTTTTTGCAGGGCATGTTGTGATGTGATATGGTCAAGACATGATGAGTTATAAGGTTTTGTATGAGATGATCATGTTTTGTAAAGTTATCGGCAACTGGCAGGAGCCATATGGTTGTCGCTTTATTGTATGAAATGCAATCGCCATGTAATAGTTTTACTTTATCACTAAGCGGTAGCGATAGTCGTAGAAGCAATAGTTGGCGAGACGACAACGATGCTATGATGGAGATCAAGGTGTCGCGCCGGTGACGAAGGTGATCATGACGGTGCTTTGGAGATGGAGATCAAAAGCACAAGATGATGATGGCCATATCATGTCACATATTTTGATTGCATGTGATGTTTATCTTATTATGCTTCTTATTTTGCTTAAAACTACGGTAGCATTATAAGATGATCCCTTACTAAATTTCAAGGTATAAGTGTTCTCCCTGAGTATGCACCGTTGCGAAAGTTCGTCGTGCCGAGACACCACGTGATGATCGGGTGTGATAAGCTCTACGTTCAAATACAACGGGTGTAAGCCAGTTTTGCACACGCAGAGTACTCGGGTTAAACTTGACGAGCCTAGCATATGCAGATATGGCCTCGGAACACTGGAGACCGAAAGGTCGAGCGTGAATCATATAGTAGATATGATCAACATAAGATGTTCACCATTGAAACTACTCCATCTCACGTGATGATCGGACATGGTTTAGTTGATTTGGATCACATGATCATTTAGATGACTAGAGGGATGTCTATCTAAGTGGGAGTTCTTAAGTAATATGATTAAATTGAACTTTAATTTATCATGAACTTAGTCCTGGTAGTATTAGCATATCTATGTTGTAGATCAATAGCTCGCGATGTTGCTCCACGTTTATTTTTTATATGTTCCTAGAGAAAACCAAGTTGAAATATGTTAGTAGCAATGATGCGGAATTGTTCCGTGATCTGATGATTATCCTCATTGCTGCACAGAAGAATTATGTCCTTAATGCACCGCTAGGTGACAGACCTATTGCAGGAGCAGATGTAGACGTTATGAACGTTTTGACAAAAGCTCGGTATGATGACTGCTTGATAGTTTAGTGCACCATGCTTTACGGCTTAGAACCGGGACTTCAAAAACGTTTTGAACATCACGGAGCATATAAGATGTTCCAAGAGTTGAAATTAGTATTTCATACTCATACCCGTGTCGAGAGGTATAAGACCTCTGACAGTACTTTGCCTACAAGATGGAGGAGAATAGCTCAACAGTGAGCATGTGCTCAGATTGTCTGGGTACTACAATTACTTGAATCAAGTGGGAGTTAATCTTCCAGATAAGATAGTAATTGAAAAAGTTCTCTAGTCACTATCACCAAGTTAGTAGAACTTCGTGATGAACTATAATATGCAAGGGATGACGAAAGTAATTCCCGAGCTCTTCGCGATGCTGAAATCGGCGAAGGTAGAAATCAAGAAAGAGCATCAAGTGTTGATGGTTAACAAGACCACTTGTTTCAAGTAAAGGGCAAAGGGATAGAAGGGGAACTTCAAGAAGAATGACAAGCAAGTTTTCACTCCCGTGAAGAAACCCAAAGCTAAACTCAAGCCTGAAACAAATGCTTCTACTGCAAAGGAAATGATCACTAGAAGTGGAACTGCCCTAGATATTTGGCGGATAAGAAGGATGGCAAAGTGAACAAAGGTATATTTGATATACAGATTATTGATGTGTATTTTACTAGTGTTCATAGCAACCCCTCGGTATTTGATATTGGTTCAGTTGCTAAAGAGTAGTAACTCGAAATGGGAGTTGCATAATGAACATAAACTAGTTAAAGGATGAAGTGACGATGTGTATTGGAAGTAGTTCCAAGATTGATATGATCATCATCGCACACTCCCTATACTTTCGGGATTAGTGTTGAACCTAAATAAGTGTTATTTGGTGTTGAGCATGAATATGATTTGATCATGTTTATTGCAATACGGTTATTCATTTAAGTTAGAGAATAATTGTTGTTCTGTTTACATGAATAAAACCTTCTATGGTCATACACCCAATGAAATTGGTTTGTTGGATCTCGATCGTGTGATACACATATTCATAATATTGAAGCCAAAAGATGCAAGGTTAATAATGATAGTGCAACTTATTTGTGGCACTGCCGTTTAGGTCATATTGGTGTAAAGCGCATGAAGAAACTCCATAGTGATGGACTTTTGGAATCACTTGATTATGAATCACTTGGTGCTTGCGAACCATGCCTCATGGGCAAGATGACTAAAACTCCGTTCTCCAGAACTGTGGAGCGAGCAACAGAGTTGTTGGAAATCATACATACTGATGTATGTGGACCAATGAGTGTTGAAGCTCGCGGCAGGTATCGTTATTTTCTGACCTTCACTGATGATTTGAGCAGATATGGGTATATCTACTTAATGAAGCACAAGTCTGAAACATTTGAAAAGTTCAAAGAATTTCAGAGTGAAGTGGAGAATCATCATAACAAGAAAATAAGAGTTTCTACAAATTGATCGTAGAGGTAAAATATTTGAGTTAGCGAGTTTGGCCTTCAGTAAAAACAATGTGAAATAGTTTCACTACTCACGCCATCTGGAATACCATAGTGTAATGGTGTGTCCGAACATCATAACCGTACTTTATTAGATATGGTGCGATCGATGATGTCTCTTACCGATCTACCACTATCGCTTTTGGGGTTATGCATTAGAGACAGCTACATTCACGTTAAATAGGGCACCATCTAAATCCATGGAGATGACACCGTATGAACTGTGGTTTGACGAGAAACCTAAGCTGTCATTTCTTTAAGTTTGGGACTGCGATGCTTATGTGAAAAAGTTTCAACATAATAAGCTCGAACCCAAATCGGAGAAGTAAATCTTCATAGGATACCCAAAAAGAAACTGTTGGGTACACCTTCTATCACAGATCCTAAGGCAAGGTCTTTGTTGCTAAAAGTGGATCCTTTCTAGAGAAGGAGTTTCTCTCGAAAGAAGTGAGTGGGAGGAAAGTAGAACTTGATGAGGTAATTGTACCTTCTCCCGAATTGGAAAGTGGAACATCACAGAAACTAGTTCCAGTGATTCCTACACCAATTAGTGAGGAAGCTAATGATGATGATCATGAAACTTCAGATCAAGTTTCTGCTGAACGTCGTAGATCAACCAGAGTATGTTCCGCACCAGAGTGGTACGGCAACCCAGTTCTGGAAGTCATGTTACTAGACCATGATGAACCTGCGAACTATGAGGAAGCGATGATGAGCCCAGATTCCGCAAAATGGCTTGAGGCCATGAAATCTGAGATGGGATCCATGTATGAGAACAAAGTGTGGACTTTGGTTGACTTGCCCGATGATCGGCAAGCCATCGAAAATAAATGGATCTTCAAGAGGAAGACCGACGCTGACGGTAATGTTACTGTTTACAAAGCTCGACTTGTTGCGAAAGGTTTTCGACAAGTTCAAGGAGTTGACTACGATGAGACTTTCTCACCCGTAGCGATGCTTAAGTCTGTCCGAATCATGTTAGCAATTGCCGCATTTTATGAAATCTGGCAAATGGATAACAAAACTGCATTCTTTAATGGATTTATTAAAGAAAAATTGTATATGATGCAACCCGAAGGTTTTGTCAATCCTAAAGGTGCTAACAAAATGTGCAAGCTCCAGCGATCCATCTATGGACTGGTGCAAGCATCTCTGAGTTGGAATATACGCTTTGATAAGTTGATCAAAGCATATAGATTTATACAGACATACGGTGAAGCCTGTATTTACAAGAAGTGAGTGGGAGCACTACAACAATTCTGATAAATATATGTGAATGACATATTGTCGATCGGAAATGATGTAGAATTTTCTGGAAAGCATAAAGGAGTGTTTGAAAGGAGTTTTTCAAAGAAAGACCTTGGTGAAGCTGCTTACATATTGGGCATCAAGATCTATAGAGATAGATCAAGACGCTTGATAAGACTTTCGATGAGTACATACCTTGATAAGTTTTTGAAGTAGTTCAAAATGGATCAGTCAAAGAAGGAGTTCTTGCCTGACTTGTAAGGTGTGAAGTTGAGTAAGACTCAAAGCCAGACCATGGCTGAAAAATATAGAGAGAATGAAAGTCATTCCCTATGCCTCAGCCATAGGTTCTATAAAGTATGCCATGCTGTGTACCAAACATGTTGTGTACCTTGCCATGAGTTTGACAGGGAGGTACAATAGTGATCCAGGAGTAGATCACTGTACAGCGGTCAAAATTATCCTTAGTAATTGGATGACTAAAGGAAATATTTCTCGATTATGGAGGTGACAAAGAGTTCGTCGTAAAGGGTTACGCCGATGCAAGCTTTGACACTAAATCCGGATGACTCTAAGTATCAATATGGATGCGTATTGAAAGTAGGAGCAATTAGCTAGAGTAGCTCTATGCAGAGCATTGTAGACATAGAAATTTGCGAAATACATACGGATCTGAATGTGACAGACCCATTGACTAAACTTCTCTCACAAGCAAAACATGATCACACCTTATCACTCTTGGGTATTAATCACATAGCGATGTGAACTAGATTATTGACTCTAGTAAACCCTTTGGGTGTTGGTCACATGGTGATGTGAACTATGGGTGTTATTCACATAACGATGTGAACTATCGGTATTAAATCACATGGCGATGTGAGCTAGATTATTGACTCTAGTGCAAGTGGGAGACTGAAGGAAATATGCCCTAGAGGCAATAATAAAGATGTTATTTGTATTTCCTTATATCATGATAAATGTCTTTTATTCATGCTAGAATTGTATTAACCGGAAACTTAGTACATGTGTGAATACATAGACAAAACAGTATGTCCCTAGTATGCCTCTACTAGACTAGCTCATTGATCAAAGATGGTTATGTTTCCTGGCCATAGACATGAGTTGTCATTTGATCAACGGGATCACATCATTAGGAGAATGATGTGGTGGACAAGACCCATCCGTTAGCATAGCATTATGATCGTTTAGTTTAACTGCTATTGCTTTCTTCATGACTTATACATGTTCCTATGACTATGAGATTATGCAACTCCCGAATACCGTAGGAACACCTTGTGTGCTATCAAACGTCACAACGTAACTGGGTGATCATAAAGATTCTCTACAGGTGTCTCCGAAAGTATTCGTGGTGTTGGCATAGATCAAGATTAGGATTTGTCACTCCGAGTGTCAGAGAGGTATCTCTGGGCCCTCTCGGTAACACACATCACAATAAGCCTTGCAAGCAAAAGACTAATGAGTTAGTCACGAGATGATGTGTTACGAAACGAGTAAAGAGACTTGCCGGTAACGAGATTGAACTAGGTATAGAGATACCGACGATCGAATCTCGGGCAAGTAACATACCGTTTGACAAAAGGAACAACGTATGTTGTTATGCGGTTCTGACCGATAAAAGATCTTCGTAGAATATGTAGGAGCCAATATGAACATCCAGGTTCCGCTATTGGTTATTGACCGGAGATGAGTCTCGGTCATGTCTACATAGTTCTCGAACCCGTAGGGTCCGCACGCTTAACGTTTGATGACGATCGGTATTATGAGTTTATGAGTATTGATTTACCGAAGGTAGTTCGGAGTCCCGGATGAGATCACGGACATGACGAGGAGTCTCGGAATGTCCGAGACATAAAGATTGATATATTGGACGACTATATTCGGACACCGGAAGTGTTCCGGAAAAGTTTCGGATTTATCGGGAATGCCGGAGGGGGTTACCGGAACCCCCTACGAGAGGGGATTGTCCATAGTGGGACTAAAGGGAAAGAGAGAGGCAGCCCATAGGGCTGGCCGGCGCCCCCACCTAGGGTTCCTAGTTGGACTAGGATTGGGGGGGGGGCGCCACCTGTCCTATTCCTTTCCCTCTTCCTTCTTTTGGTGAATCCTACTAGGAATAGGATTGCAATCCTATTCCTAGTAGGAGTCCACTCCCTAGCCGCACCAGGAAGGGCCGGCCGGCCTCCCTCCCTTGCTCCTTTATATACGGGGGCAGGGGGGCACCCAAAGACACACAAGTTGAATTGTTTTAGCCGTGTGCGGTGCCCCCCTCCACAGAATCACACCTCGGTCATACCGTCGCGGAGCTTAGGCAAAGCCCTGCGCCGGTGAACACATCATATCCGTCACCACGCCGTCGTGCTGACGAAACTCTCCCGTGAAGCTCAACTGGATCAAGAGCTCGTGGGACGTCATCAAGCTGAACGTGTGCTGAACGCGGAGGTGCCGTACGTTCGGTGCTTCATCGGTTGGATCGCGAAGAAGTTCGACAACATCAACCGCGTCACTTGATGCTTCCGCTCCCGATCTACGAGGGTACGTAGACATACTCTTCCCTCTCGTTGCTATGCATCTGGTAGATAGATCTTGCGTGATCGTAGGAAAATTTTAAAAATACTACGTTCCCCAACACTGCGAGCCATGCTCTGGACCGCAGGCAGGCAAGTCTGGGTACCCCCGTTCCCAGAACGCCGACAGCCGTGCCTCCTAACGACCCTTTAGATCAATATCTGCTAGACCATGAAAATGATATGTATATGAATGAGAGAAGGGAAATAGATGAAATATTCTTTAAACAGGGACCTTTATTGGAACACAACTTGCCTGTTGAAATTCTAGGGGATCCTCCTCCACCCAAGGGTGATCCCGTGTTTGAGGTCAATCCATTACCTGATACTCTTAAGTATGCTTATCTTGATGAAAAGAAAATATATCATGTCATTATTATTGCTAACCTTTCAGAGCAAGAAGAAGAAAAATTATTGAAAACTCTGAAGAAGCACCATGCTGCTATTGGATATACTCTTGATGATCTTAAGGGCATTAGTCCCACTCTATGCCAGCACAAAATAAAATTGGAGAAAGACGCTAAACCGGTTGTTGATCACCAGCGACGGTTAAATCCTACGATGAAACAAGTGGTAAGGAAAGAAATACTAAAGCTTCTAGAGGCAGGTATAATTTATCTAGTTGCTGATAGTCAGTGGGTAAGTCCTGTCTGTTGTGTCCCTAAGAAGGGAGGTATTACTGTTGTTCCTAATGATAAAGATGAATTGATCCCACAAAGAATTGTTACAGGTTATAGAATGGTAATTGATTTCCGCAAATTAAATAAAGCTACTAAAACGGATCATTATCCTTTACCTTTTATTGATCAGATGCTAGAAAGATTATCCAAACATACTCATTTTTGCTTTCTAGCTGGCTATTCTGGTTTCTCTCAAATACCTGTGTCAAAATAGGATCAAGAAAAGACCACTTTTACTTGCCTATTCGGTATCTTTGCTTATAGACGTATGCCTTTTGGTTTATGTAATGCACCTGCTACCTTTCAAAGATGCATGATGGCTATATTCTCTGATTTTTGTGAAAAGATTGTTGAGGTTTTCATGGATGATTTTTCCATTTATGGAACTTCTTTTGATGATTGCTTGAGCAACCTTGATCGAGTTTTGCAGAGATGTGAAGAAACTAATCTTGTCTTGAATTGGGAAAAGTGCCACTTTATGGTTAATGAAGGTATTGTCTTGGGGCATAAAATTTCTGAAAGAGGTATTGAAGTTGATAAAGCTAAGGTTGATGCTATTGAAAAGATGTCGTGTCCCAAGGACGTCAAAGGTATAAGAAGTATCCTGGGTCATGCCGGTTTTTATAGAAGGTTCATTAAAGACTGCTCAAAAATCTCTAGGCCTCTGACTAATCTCTTACAAAAAGATGTTCCTTTTTTCTTTGATGATGATTGTGTAGAAGCATTTGAAATACTTAAGAAAGCCTTGATCTCTGCACCTATTGTCCAGCTACCTGGTTGGAAATTACCCTTTGAAATTATGTGTGATGCTAGTGACTATGTTGTAGGTGCTATTCTAAGGCAAAGAGTTGATAAGAAATTACATGTTATCCAATATGCTAGTAAAACTCTAGACAGTGACCAGAGAAATTATGCTACTACCGAAAAGGAATTTTTAGCAGTTGTATTTGCTTGTGATAAGTTCAGACCTTATATTGTTGATTCTAAAGTAACTGTTCACACCAATCATGCTGCCATTAAATATCTTATGGAAAAGAAAGATGCTAAACCTAGACTTATTAGATGGGTTCTCTTGCTACAAGAATTTGATTTGCATATTACTGATAGAAAAGGAGTTGAGAGCCCCGTTGCCGACAACTTATCTAGGTTAGAGAATGTTCTTGATGACCCACTACCTATTGATGATAGCTTTCCTGATGAACAATTGGCTGTCATAAATACTTCTCGAACTGCTCCATGGTATGCTGATTATGCTAATTACATTGTTGCTAAATTTATACCACCTAGTTTCACATACCAGCAAAAGAAAAAAGTTTTTCTATGATTTAAGATATTACTTCTGGGATAACCCACACCTTTATAAAGAAGGAGTAGATGGTATTATTAGACGTTGTGTACCTGAGCATGAACAGGAACAAATCCTACGCAAGTGTCACTCTGAGGCTTATGGAAGACACCATGCTGGAGATAGAACTGCACATAAGGTATTGCAATCTGGTTTTATTGGCCTACTCTCTTCAAGGATGCTGGTAAGTTTGTCTTGTCTTGTGATGAATGTCAAAGAATTGGTAACATTAGTAGACGTTAAGAAATGCCTATGAATTATTCACTTGTTATTGAACCATTTGATGTTTAGGGTTTTGATTATATGGGACCATTTCCTTCCTCTAATGGTTATACACATATTTTAGTTGTTGTTGATTACGTTACTAAGTGGGTAGAGGCTATTCCAACTAGTAGTGCTGATCATAACACCTCTATTAAGATGCTTAAAGAAGTTATTTTTCCGAGATTTGGAGTCCCTAGATACTTAATGACTGATGGTGGTTCACATTTCATTCATGGTGCTTTCCGTACAATGCTTGCTAAATATCATGTTAATCATAGAATTGCGTCCCCTTACAACCTACATTCTAGCGGTCAAGTAGAACTAAGTAACAGAGAGCTGAAATAAATTTTGCAAAAGACTGTTAATAGATCTAGACAGAATTGGTCCAAGAAACTTGATGGTGCATTATGGGCCTATAGAACTGCTTATAAAAATCCTATGGGTATGTCTCCGTATAAAATGGTTTATGGAAAAGCATGTCACTTACCTCTCGAACTAGAACATAAGGCATATTGGGCCATTAAAGAGCTCAATTATGATTTCAAACTTGCCGGTAAGAATAGGTTATTTGACATTAGCTCACTTGATGAGTGGAGAACCCAGGCCTATGAGAATGCCAAATTGTTTAAAGAAAAAGTTAAAAGATGGCATGACAAAAGGATACAAAAGCGTGAGTTTAATGTAGGTGATTATGTTTTGATATACAACTCTCGTTTAAGGTTTTTGCAGGAAAACCTCTCTCTAAATGGTAAGGCCCTTAGGTTATCGAGGAGGTTTATCGTTCCGGTGACATAAAAATCAACAACTTCGAAGGCACTAATCCAAAGATGGTGAACGATCAAAGAATCAAACATTATATATCAGGTAACCCCATAAATGTTGAAACTAATGTCATTGAAACCGTAACCCCGGAGGAATACATAAGGGACACCTTACAGAACGATCCAGACTCCGAATAGGAAGAGGTATGTGGTACGGTAAGTAAACCGACTCCAAAACAGTTCTAATAGCAATTTTTCTCCATTTTGGAATATTTAAGAAAATAGGAAAATAAGAAGTAGTCTGAAAGGGACACGAGGCACCCACGAGGGTGGAGGGCGCGCCCCCTGCCTCGTGGGCACCTCGAGTGCCCTCCGGACTCCGTTTTCTTGCATGATACTTCTTTTGGTCGGTAAATATTCATTATATAATCCCCCGAAGGTTTGGACCATGGTACCACGACAAAATCCTCTATTTTTGTTTCGAGGTGTTTTCTGCCAGAGTTGTCAAGGGTAGGCATCATGTCGTCCCCCTCCTCCAACAACGAGGACAATGATGCTTGGCTAATGAAGATAGAGCTGAAGAGAGAAGAACTCGGGGAGATCAATAAGGATGATAGGATCAAGTAGGCCATGGAGGACAAAGCTCCGGCAGCAGAGGAAGAAGACATCCTTCAACCCCATCAAAATGTTTTTACCCCAACTAAGATTGAAGCTTTCAAGATGATTGAATTAGCTCGCATACAAAACAAGTATCTCACACGTGAAAATATTGTGTTGAAGGAGCATATCACCACACTCAAGGGAATTATCTGCAAATCGGAGGATCTTCGATGCTCGATGTATGACACTCCATCATCACCACCTCCGGAGAAAGAGACATAATCACATGGGTATGGGATCTCCCCTTGGCAACTGCCAAGCTTGGGGGAGGTGCCCCGGTATCGTATGACCATCACACTCCTATCTTTACCATTTTCCTTAGTCCGATCCTTTTGGTGATATCTTGATCTAGTAGAATAAAGTTTAGTATGATCTAGTTGTGAGATTTCCTTTATGATCCTTCTATGTATTCGAGTCCGTGAGCTATATATAATAAAGATTAGCTTTGAGTCAAGGGTTTGATTATCTCACTCTGATCATGAGAGAATAAAAGAAAGTATAAGAAGAAAAAAAAAGCATATTGATCTTATGGAAAGTAATGACTTCACATATAAAGAATATGATGAATACAAGTTGTTGAGAGTTGACAAACATAGTTTTGGTCATCGTTGCAATTAATAGGAAGTAATAAAGAAAGAGAAGTTTTCACATATAAATGTACTATCTTGGACATCTTTTATGATTGTGAGCACTCATTAAAATATGACATGCTAAAAGGTTGATGTTGGACAAGGAAGACAACGCAATGGGTTATGTTTTCTTATATCCGAAATAAAGTATATTGTCATGGATCATCCAACATGTTGAGCTTGCCTTTCCCCCTCATGCTAGCCAAACTCCTTGCACCAAGTAGAGATACTACTTGTGCTTCCGAATATCCTTAAACCCAGTTTTGCCATGAGAGTCCACCATATATACCTATGGATTGAGTAAGATCATTCAAGTAAGTTATCATTGTTGCAAGCAATAAAAATTGCTCTCTAAATATGTATGATCTATTAGTGTGGAGAAAATAAACTCTATACGATCTTGAGATATGGAAGCAATAAAAGCGACGGACTGCATAATAAAGGTCCCTATCACAAGTGGCAATATAAAGTGACGTTCTTTTGCATTAAGATTTCGTGCATCCAACCATAAAAGCACATGACAACCTCTGCTTCCCTCTGTGAAGGGCCTATCTTTTGTTCTTGCCTTATACATTATACAAGAGTCATGGTGATCTTCACCTTTCCTTTTTACATTTTATCCTTTGGCAAGCACATTGTGTTGGAAAGATCCTGACATATATAGCCAATTGGATGTGAGTTATCATAAACTATTATTGTTGACATTACCCTTGAGGTAAAAGGTTGGGAGGCAACACTATAAGCCCCTATCTTTCTCTGTGTCCGATTAAAACTTCATACCCATAAGTATTGCGTGAGTGTGAGTAATTGTGAAAGACTAAATGATAGTTGAGTATGTGAACTTGCTGAAAAGCTCTTATATTGACTCTTTACGACGTTATGCTAAATTGCAACTCCTTCAATGACCAAGATTATAGTTTGTTAGTTTTCAATGAAGTTTCAGATTCATACTTGACATTGTGAATAGATTGTTACTTTAACATAAGAAATCATATGACAATATATATTTTGCTGTTATAAGAATGATCAGGATGCCCTCATGTCCGTATTTTATTTTATCGACACCTCTATGTCTAAACTTGTGGACATATTTTTTGATATGGGCTTCCGCTTGAGGACAAGCGAGGTCTAAGCTTGGGGGAGTTGATACGTCCATTTTTCATCATGCTTTTATATTGATGTCTATTGTATTATGGGCTATTATTACACATTATGTCACAATACTTATGCATTTCGTCTCTTATTTTACAAGGTTCACATGTAGAGGGAGAATGCCGACAGCTGGAATTCTTGGCTGGAAAAGGAGCAAATATTGGAGACCTATTCTGCACAACTCAAAAAGCCCTGAAACTCCACGAAAGTCAGTTTTGGAATATATAAAAAATATCGGGCAAAGAAAGCACCAGAGGGGGGCCACCCACCGTCCATGAGGGTGGGGGGCGCGCCCTGCCCCCCTGGGCGCGCCCCCTGCCTCGTGGGCCACTTGGCAGCCCCCCGATGCCCATCTTCTGGTATAAGGTGTCTTCTACCCTGGAAAAAAATCATAAGGATGCTTTCGGGACGAAGCGCCGCCGTCTCAAGGCGGAACCTTGGTGGAACCAATCTAGGGCTCTGGCGGAGCTGTTCTACCGGGGAAACATCCCTCCGGGAGGGGGAAATCGTAACCATCGTCGTCACCATCGATCCTCTCATCGGGAGGGGGTCAATCTCCATCAACATATTCACCAGCACCATCTCCTCTCAAACCCTAGTTCATCTCTTGTATCCAATCTTTGTATCAAAACCTCAGATTGGTACATGTGGGTTGCTAGTAGTATTGATTACTCCTTGTAGTTGATGCTAGTTGGTTTATTCGGTGGAAGATTGTATGTTAAGATCCTTTATGCATATTAATACCCCTCTAATTATGAACATGAATATGATTTGTGAGTAGTTACGTTTGTTCCTGAGGACATGGGAGAAGTCTTGCTATAAGTAGTCGTGTGAATTTGGTATCCGTTCGATATTTTGATGAGATGTATGTTGTCTTTCCTCTAGTGATATTATGTGAACGTCAACTACATGACACTTCACCATTTTTTGGGCCTAGAGAAAGGCATTGGGAAGTAATAAGTAGATGAGGGGTTGCTAGAGTGACAAAAGCTTAAACCCTAGTTTATGCGTTGCTTCGTAAGGGGCTGATTTGGATCCATATGTTTGATGCTATGGTTAGGTTTACCTTAATACTTCTTTTGTAGTTGTGGATGCTTGTAATAGAGGTTAATCATAAGTGGGATGATTGTCCAAGGAAGGGCAGTACCCAAGCACCGGTCCACCCACATATCAAATTATCAAAGTAACGAACGTAAATCATATGAGCGTGATGAAAACTAGCTTGACGATAATTCCCATGTGTCCTCGGGAGCGCTTTCCTTTATATAAGAGTTTGTCCAGGATTGTCCTTTGCTACAAAAAAGATTGGGCCATATTGATGCACCTTATTAACTTTTACTACTTGTTTCTTGTTACAAATTACCTTATCACAAAACTATCTATTACCGATAATTTCAGTGCTTGCACAGAATACCTTACTGAAAACTGCCTATCAGTTCCTTCTGCTCCTCGTTGGGTTCGACACTCTTACTTATCGAAAGGACTACAATAGATCCCCTACACGTGTGGGTCATCACTCGCAGCCGTCGAAGGTGCCGGATAGCTGCTGGACCAAGAAGCGGTAGCTTGCCATGTTGGAGTCTCGGGCATCCCATTCGCCAGAGCTCTGCTGGACCACCAGGTCTGAGTCGCCGAAGCATAGGATGCGTCGGATGCCGAGCTCCTTGGCAAGCCAGAGGCCATGCACAAGGGTTTCGTATTCTACAACATTGTTGGAGGCTGTGAAGTTGATTTGGAGCGCGTAGCGGAGCCGATCGTCCTTTGGGGAAGACAGCACGATGCCGGCTCCCAAGCCGGAACGCATCTCGGAGCCGTAGAAGTGCATGCGCCAATGTGTCGAATCCGGAGGTGGTGGCAGATACTGGGTCTCCGCCCAGTCGATGAGGAAATCCACAAAGGCTTGAGACTTGATCGTGGTGCGGAGCTCGTAAGGGATGGAGTGGCCGTCCAGTTCGATGGCCCACTTGGCAACTCGCCCGGAGGCATCCCGGCATCCCATGATCTCACCGATGGGGGTCGTGCTGACCACGGTGATGTCATGCTCTTGAAAATACTGCTTCAGCTTCTTGCGGTGAAGTACACTGAGGGAGTCCTGGATTATAGGGTCCTCGGGCGTCCGGGCTATGTGACGTGGGCCGGACTGATGAGCCGTGAAGATACAAGACATAGGACTTTCTCCCGTGTCCGGGTGGGACTCTCCTTTGCGTGGAAGGCAAGCTTGGCGTGTGGATATGAAGATTCCTTTCTCTGTAAACCGACTCTATACAACCCTAGCCCCCTCCAGTGTCTATATAAACCAGAGGGTGTAGTCCATAGAGGCATTCATAATCATACATGCTAGACATCTAGGGTTTAGTCATTACGATCTCGAGGTAGATCAACTCTTATAACCCCTATACACATCAAAGTCAATCTACCAGGAAGTAGGGTTTTACCTCCATCAAGAGGGCCTGAACCTGGGTAAACAAACTGTCCCCTGCCTCCTGTTACCTTCGATCCTTAGACGCATAGTTCATGACCCCCTACCCGAGATCTGCTGGTTTTGACACCGACATTTGTGCTTTCATTGAGAGTTCCACTGTGCCATTGTCAAATGGCTCGATGGCTCGCCTTGTCATCAATGACAGTGTTACTTCCGAAGGAGCACTAGTTTAACGGCAAACCCTCCGGCTTGGCGGCTTCACCGTGGGTGCCCGTTCGGCCATTAAGCCAAAGGCAAACCCTCTAGTGGCCGAAAACCCTCTTCGTATCAGCCCCGAATCCTCCGACAAGATGGATCCGACAGATCTATCGTCTTTGAACGAGCTGCTAGATCGCATCGCCGCCTTGGGGGTCTCAACTGACTATGATCGGATCAGGCTTAAACCCGACCAGAGAGAGATTAAAACTCCAGCGATCACCCATCAGGTAGCAGTTGTGGAGGAGCGAGCTGACAATAACTCTTATCATACGTTGTGAACAAAGTATGTTCAGATTTCTGAACTCGGAAAGCCGGATACCCGTGTTCGAGAGGACACTCCCTGTCCCTCGGACACAACATCAGACATCAAGCCTCAAAATCAGCCGGACACTCCGGAACCTGGGTTGGTAAACCGAGAAATCCCTCAAACTCCGGACTCCACTGTGGGTCAGGGCGCAAATTTAATCTCGCCCACCCACCACAAGCAATACTCTCCAGGCAATTCCGGTCCTCCGGACATATGCGACCTAATGTATGTGCGGCGGTAGCGTCAGGAGATAGTCCACCACTTTTGGGCCAGATTCCTCCTTGTTAAAAACAAGATAAAAGACTGCTACGACGACGACGCAATTTTGGTATTTCACAACAATTGTACGGATGAAGGGATCCTTAATGCCCTCAGCCGCCATCGCATACTGCACTTTGAAGATTTGGCACACATAGTACAGAAGTACTGCGCAATGGAAAGAACTTGGAAAAGCCAGACGGATTTCTCCTCTTCACTATTTTCTATTTTCCTGTTTCTATACGAATTTCTTTTTTCAGCGTGTGTTCGGATAAACCACACACTTGAAGGGTGTTCATCCTTAGATGTACATGCCCCACAATACCTGGGGGCTTGTTATTACAAGAAGCTTATTATAATTATTTTGTGAGAATCAAGCTCACCCCATATATGTGTCGTCTACCCACATATGTCTTTTTCCCACCATTATATGCACCTTTATGACTTAAGTTTTTGCCAAGCTAGGTTGCCTGGCTCCTGTGCTTATGCCCTACGTTCCCGTTTGTTCGGCTGGGGCATAAAGGGAGCACCTCTGCGATTGTTACAACCGGGTTATCCGGACGTGTACCTCAGACGGGTGAAGCCGAAAGCTAGCGTTCTTAATGGAATGATTGGCCGGTGAGAAAAAGATGAACTGTCCTTGTTGCAATACAAAACCCTAGATGACAATTTGTACTGTGATCTTTTAGCGTCACTACTTCGGTATGCACAAAAATCCGCATACTAACCCAGGGAAAGGAACCCTTAACGGAACTATTCTCTCTGGAAGATGTTTCTTACAACCAAATGTAATATAACATAACTCCCCGAATACAACTTGTCTGTTCAAGCAACTATGACTGGATTGCCTGGTTTCCGAACATACTTGGGTGTTTACCTAGCGTACAGTATTCGAAAACACTCCGAACCTAGGGTTTCCGGAGGTTGAAGAAGAAGGTCTGCCATGACAATCGTTTTACAAATTCGACTGGAGACAAGTTTATTGACAAAAGTACATTACTACTTAGACTCAAAAACTTCTTCTTCCTCTAGACCTTCTTATAAGCTGTCTAGTTCACAATCCTGTTGGGAAAACTTGGCGGCTAACTTCACTTGGTCATACACCAGGCTGACTGGAATTTCCTGTCCATCGGATCCTCGAGGTCCGACTCGCGGCATATGATTTGGATCAAGCCCGGTGTACCGTGTTTTTACCATGGCCCAGGCTTCCCAAGCACCCTCTCGGCATATTGAAACCTTCCATAGCCCAAAACGGCGCCGAGCTCCCTTGAACAAATTCACGAGTTCCTCCATACTTCCGGGAGGAGAATTGGCTGGCCATAAAGCCTTAGCAATGTTCCTCATTGCCTTCCATGCTCACTCATGCACCTTGGACAACTCCTGTAGCAAGTCGCCTCAAAATACGGACACCTCTTCTTCGGGTAGCCCAGTTAACAAGTCTGTAGAAACAACCGTGTCAGGGTTTTGCATCAGCGCACTATACGACAATAAGTTCAAAAAGCATACTGAATATGCCGCCTCTCAGATTTCTGTTTTCTTTTAAGGCGTCCGCAACACACGTCTTTTAGCTTCTGGTCGAGCTGGGTATTGGCATCCTGCAGATTGTTCTTCTCAGTCCTGACCCGTGTGAGTACACGTTCACCAGCGGCTTGCCTTTCGGCATGCACTTTATCCGCCAGTGCGGCCTTTAATTTCTGTTCCAACTGATTCGATGATCTTGGCATTGTATAATAAATCAAACATTTATTCACATAAACGGCACCGGCAGTCGATTATATTTTCTGGATGAAAGGGGACATTACTAGTCGGAGCCTTCTTGGATTTCTGCAGTTCGTCGGTAGCGGTAGCCAGTAGGTTTTGACACTGTTTTAGCTCCCGGGATAGCATATTGTTCTTATCTGTGAGTACCTAGTTATACGTCGGTCCTTAAAATTAGTTTTTTTCAACTGTTTTCAAGTCTCGGGGGCTACTGGTATATGGTTATTAAAATCTACACAAAATAATATTACCCGCATATCCTTTGAAAGCTGGTAAGTGGCTCTAGCAAGTCCATCCCGAGCAGCTCGGATATATGCATCCACCGAGCTGAAGGCATTGAATGCCTCTTCAGTAAAGCAGGGATCACGCATAACTGCTCTTCGGCGTCGATGGTTCATTGCACTCTCCACTTCGGAGTTGGTGACAGATACATTATTCGAATCATCGGAGAGAGGACAATCCGACATTGCACCTGTACTGACTCTAGCCATGGAGGCATGGTCCGGGGTCGGATTGGTGGACGCGTGTCCGGCTAGGTCTCCGGATATAGTCCGGTGGATGCTCTTCCTAAAGTATGGCACAACATGGAACGTCATAAGTTTGATATGTTTGCCGTAGGGTATATTGAAAACCTTACCTTTTTGATGAAGTTAGCGGCAGGGAGGTGTCACCGCCCGATTTTATTTTCGAAGGTCCGCCTTGTGTTGACATCCCCTTTCTAAGGGACAATCCTGATGCAGCGTGACGAGATGAGCGCCGCCCCTTCGAGGCATGAGACAGTGCAATTGGTGAGGCGCGATGGGGAAACTCTTTTGTAGGAGATGCTCCTTGGGCACTTACATGCGAAGAGGGGAGAAAGCCGGGGTAACCTTTGTGCCATCGTAGCTCGCCTGATAGAAGACCCCCTCCTTGAGCTCCACAAATATATCAGAATCCTCTTCAAAACCGGGATCTAGGTCCCGAATATGGTCCTCCGGTTGCGGAGCGGGATAGTGGATTCCCGCAGTGGCCTTCCTACATTCCTATTAAAAATGGCTAGGTTAAATCCAACAGGTTGCAGCTCAGAAAGAGGATTGAGAAAGGTTCTGGATTAAAAGCTTACCCGGCTAGGAGGGTTGTACATGGAAAAACTCTCTCTACACTTAAGGTGAGTGAATTCCTCTTTCTCTCCTTTATAAAGAACGACCAACATGGCGGGCAGGGCGGCAATGTTGTCCAGACCCTTGCGACCGTAGCGGGATGCATCATCTTCCTTGTTATAATTCCACATGGGTAGTCCCCTGGATTGGAGTGGCTGAACACCCCGCATTATGGAAATCGCCATAACCTCGACTATGGCCAGTCCAGATTGGGAGAGGACTTCTATCTTGTCCATTAGTATCTTAACCTCTGCACTATGCACCTCCTTGAGGCTTCGGGGACGCCAGTTGTGGCACCTCTTTAATGGAGCATTAGAAAACTCGGAAAGGTCTCGTCGGATGGGGTCCAAGAGAATGACGTCTTCAATATAATACCACTCCGAGGGCCACTCTTCGGATGCCTTCTTCGGAGTACCGGATAGGTATCCTACCCCGGCTATGCGTCATACTTCGGCACCGCCCACCTCGAATATGGATCCCTCTTGGGAGCGAGGGACGAGGCAGAAGAACTTCTTCCGTAGCTCGAAATGGGCCTCGCGGCCTAGGAACAACTCGCAGAGAGTGACAAAGCCCGTGATATCCAAGATGGAGCCCGGCATGAGATTGTGCAGTTGGAGGCCATAGTACTCCAGGAGCCCTCGGAGGAAGGGATGGATTGGAAATCCAACGCCTCTTAAGAGAAAGGAAACAAAGCACACCCGCTCTCCCTATAAAGGGTTCGGAAAATTCTCTGCCAAGGCTTCGCCAGTAAAGGAAGTTAATCTCGCCCGAACGGGGACTAGATCCTCAGGGGAAAGATAGCCCTGCGCCTGGAGCTTTCTCAGTTGGGCTTGAGACACGGCGCAGCTCTCCCAATCGCCTTTTTGAGGGCCGTGGGGGCGGGAGGAAAAACTAGAGGTGCTAGCCATGGTTGCGTGGTTTCTCGAGGAAAGCTCGAAGGATCTTTTCGGGTATGGAATGATATCTGAGATATAATCTCCTTAAATAGACATATTCCATACGATGTCGAGGGGTTATCTGTAAAAGTGTTTTGGACCGTTCGAATTCGTTTGCCACGTGTAAGCTGAGGCGACGGAAGCATAGAAGCCAAAGAGCATGGCATTTAATGTGGAGACCGAGCTGTTCGAAGAAATCACCTTGCCAAGACCGAAGACGTAAGGGCCGAATATAGCCCTTTGGTTCAGGAACTTTGAAGTATTCGGAGGAGGAACCCGCCTTGCAATGCCGAAGAAAATCTGCACGCCGGACACATCATCATTGAAGCCTGGTTCGGGGGCTACTGAGGGAGTCTTGGATTATGGGGTCCTCGGGCGTCCGGGCTATGTGACGTGGGCCGAACTGATGGGTCGTGAAGATACAAGGCAGAAGACTTTCTCCCGTGTCCGGGTGGGACTCTCCTTTGCGTGGAAGGCAAGCTTGGCATGCGGATATGAAGATTCATTTCTCTGTAAACCGACTCTATACAACCCTAGCCCCCTCCAGTGTCTAATAAACCGGAGGGTTTAGTCTGTAGAGGCATTCATAATCATACAGGCTAGACATCTAGGGTTTAGTCATTACGATCTCGAGGTAGATCAACTCTTGTAACCCCTATACTCATCAAAGTCAATCTAGCAGGAAGTACGGTTTTACCTCCATCAAGAGGGCCCGAACCTGGGTAAACATAGTGTCCCCTGCCTCCTGTTACCTTCGATCCTTAGACGCACAGTTCGGGACCCCCTACCCGAGATGTGCTGGTTTTGGCACTGACATACACGCCGTAGCACATCTTCTTGTAGTGCGAATAGTTCTACTTAGAGGCTGAGAGCACCTCGCTCAGGTAGTAGACCGGGCTCTGGACGGACTGGATCTTGCCTTCCTCCGGCCGCTCAACCACCAGCACCGTGTTGATCATCCATGAAGTAGCCACAATGTATAGCAACATCAACTCCTTATCGGCCGGGGAGGCGAGGACGGGTGCGGTGGAGAGCATGCGTTTGAGATCTCAGAATGCTTCGCCCGCCTGGTTGTTCCACTCGAACGGAGTCATCTTCTTCACCAGCTGATACAGGGGCAGGGCCTTCTCGCCCGGCCGGCCGAGGAACCGGCTGACCGAGGCCAGGCAACCTGTGAACTTCTGGACATCACGCAGCCGAGCTAGATTGCACATGCGTTCGATGGCCTTGATCTTCTCTGGGTTTTCCTCAATGCCGCGTTCCGAGACGAGGAAGCCTAGCAGCTTCCTGGCCGGCACGCCAAAGACACATTTCTCTGGGTTGAGCTTGATCTCGTATTCGTGCAGGTTGGCAAAGGTCTCTTTCAGGTCGTTGAGGAGCGTGAGGTGCTGCTTGGTCTTCACTACGATGTCGTACACATAGACGTGGATGTTGCGGCCGAGTTACGACAACAGGCATTTCTGCATGCAGCTCTGGAAGGTGGCGCCGGCGTTCTTCAAGCCGAACGACATGGTGATGTAGCAATAAGCCCCAAAGGCCGTGATGAAGGATGTCTTCAGAGCGTCGCCGGGGTCTAGCCTAATCTGGTGGTAGCCGGAGTAAGCATCCAAGAAAGACAGGAGCTCACAGCCGGCGGTGGAGTCGATGACTTGGTCGATGCACGGGAGGGCGAAAGGATCCTTGTGGCAAGCCTTGTTCAGGCTGGTGTAGTCTATGCACATGCACCAGGTGTTGCTCTTCTTCAGGACGAGGACTGGGTTGGCCAGCCACTCGGGGTGGAATACTTCCATGATGAAGCCGCCCTCGAGGATCTTGGCGACCTCTTCACCAATGTATCTTCTCTTCTCTTTGGAAAAGCGGCAGAGGGGTTAACGGACAGGCTTGGCGTCCTTGCGGACATGAAGTTTGTGATAGGCGTACCTCCTCGGGATTCCCGGCATGTCCTTTGGGGTCCATGCAAAGATATCACGATTCTCACGAAGGAAGTCGACAAGCTCGCCTTCCTATTTGTTGCCGAGGCGGGTGCCGATGACAACATACTTGCTGCAACTGGGGTCTTCTGGGTTCAGCTTGACCTTCTTGGTGTCCTTGGACGGCTGGAATGAAGCCTCTCCGTCTGTCTCCTTGGCGAAAGCCGGCACGGTCGGCGTCTCATTGGCCAGTGCGACAAGCCAGTCGAGCTGGCACCGCTCCTCGGCTATGACCAGCGATTCGGCCAGCCTGGCGCCGGTTTGAGCGCACTCCACGGACCTGCGGTAGTCGCCGGCAACGGTGATGAGGCCCTTGGGTCCCGGCATCTTCATCTTCAGGTAGGCATAATGGGGGACCACCATGAACTTGGCGAGGGCACCTCGGTCCAGCAATGTGTGGTACGCATTGGTCACGTCCACCACCTCGAACCAGATGGGATCGCGTCAGAAATGCTCGCTTGAGCCGAACAGGACGTCTAACCGGATCCGGTCGATGGGGGGAGCAGGAGAGACCGCGCACGATGTCGTGGAACACCATTCGTGTTGGCTCCAAATCTTTGGCTTCGAGGCCTAGTTTGGTCATGGTGTCGCGGTAGAGGATGTTGATGCTACTGCTGCTGTCAATGAGAACCCGCGAGAACTTGCAGGTGCGCCAAGGCGCGACTATGGTGGGCTCAGGGACAAGGGCGCAACCACCGGGGTTCGGCATGAAGGCCGGGTGGTCCTCCCAGCTCCAGGTGACCGGGCGATCCAACCAATGCATGTATTCCGGCTTGGCCGAGACAACGGTGTTCACCTCCTGGCGGAGCAGGCGCTCGCTGCGTTTGTCGTCGCCGAGGCTGGTGAAGACGACGTAGCTCGCGTTCTGGTTGGGGAAGACTTCATCGCGCATGGCACCGTTCGCCGGAGGCGGCAGAAGAGGAGTCGGAGCCACCGGAGCCGGTGCCGGAGGTGGCGGAGTGTCGCCTCTCATTATGCACTTGGTGATGGCGCATTGTCGGAGCGTATGCATGGACGGTTTTGCGCCGTTGTGATGCTTGCAGGGGGCATCAAGCATCTGCTCAAAACTCATGGCAGGTTTTGCCAAGCGATCTTGCCGATGCGCTGGCGCTGGCTGCCGCCCTGATCGTCCTGCGGCGCCTGATCGGCCATGGCGACTTGGCGGTTGTCGTAGTGGGGAATCATCTGCTCGGCCTTGCGTTTATCGTTCTGATGATTGTTCTGCTGGCAGCTGCTCTCGCCGGCCGACTTGGCAGCTGATGTCGTTATCGCCTTGTCGGTAGCGTCCAGCTCGATCAGGACCTTCATGGCGGAGTTGGCGTTGGGGTACTTGTCCACTATCTCCATGAGTTTGGCCAGGGTCGTCTGCTCTATCCGTAGTAGCTTGTGTTTTGGCAGGTGCTGTCTCGGCATCCGCTGGTGAAGTACTGGATGGCCTGGACTTCGTGGACTCCCTCGCAGCTGTTGCGGAGCTTGGTCCAGTGAGCGAGATACTGGCGTCTGGTCTCCTCCGGCCCCTGAACGCACATGGTGAGCTGGGTGGGCCGGCCCGGGCGCTTGTAGGTGCCGGTGAAGTTGTGGATGAAAGATAGCTGGAAATCGACCCATGCATTGATGTTGCCGGCCGACAGGCTGTCCAACCACGTGCGGGCCGATCCCTGGAGCATGAGTGGGGCATACCGTACGGCGAGGCGGCGGTTGCCGCCCACTATCCGAATGGCGGTGGTGTAATCGGTGAGCCGGTCTTCTGGCTTGACTGAGTTGTTGTACTTGGGGGTATCGCGGTGGAGCGTGAACCCTTTGTGGAAAGGCTCGTCACGGATGCGCGGGCAAAAATAGGCCAGCCCGCCCGCGTTATCTTCTTCAAGCATGCGGGAAGGGCGAGCTGGTCAAGGCAGTGGCGAGTGTCGACATCATCGATGGCGCGTGGACCCAGCCGGCTTGCGACTCGGCCACGGGGAGCCGGACCGGTTGGGGCCGGTCGATCCTGCCGGGGTTGAGGGGCAGCCTGCCTGCGTCCGTCATTGGGGGAGGTGTTGGAGATATGCCCTAGAGGCAATAATAAAAGCATTATTATTATATCTCCTTGTTCATGATAATTGTCTGTTATTCATGCTTGAATTGTATTGTACGGAAACAGCGATACATGTGTGAATACATAGACCACAATGAGTCCCTGGTAGGCCTCTAGTAGCCAGCTCGTTGATCAACAGATGGTCACGGTTTCCTGACCATGGACATAGGATGTCAGTGATAACGGGATCACATCATTAGGAGAATGATGTGATGGACAAGACCCAAACTTGAGCATAACACGAGATCGTATAGTTCGTAATGCATAAGCTTTTCGGTGTCAAGTATTTATTCCTTAGACCATGAGGTTGTACAACTCCCGGATGCCATAGGAATACTTTGGGTGTGCCAACCGTCACAACGTAACTGGGTGACTATAAAGGTACGCATCGGGTATCTCCGAAAGTGTCTGTTGAGTTGGTACGAACCGAGACTGGGATGTTGTCACTCC
>LR738714.1:33899226-33956852 GCA_902687465.1 Secale cereale
TTGCAGATTGGATCTGCAGGGGGCTAGCGCCCCCCTGCCCCCCTATATATATGTGGGGGGGAGAGGGCAGCCGCACCGAAGCCCTGGCGCCTCTCCCCCTCCCGTCACACCTCCATACTCAGGGCGCCCGGCGAAGCCCTGCTGCGATTTCCACTGCATCCGTCATCACGCCGTCGTGCTGCCGGATCTCTGACGACTTCTCCTCCCCCCTTGCTGGATCAAGAAGGAGGTGACGTTGCTGCACCGTACGTGTGTTGAACGCGGAGGTGCCGTCCGTTCGGCGCTAGACCATCGGTGACGAAGAACGTGAAGAGTACGACTACTTCATCCACGCTTCGTTGAAAGCTTCCGCTCGCAATCTCCATAACGGTATGTAGATGCACTCTTACTTGCTCGTTGCTAGATGTCTCCATAGATGGATCTTGGTGAAAGCGTAGAAATTTTTTGAATTATGCTACGTTCCCCAACAGGAGGCATGCCTAGCTCGCCGCCTCCTGTTCCGGCTTGGGTCCGCCGGGGTTGAGCGCGGCTTCGTCGTCATGCGGGGAGGACGCCTGCAGGGTGTCCTGGAGCGGCCTGATCTTTCGATCGGCGTGAGCCGGATGCAATAGGGTTGTTACGGTGCTTGGCCATCTCTTTCTCATCGAGGTTGTTGCTGCGCATTGGCTGTGGCGAGGAGATCCCAGACGCACTGTTGTTGCTCCAGCAGCTCGTCGCCCTAAAGGAGCTCCAAGCCCTATGCGGCCGCCTCTGCGGCACGCATGTTTTTGACTGGGGTGTCGTAGACGGGGGGATCACGCCTAGTGCGCGCCCGAGGGCTCCTCCTTTGGCACGCACTTCGGCCACCCAGCTGGGTTCGGTTGTGGCCGGCGTGAAGCCGAACGCTGTGTTGCGCTCGCGCTAAGCAGATGCCAGCTGGCGCTGCATAGCAGGGAGCGACGCGCCCTGTTCGAGCAGGCGCACGTGCTCCTCGTTGAGCCGAGCCCTCGCCTTGGTAGCGTCGATGTTGGTGGTGATGGGGATGCTGAGGTTCTGCAGCGTGGCGAGCAGCGGGTCGGGCGGATCCGCGCGCTCTGCTGCGGCCTTGGTTGCGGCGGCCTTCTTGGCGGCGCTGGACGAGGCGGTAGTAGAGCCGGTGATGCACACCTCCACCCGTATGCAGCGATCTCCCGCCCTAGCGGAATCTACGTCACCCAGGGGGACTGGGGAGTCAAATACGTCGGTTACCTCGCTGGGGTACTCGTCGGCAGCGGGTGCATCAGAGATGCACAACGCCGTAAAGCAGATGGAGAGGGCATCGAGGATGTCGTCCGGGAGCGTGCCGAGCTCGGCGCACTTGTCAGGAATGATGACGGGCCCTGATAGGAACATGCTTCCAGCTGGGACCTCGGACCGCCCCACGATGGGCACCAACTGTCGTGGTGGGCGCACGGCAGATGCCAAGGGATGGCGAAAGATATGGACAGCCTCGAGGGCACCGGTGGGCTCCAGAAGCGAGGTTGGCATGAGCGAGCGTGGAACGCAAGACAAACCCAGGTTCGGGGCTCTCCGGAGAGATAACACCCCTGATCCTGCCGAGTGTTTTATGTATGGGTATACATAGCAGTACAGAGTTGCTCCGAGAGCTGTTTGGGAGGGGGAGGAGGACGAGCCAAGGCTTAGGACACTTCTTCCTTGGTGGATCAGTATGTGTGTGTGTGTTGCTTGCTCTCTATGTGAACTTGCTCGCCCCCGTAGATGGAGGCCTTCTGGGGGGTTTTATAGGTCAACCCCCCCCCCAGGGGTACAATGGTAAAGCTATAGGGCCGTGGGGCCGCACTGCTAGTGACAGGAAGCTGGCGTTGGGACCCGCCGGGTACCAGGGAAAGCCGGCTTCTCCTGGATTCACTGTGCCTCGGAGTGCCGTACGCCGCGGAGTGGGCAAGCCTGATTAGCTTAAGTGCCGGGACACCCCGTCGCCATTTGTACCCACGGATAGGATGGTTGCTGTCAGGACCGGTTTACCAGTAAAATATTTACCGAGAGAACCGACCTTTTTATCGAACCAGTACCGAAGAATACTTCTCACTGGTAGACAAATCCTTGATACAGAATTCCAGAGTACAGAATATTATACATGGTTGAGCTGAGGTTGCTCAACAATTTATTACAAGCATGCCGATATAATACATAAGGGCGGATATGACACAATGGTAGGGTGGCATAACTACTAACTCGTAATAAAAAGAGGTGGTGGATATGTCACAGTGTGGTGGGTGACCTGACTCCTATATCTTACAGTTCATCGGGTGTCAGAGTGAGACCCGATGAATTTATTTGGTGGTTGGCGGAAGCGGTTATAGAACAGTGATCAACTCCAGGATCGCAAGAGACTGAGTGGGACTCCACTAGACGTCGGACTCGCTATCGAACTCTTCATCCATGAGATTGCCTTCGTCAACATCTGGCCAAATCAACAAGCCAGGTGAGTACTTTGAATGTACTCGCAAGATAGTTCGGACATAAGATATAACAAATGCAAACATGATGCATATGAGTAAACTAGCAATATGTACTCGATTAATATGATTTGCGCTACAAAGTAAAAATGGAAGTCAGGCGGTAGTCCTCCCGAAATCCCAAAGGGAAATAAAAGAATACCATTCGAGTGTTTGAGCGACGCCTCGTGAGGAAAAATGAGTAAAAACATGCCACAGTCGGACGTCTATGCGACGTCACTTAAAGGGCTTATAACAAAAAGAAATAGCAAGCATGCCACAGTCGGACGTCTGAGCGACATCACATTAAGGGCTTATATTCAAAAGTAAATAACAAGAATGCCACAGTCGGACGTCTGAGCGACATCACATAAAGGGCTTATACTCAAAAGTAAATAACAAGAATGCCACAGTCGGACGTCTGGGCGACATCACATAAAGGGCTTATATCCGGAAGTAGATAACAAGAATGCCACAGTCGGACGTCTGAGCGACACCACATAAAGGGCTTATATTCGAAAGTAAATAACAAGAGTGCCACAGTCGGACGTCTGAGCGACATCACATAAAGGGCTTATATAATCTTTGGTATAACAGTAAATTATTTCAAGAGATTAATCAGTGCAGAAATAACTGGTTAGTTCATCTACCAAAATGACTCTTGACTAGGTCGCCATCATTATCATAAATTAACCGAGACGGACACTCGGGTGGACATGAAGATTGACACTAGGCCATAGGCATGGCTACTCGGAGGATTTTTGACTCTGCAGAGTGTGTACTCTTAAATCACAGCCAACATGTTTCACTAGCCACAAGGACTAGTTCCGTCTACGGTGTTTTAGCAGAAACACAACTGACCAGTACACACCCATTTCACATCCTGCTGCCCGGAATCACCTGAGACAACACTCACGAAAAACTTTAAGACGGGGAGGCTACAACCTCGAATAGCATGGGATCAAATTTATATCGCGCGCTCTAAGGGGTGCCCCCTCTCGGTCCCAACCGGAAACACCCATGCCCCCTGACCAGATGACGGGCTTTAATCCAGGGTCATGGAACCCTCATCCCGGCCCCTCTATTTGGTGTGTACACGGAAAGAGGTTTGCAACTGACTAAACGTAATCTTTGCAAAAGGCACGTGACAGTACCAAAAGGAGACGAACGGGATTGTGACTTGATCCACGTCGATACTAGAGTTAACAGTTGACTGGCATGCTCCAACAATACCAGCTCACAACCCCTCATGTCACTACATGATCAGGTTGGTTCAACATCATCTTTCGGGGCTCACCCGAAGCTTGCTTGCATGAAATATAACATCCACAAATGCTTATATAACCATGCTATGAAGAAGAACTACTCAAGCAAACATGCAACACACTCATCATATCAAAGGTTCAAACATGCTTGCCTAGTTCGGAGTAGTCGGAGTCTAACTCGGTGAAGTTCGTGGCTCCGTCACTTCCTTCGGTATCTACGTATACAAATAAAACGAGTACTAACATAAATACCGCACGCGTATAAAAGTTGTCCCAAATATTTTTCAAATAAATATGATAAAAAACTACACATAAAACTAAAGAGGACAGAAAAATAATCAATTCAAAATCATCTTTAGTTTAAAAGTTATTAAAGTTTCTGTCCAGGGACTTGTCTGTAATGGAACAGAAAGTTTCCAGGGGCTAGAATATAAATATAGAAAACGATTCGGTACGCAGTACGCCAGCCGAATAGGGAAAACATACTTTGCCCGAAGGCGCCTTCTCGAAAAAAAATTCGAAGGAGATTGAGAGACTGACGAGGGGGTCCCACTCGTCAGGTTTGAAAATTAAAACCGAGAGCAGAGTCACGCCGGCGCCAAGGAGTTGCGGTGGTCGCCAGCGCCGATCCACGGCGAGGTAGAGGGAGTGGGTGGTACCTACGTGTTCCTGGTGCTCTTCCACGTCGGTGGGTGGTGGAGTTGGACGTCGGCGAGCACCACGTCGACGGCGACCTTGTCTCCGGCGGACGGCGGTTCGGGTGGTCATGGGTCTCGTCAGAGAGAGCTGCTTGGGTCAAATTGGAGCAGGGGTTAGTCGCCTAGGGGTGTTAGGAGACTACTGGCAAGTCTAAGGTGGTGGAGGAGCTCTCACTAGAGTGGAAGTTGCCGGAGCCCGAAGCGGATCGAGGCGGCCGGAGTTGGGGAAGAAGGGCCCCTCGAGGCTCTTCCAGTGGCTGGGCGGGTTCTGGTGAGGTGGTGGAGTTGTGCGGGGTCGAGAGCGAGCTTGGGGTTGCTATTTACAGCCGGCCCGAGGCGGTTGCCGCGAACGGGATAAGTCCGGCGAGATATTAAGGCGGTGTTGTGGCTAGACGGGTGGTTTAAGTGCTTGAGCATCGACTAGACGGTGTACTGGTTCCATTCCGGTGCAGAACTTAGCAAGGCAGGGGAGCTTACGGCATGTCCCCAACGGAACGGCCGTGCGGGCACGTCGGCGGCAGAGAGCGCGCTCTGCGCATCTCAGGCCACGGCGATGGTGCTGCAATGTGCGCAGGCAAGGAGACGGCCACGCGGAGCTTCCAGGTGGCTTGGGCGGTGCCGAACGGTGTTGCGTTGTAGTGTGCCCCCTGTCGGCCGCCACGGGTGGCTCTTCCGCCGCGGAAGGCGACGGCGCGGGCAGGCCACGACGCCACCGACACTCGCAACGAGCCAAGCGAGCCTGCGGCGCTTTGGATAAGTGCGAGGTGCAGTGCAGCAAGGAGTCAAGCCGACACTGGTGAGATTGACGAGAGGCTCTGACAAAACTGACGAAATTGCACTGTCGACTGCATTCTTCAGTTAACTTTTCTGAACTTTGACAGAAACAGTGCACGCCAGGTGTTTGATGAAATGTTTTTGGCTTGAGAAAAATCTTTTTGGAGCTGATATTTGGTGAGGTGGTCTCTTGATGCATCGATAGGCTGCCTGAATTTTCATAGATTTTTAGGAAGAGGAAAAATACGAATTTCACCAAAATTAGCAAATCTGGTCCAAACTTGTAGCAAGTGAAATTTGAAAATTTTGAACTGTGGACCAGTGAAACAAGATGGATCTAGGTTGTGGGTACTAAGGACTAGCCAGGGGAGTTGGTTTGGAATCAAAAACCAAAAGAAAACCAGGGGTTCCTTTGCAAATCACCAAGGCTGAATTTGAAAGGCAGAAATTGTTTTTGGGATAAAATAATTAGAAGAAAAATCCCAATGAGGTTGAAACCTACCGGAATTTGATGAGAGACTTGTTTCAAGGTGGAAAGGAGGTTTTGGAGAGAAAGACTTTCATTGGGTGCCATGGCAAGAGAAAAAGTTGAATGGGGAAGACAAGTCCATGGTTTTTTTATATGAAGGTTTTTCATGAAGGGAAAATTGTCAAACAAAACCTTTTTGAAAATAACTTGTGTTGAGCTAACACAAGTAGAAAACCTCCAAGACCAGAATCAAGGTTGAGAATGACACACAAACTTTTGTCATAAAAGTTTTTAGAAAGGGTTTTAAGAAAAGATCAAATATCCCCCTTCCAAAAGACCAAAAAGTTTGATGAAAACAAATCCAAAAATTTGGGGTGTTACAACACCTACCCCCTTAGGAAAAATCTCGTCCCCGAGATTTCAACCGATCCTCAAATAGGTGTGGGTACTCTGTCCGAAGGAAATCCTCTCTTTCCCATGTTGCCTCATCCTCGGTGTGATTGCTCACTGAACCTTGAGAAATTTAATTGTCTTCTGACAGGTTCTTCTTTCAGACTCCTCCAATATTTTTATTGGGCGTTCCCGGTAGGTGAGGTCTGGTTGCACATCAAGGTTTTCATGCGACACATGCTTCTCCGGGTTGCTTACACATTTCCTTAGATGTGAGACGTGGAACACGTCGTGGACGTCTGATAGTTCCTTGGGAAGGTCCAACTGGTAGGCCACTGTGCCTCTCCGTGCAACTATACGAAAGGGTCCGATAAATCGTGGTGCTAGCTTTCCTTTGACTTTGAACCGTTGCAGGCCCCTCATAGGAGATACACGTAGATACACGTTTTCACCGGGTTCAATACTTACTTCATGATGCTTTTGATCGTAATAACTCTTCTGTCGGCTTTGGGCTGTCTTGAGTCGATCCCGTATTAGTCTAACTTTCTCCTCGGCTTCCTTGAGCATGTATGGTCCAAAGATACGACTGTCCCCTGTTTCTGACCAGTTTAATGGGGTACGACATCTTCGTTCGTACAAGGCTTTGTAGGATCAAAAGTATGTCTAGAGGGGGGTGATTAGACTACTTGTAAATATAAAAATTCAGCCTTTTGACAAAGAACAGTTTTTGGCAGATTCACAATTTTGATCAAGTCAAGCATCACCCTACACATGCAATTCTAGAGTATAGGCAGCGGAAAGTAAATTGCACATGTAGTAAAGAGAGATGGAGAAGAGCAAACGCAATTTTGGAGACGCGGTGATTTTTCCCGTGGTTCCGATAGGTGGCGCTATCGTACATCCACGTTGATGGAGACTTCAACCCACGGAGGGTAACGGCTGCGAGAGTCCACGGAGGGCTCCACCCACGAAGGGTCCACGAAGAAGCAACCTTGTCTATTCCATCATGGCCTACGCCCACGGAGGGCTAGCCTAACTCGGGGTAGATCTTCACGAAGTAGGCGATCTCCTTGCCCTTACAAACTTCTTGGTTCAACTCCACATCTCGATGACGGAGGCTCCCAAGCGACACCTAACCAATCTAGGAGGCACCACCCTCCAAAAGGTAATAGATGTTGTAGATGATGATGAACTCCTTGCTCTTGTGCTTCAAATGATAATCTCCCCAACACTCAACTCTCCTCACTGATTTGGCTGTGGTGGAAGAAAGGATTGAGTGGAAAGCAACTTGGGAAGGCTAGAGATCAAGCTTCATATGGTGGGAGTGGAGCAACTTGATCTCAACACAAGGGTAGGTAGTTCTCTTCTCAGAAATGTAAGGTAGGAGTGGTAGTTCTTTCTGATGGCTCTCTTCACGAATGAAGAGGGGGTGGAGGGGTATAAATAGCCTCCACACAAAATCCAACCGTTACACACATTTGAGCAAACTCGGTGGGACCGAAGTGGACAACTCGGTGAGACCGATAGTTCAAATAATGTGAACGTTGGGGTTTTCGGTGGGACCGAATATACAATCTCGGTTAGTCCGATTCGTGCAATGACAAGAGCATGCCAGTTTCGGTGGGACCGACTTCATCATCTCGGTGACACCGATTTGATGACAGAAGGTTACAGAACCTTGGCAACTCATGTTTCGGTGAGACCGAGTTCAGAATCGGAAAATCCGAGTTTACTAGGGTTTGGCTTATGGCTGAGGTGGTTCATCTCGGTGTGACTGAGTTTGGAATATCGGTGGGACCGAGACTACTTATGAGGTCTATGGCAGTGAAAGTTGCTGATAGTTTAGGAGATGTATCACTAAGCACTTGAGCAACCAGATCATCATCATAACCTCATCCCCTTTTAATAGTATTGGCTTTTCCTATGGACTCAATGTGATCTTGGATCACTAAACCAAAAATGGAGTCTTGAGATTTTGCCAATGCTTGCCTTAGCATTTTGAGGGGTCCACTTCTTCAGTCCTTGCCATACCCATATCACTGAACTTCTCTGAAATGATTCTCAAGTAGCTATTAGTTCAATGATATATATGTTGTTATTAATTACCAAAACCACCCGGGGATTAGTTGCACTTTCAATCTCCCCCTTTTTGGTAATTGATGACAACATATAGATCAAAGCTTCGACAAAGGATATAATCAATGAATAATATCGTCGCTTTGAGAAGTATGTGATAAGCAAGAGCTCCCCCTAAATTTGTGCATTATTTAAGATTTGCGTTTGAATGCAAATGCACAATCGATTAGGATCATGGGTCACTCTTCCATGTCACATACATCTTGGTGGAGCGCACAAAATGATAAGAATGAACAGCATGCACCCAATCACCAAGACATGAGTAAATAGTCATACGAGATAGGAATGGCATATGATAAGCATTAAGCACACATTAAAGCATAGTACGACCAAGCACTCATTAAGGTAGAATCAAACGGAGTATCAAGCACACTGAATGTCTCGAAAACCAAAAGTATCTCAAAGAAACCGCAAAAGAACGAAAGAGCAAAAGCGCAAAGACAACAGCACTCTCTCTCTCGAAGCCCTATGATCTATACAATTTCTCCCCCTTTGGCAACAAGTTACCAAAAAGTTCGAAAAAGCACAGAGCTAAGCGTCACTATGGACTCTGCTGGCGGCTCCCGTCTGGGTTGATGTCGGAGTGGATATGACAGCATCGGCGAAGACTTCAGCTGATGTCTGTGCTGGAGGAGTGGACACTGGAGCTAGAGCTGGAGTAACTGCTGGAACTGTGGGAGGTGCTGAAGCTGTAGTCCTGGTGTCAGTCACTGGAATAGCAGCTGATCGGGATCCTTTGGGAACCGGAGCAGTCTGTCGATGAGAATCCTGGACTAAGTCATCCTGCAACTCACGCATAAGCTCTGCCTTGTCCTGCTTTGCTTCCTCAATGTCTGCCTCGAGCTTGTTGACAGTCACTTGTACTTCAGTCAGCTTCACGTCCAGAGCGTGGATCTTCTCGTCAACAATCCTCTCTAAGCTCTCCTGAGACTGTTCAATGCTGGCCAGGCGTTGTTCAATCCTTTGAGTAGCTTCAAGAATTTTCTCTCCGAAACTCTTTGGTTTAGCTGCTGCTGTTGCTGCTTTGTCAGCTTTGGCTTTCTTAGCAGCTGCGATCTTGGCTTGACCTTCAACAGATGTCGGATCCTCCTCATCCATCACAACAACATTGTCTTCATGCTCTGGCTGCAACGGTAAATGTTTTCTATCCAACAAGAATGTGCCCGTGCCAAACTTGGCATTGATAAGCATCTGAATCTGCGGGGCAAATCCACATGACCTTTTCAGGTCAGCTGCAGTCCTCTTAATGGTCTCTACCATCAAGTCCATCACCTTGAAAGGTGCTTTCTCATCAAGTATATGCAGCATGTTGATAGAGTATCCTCTGATCATGCGATGATCTCCAGATTTGGGCATCAAGGTATGCCTCAAAATGGTATTAGTGGTAGGTAAGCCTGCCTGGAGATGGTAGACTGAGCCGAGCTTCCAGACTTCCAAATCCTCTTCTGGAACCTCTTTGTACATGTTTTTCATGGATTCATGATTCTTCTTTGGAATCCCATATACATCAATATCATCTTCTCGTTGCACTGGAGCATTCAGAATTTCTGCCCATTCTTCAACAGAAGAGGAAAACCTTTGACCTTCAGTCATCCACGTAATCTTTCCATCAGGGTAGAAGTGAGCTGTGGCATAAAATTGCATTATCATCTCATCGTTCCAACTGGTCAATTTCTGACCTACAAAATCTGCAACTCCACATGCAGTGAAACTTTCATGCACATGCGGAAAGAAATCTCTGTGCTCTTCGCTGTCAATGTACTTCCAGTCAACATATCTGGTGTCTGCGACTATGGGCTTCTTGTCCATCAGCACGGTCTCATAGAAGTCCTGCTGCTCTCTGGTGTGAAATCTAGGATCTACAGCAGTTCTTCTCCTCACGGCATATGGGTCAGTTTGTCTCCATAGCCTGAGACCTCTATCTTTCCTTCCCTTCATATCCTCAGCTTGAGGATGAGCATCATTATGGAGTGGCAGTTTTGGACGAAGTTTCAGCAAAACTTGTCCTTCATCGTCAGACTCAGCTGGTGGCACATCATCCTTGTTCTTTTCAGACGCTGGAATGTTTCTGATGGTCCTCTTGGGCTTGGCAGCAAGCTTTGCTGGAGCTGCCTTAGCTGGAGCAGATTTCTTGGGCTTTGATGTGGCTCCAGCCTTAATGGCATCACCCATGAGCTTCGGCTTCTGAGGAGGAGGCTGGGGTGCTTCCTCATCCTCATCCTCTACTGCTGCATCTGCATGAGAATCAATATACATATCTGCTCGAGCTTCTGATACATGCACTACCCTCTTTCTCTTGGTGGTTTTCTTCACTTTGCTTGCACCTGCCTCTCCCAAATTTAGCTTCTTAGCAACAGTTGACTGCTTGACTTTGCTGGTGCCCTTCTTAGATTGTTGACCTTGTTGCTCTTTGGCAACAACCTTCCTTTTAGGCTTTGAGGTCACCTCTTCCTCAACAACAAAATCTGAATCCTCATCATCTGAATTCCTCTCCTTTCTAGCTCTGGTGGCTGCAGGAGGCATGCCACTTGGTGTACTCCTCTCACCATCATCAGATGAGCTATTAGGATCAGGACTAGTGTCTGCCTTTGGAATGTCTACAATGGGTGTCTCTGACCTGTTCTCACTGTCACTGGTATCTGACATGGCTGACAACCTGTGAATAGATAAGGTATAGGCAGAGAAGAAGAGTCATCACAAACTGCAGAAGTTTTTGCAAAAAAAATGAGTTCAAATTCTAGTATTAAGTTTTCACAGAAGACATTTCGGTCAGACAGAGTTTAAGTTTCGGTGAATCTGAAGTGTTAAACAGGAGCTTGGCACACCACTTTCGGTTTGACCGAAGTGGGTTTCGGTCCTGCCGAAAACACTAGGGTTTCACAAAATCTACATTTCGGTCACACCGATTTTGCACAACTCGGTTGGACCGAAGGGTGCAGTGCAATGGCCATAGGCCAAATCGGTCATACCAAAAATATAAAATCGGTCTCACCGAGATGTGTTCCATGGAAACCTAACCCTAAAACTTTTACTCGAATCTAGTTCAAACGAACCAATCTGGTGCACAGGAGGATTTCAATCGTGGCAAGATACTAGGCAATCCAAACGTGCATTGAATCGGAGATGGGAGCACGAGTGGGATCAAAACTCACCCTAACTTGGTGGAGTTTTTCTACGGCGGCAACGGCGCGGAGGAGATGGCCGTTGACGGCGACGAAGACCTGCGGCGAGGGCGCACAGGCGACGACGGCGACGATCCGGAGACCAAGGCGACGGCAGCAAGGGATGTGGGGGCGAAACGTTTGAAGGAGGAATCAACGCGCGCGGCCCTTGGAATATATACCCCTTTGCTGTCGGTGGGACCGAGTTGTAAAACTTGGTGGCACCGAGATGGATAACTGCTAGGCAGTTATGCACTTCGGTCACGCCGAAAATCACAACTCGGTTTCACTGAGATGAAAACCTAGATCAGTCTAAATGCTTTCAGTTCGACCGAGTTTGAGTGAGTTGGTCTGACCGAAATCAATTAGAAGGTTTTGGAGATTAGCCCTTGACGGATCGGTGGCTCCGAGTGCTCCTCACCCAGAGGGTCCGAAAATGACTTGTTCAAAGTTTGTGATGTAAGCATGAATAGAATTTGAGACAAGAAAGCATAGATAGCTAGGGGAGGTACTTAGGCATTCTTGTCCATCCATTTGTTCAGAAAAATCAAAACGACCAAAACAACAAATGGATGTCCTCGAATGGATAAAATCATGCATCCAACATGCTCACACAATAAGATAGCAAATGAAATATGTGTCAAACATGCACAACCAAAAACTCTAGCAACTAACACACAATTTGTCGATGACTAGGTCATCTTTATATGAGTATATTGACTTAGGAGCCAAATGAGAACATTTGATCATAGGTCATACTCATCGTTTAAGCACAAGTGGGGTTACCACTTTTACATAAAGCATTGATGCGTTCACATCATTTGAAGATGCTTTAGCTCAATTTTTTAGAGCAAAGCTCCCCCTAGATGTGAGAACCCCTTTTAAAGGGTCAAACTAACCTTGGGTTGTCGTAGAAGACTTCATGTAGATGTTGAAGATGTGGATGCTCAATGTTGATGGAGATCATCAAGAGTTGGGAGCTATCCTTTGGATTCGGGCACTTTCAATACCTACATGGGTTAGTCCTACAAGGAACAAACACGGATATCCATGGACATAGATTGACGTTCACAATAGATGATGTCCATGAAAGCAATGATTACCTTGTCCCTTGACTTACCAACAAGAGGGTTTGTGACTCCATGAACTAGTGCACGATATGGAAGTTGATTGCACAAGTTTTTGCCAAAATGAATGTGAGTGAAGTATGTTGGCGGAGTCACCCTCAAGAACTTTCTAGTTCTTCTTCTTCGGGATCCACATCATCTTGATGGGAATCCTTGGGGTTGTAGTTGAGCTTGACGAAGTAGAACTTGACGTTTCCTTGGGAACCCACTTGACCATGGCTTGGGGTGCTTCAACAAATGCATCAATCTCCTCTTGAAGCTTGTCCTTGGCTTTTAGCTTGTGGTCTTGTGGTGGAAGGTCATCTTGAGCTTGTTCCACATTGGAAGAAGTAGGGTCATACTTCTCCTTTTGAGGAACAAACTGTGGAGTAGGATATTGACCTTCTTCCCACTCAACACCTTCGGCGTTGAACTTCCGCTCAAAACCAATTCCTTGATTCTTCCGGTGCCTTCCTTGCTTGCGGACAATTTCCTCAAAGTTCTAGCTTCCGGCAAGGCTCTTGTAGACACCTTTCTCTATGATCCCTTTCAATAAGCTATTCACTTGCTCAAGTGTAACTTGGCTTGAAACATTGTTAGTGGAATCAAGAGAACTACTAGAAGCAACAACATTGAATTTAGCATGGTTATTGTTACTGCTAGAGGAAGAATTTTTCTTATGCTTGTCATGCTTAGTCTTAATGGGTGGCAACAAATTAGACAAGAGAAGTCGTTTGGCAAGATATGAAGAACTCTTCTTTCGAAGATCGTCATTGATTGCTTTTAGAAACTCATGTTCTTGCTCTAGAGTGAGCTTCTCGAAGCATAGCTTCTCATGAGATCTTAGGAGCTCTCTATGATCTTCTTGAGTTGTTTCATGAGCTAACTTAAGAGTGTTTAGTTCTTTAGTTAGACGCTCAATCTCCTTCATAGCATTGTCATTTGACTCTTCTCGACTATAAAGACTACTAGCATGTTCATCGTTACTAGGCTCACTGGATTTATCATGCAAGAGCTCATCTTCACCAAGCAAGTCATCCTCATCACTATTGAAGTCAATGAATTCAGGGTGTGATACCTTGGGGCCTTTAGCCATGAAGCATCTTCCAATTCCCTCATTTGGTGAATCAAATAAGTCGTAGGAGTTGGAGTTGGAGGATACGAGAGCAAGACCGGCAACACCTTCATCTTGACTGTAGTCGGAGTCGGAGTGATAGCTTCCATCGGATTGATTGTCGGAGTCGGAGCCGGAGACCCATTCACCTACATGAGCTTGATGTTTTCTTCTTGTGCAGCTCCTTGATGACTTGTCTTTCCTCTCCGAATCCTTGCTTCTCCGAGAGGGTCTTCGTTCATAACGATCATCTCTACTCCTTCTCTCTTTCCGAGGTGACTCATCTCTTGAACTTCTTCTTCTTGGAGATTCTTCTCTTCTCTTGTGGGGAGCCGTACACTCATTTGAGTAGTGTCCGGGTCTTCCACAATTGTAGCAGTTTCGATCACGACTAGAAGATCTCTTTTCATCATATGATCTAGACTTTGAGCTTCTCTCTTTGCCTCTATTCTTGTAGAATTTGTTGAAGTTCTTAACCATTAGGCTTATCTCTTCATTGGAAACTAACTTGTCGCTTGAGGTTGTGGGAGCATCACTTGTAGCTTTGTAAGCACCACTCGACTTGTTGTGAAGCTCTTCCTTATCCTTAAGTGTCATCTCATGAGCAACAATTCTTCCAATGACTTCGGTTGGCTTGAGAGTCTTGTAGTTTGGCATCATTTGGATCAAAGTGCACACGGTGTCATACTTTCCATCCAAAGCTCTGAGAATCTTCTTGATGATGAATCGGTCGGTCATCTCTTCGCTTCCTAAGCCGGCAATCTCATTTGTGATGAGAGCAAGCCTAGAGTACATTTCAGCGACTTCTTCACCATCCTTCATCTTGAACTTGTCAAGTTGACCTTGAAGAATATCTAGCTTTGATTCCTTCACGGACTCGGTACCTTCGTGCATTTGAACCAAAGTATCCCAAATCTCTTTTGCATTCTCAAGACGGCTGATTTTGTTGAACTCCTCGGGACACAAGGCATTGAAGAGAATGTCACAAGCTTGAGCATTGTTTTGCAACATCCGCAATTCTTCCGGTGTAGCTTCGCGATCCGGAACTTTTTCTTCCTCGAAGAATTCACCTTGCATACCAACACAAATAATGCCCCATGCGGCTGGGTTATGACCAAGAATATGCATTTTCATTTTATGCTTCCAACTAGCAAAATTTGTACCATCAAAGTAAGGACCTCTACGAAAATTACCCTCACTAGACGCCATACTCTCCTAGGTTGTGAAACCAAGCTTATGGAGTCCAATGCAAATGGAAACCAATACAATGGAGACCAAAGCTCTGATACCACTTGTAGGATCGAAAGTATGTCTAGAGGGGGGGTGATTAGACTACTTGTAAATATAAAAATTCTGCCTTTTGACAAAGAACAATTTTTGGCAGATTCACAATTTCGATCAAGTCAAGCATCACCCTACACATGCAATTCTAGAGTATAGGCAGCGGAAAGTAAATTGCACATGTAGTAAAGAGAGATGGAGAAGAGCAAACGCAATTTTGGAGACGCGGTGATTTTTCCCGTGGTTCCGATAGGTGGCGCTATCGTACATCCACGTTGATGGAGACTTCAACCCACGGAGGGTAACGGCTGCGAGAGTCCACGGAGGGCTCCACCCACGAAGGGTCCACGAAGAAGCAACCTTGTCTATTCCATCATGGCCTACGCCCACGGAGGGCTAGCCTAACTCGGGGTAGATCTTCATGAAGTAGGCGATCTCCTTGCCCTTACAAACTTCTTGGTTCAACTCCACATCTCGATGACGGAGGCTCCCAAGTGACACCTAACCAATCTAGGAGGCACCACCCTCCAAAAGGTAATAGATGTTGTAGATGATGATGAACTCCTTGCTCTTGTGCTTCAAATGATAATCTCCCCAACACTCAACTCTCCTCACTGATTTGGCTGTGGTGGAAGAAAGGATTGAGTGGAAAGCAACTTGGGAAGGCTAGAGATCAAGCTTCATATGGTGGGAGTGGAGCAACTTGATCTCAACACAAGGGTAGGTAGTTCTCTTCTCAGAAATGTAAGGTAGGAGTGGTAGTTCTTTCTGATGGCTCTCTCCACGAATGAAGAGGGGGTGGAGGGGTATAAATAGCCTCCACACAAAATCCAACCGTTACACACATTTAAGCAATCTCGGTGGGACCGAAGTGGACAACTCGGTGAGACCGATAGTTCAAATAATGTGAACGTTGGGGTTTTCGGTGGGACCGAATATACAATCTCGGTTAGTCCGATTCGTGCAATGACACGAGCATGCCAGTTTCGGTGGGACCGACTTCATCATCTCGGTGACACCGATTTGATGACAGAAGGTTACAGAACCTTGGCAACTCATGTTTCGGTGAGACCGAGTTCAGAATCGGAAAATCCGAGTTTACTAGGGTTTGGCTTATGGCTGAGGTGGTTCATCTCGGTGTGACTGAGTTTGGAATATCGGTGGGACCGAGACTACTTATGAGGTCTATGGCAGTGAAAGTTGCTGATAGTTTAGGAGATGTATCACTAAGCACTTGAGCAACCAGATCATCATCATAACCTCATCCCCTTTTAATAGTATTGGCTTTTCCTATGGACTCAATGTGATCTTGGATCACTAAACCAAAAATGGAGTCTTGAGCTTTTGCCAATGCTTGCCTTAGCATTTTGAGGGGTCCACTTCTTCAGTCCTTGCCATACCCATATCACTGAACTTCTCTGAAATGATTCTCAAGTAGCTATTAGTTCAATGATATATATGTTGTTATTAATTACCAAAACCACCCGGGGATTAGTTGCACTTTCAGGCTTCGAAAGGTGCCATTTTCAGACTGGCTTGGTAACTATTGTTGTATGCGAACTCGGCATACGGCAAGCTTGCTTCCGAACTGGTCCCATAGGTAAGAACACACGCCCTCAGCATGTCTTCTAGAATTTGATTTACCCGTTTAGTTTGTCCTCCAGTCTGGGGGTGGTATGATGTACTGAATACTAGTTGCGTTCCCAGAGCTTGCTGTAAATGATCCCAAAATTTAGAGACGAACTGAGTGCCTCTATCGGATATTATAGTCTTTGGAACTCCATGCAGGCATACAATACGGGCGAGCTAAAGTTTGGCAAGTTTTTGGGTGGTGTGGGTTGTCTTGACTTGGATGAAGTGTGCCACCTTAGTTAGTCTATCTATGATGACCCATATGGCATCATTTCTGTGCTGTGACCGTGGTAGTCCAACAGTAAAGTCCATCCCAATATCGTCCCATTTCCACTCAGGTATCTTGTTTGGCTGTAACAGTCCTGCGGGTTTTTGGTGCTCGGCTTTAATGCGTTGACATGAATCACAACATGCAATGTATGTGGCTATATCCCTCTTCATACCGTGCCACCAAAACCTTTCCTGAATGTCCTTGTACATTTTGGTCCCTCCAGGGTGAATTGAATATGGAGCGGTGTGGCTCTCTGCTAAAATTTGCTGTTTGAGGTCTTCGTTATTGGGTACGCAAAGCCTGTCTCCGAACCATAATATTCCCTCACTGTCTATGGCAAATTCTGAGGCCTTGCCCTGACTCACTTTTCTTTTTATGCCATCAATGCTGGGGTGTCCATGCTGAGCCTTCTTAATTTGTTCTATTAGCATAGGCCGTATTTCCATATTTGACACTTCGCCTTCGGTGACCATCATTAAGTTGAGCTTGGCGAATTCCTGCTGAAACTCAGGTCTCAAGTTTTGTAGGCTGCCGTTGTCCGAGCTGGGGTTACGGCTGAGAGCATCTGCTACTACGTTCGCCTTTCCTGGATGATAGTGAATGCCAACATCATAATCTTTCACCAATTCCAACCAGCGTCGTTGTCGTAAATTGAGTTCTGGTTGTGTGAAAATATATCTGAGGCTCTTATGGTCCGTATATATTTCACAACGATTCCCAAGCAAAAAGTGCCTCCACTCCTTGAGTGCATGAATGATTGCCGCCAATTCTAAGTCGTGAGTAGGATAATTTTCTTCATGCTTCCGTACTTGCCGGGAAGCGTATGCGACTACCTTGCCTTCTTGCATCAGTACACATCCGGGGCCCTTCCGGGATGCGTCGCAAGACACTTCAAAACTTTTGTGTATGTCTGGTACGACCAATACTGGGGTTGTTGTTAATTTCTTTTTGAGTTCCTGGAAGCTTTTCTCACAAGCTTCAGTCCATACGAATTTCTTATCCTTCTTGAGTAACTGTGTCATTGGTTTGGCTATGGTGGAAAATCCCTCTATAAACCTTCGGTAATATCCAGCCATTCCGAGGAAACTTCGTACATCTGTTACATTAGCTGGTGGCTTCCAACCAAGTACGGCCTTGAACTTTTACGGGTCCACAGCAACTCCTTCTTATGTCAATACGTGGCCTAGAAAACCAACCTGTCTTAACCAAAATTCACATTTGCTGAATTTGGCGTAGAGTTGATGTTTCCTTAATTCTCCCAGTACAATTCGAAGATGTTCAGCATGTCCTTCTGGTGTCTTTGAATATACCAAGATATCATCAATAAATACCACAAAAAATTTGTCCATAAATTTCATAAACACTTTGTTCATGAGGTGGACAAAATATGCGGGGGCGTTGGTCAGTCCAAACGGCATTACTATAAATTCATATAGTCCGTATCTGGAGGTGAATGCTGTTTTCGGGATATCTTATGTCCGTACTTTTAATTGATGATAACCCGACCTTAAATCAATTTTTGAGAAAACCTTGGCTTGAGCGAGATGGTCAAATAAATCATTTATCCGTGGATTCAGATATTTGTTCTTGATGGTGACCATGTTGAGCGCTCGGTAGTCTATACACAATCTCATTGTCCCATCCTTCTTCTTGGCAAATAATACAGGCGAACCCCAAGGTGAGGAGGTGGCCTGTATAAATCCCTTGTCCAGTAATTCTTTTATTTGCTTCTTTAGTTCAACCAATTCGGACGGTGCCATTATGTATGGTTTCTTGTAAATGGGGGTGGTTCCAGGTGCTAGCTCAATGATGAATTCTATTTCTCTGTCTGGTGGCATGCCTGGCAGTTCTTCGGGAAATACGTCCGGAAACTCACATACTACTAGAACCTTGCTTAACTCAGAAGTGTCTACCTTGTTCAATTTTGGTTGCCGTGATACTGGTCTTTCTTGAGCTGCGACTCTTATTGTCTTTCCGTGATGATGAGTAAGAATCACCGTTCGGTTGAAGCAGTCGATAAATCCTTTGTTGGTGGTCAGCCAGTCCATACCCAGGATAACATCCAGTCCCTTATTTTCCAACACGATGAGGTTTGCGTGAAACTTTAATCCTTCAATCTCAATAGTTACACCTTGGCAGTAATTCTGAGTGATCTGCTTACTTCCGGGGGACTTGATGGTCATTGATTTTCCCAAGGGAAGCATCGAAAAATCAAGTTGCAAAGCAAAGTTCTTCAAAATGAACGAATGAGAAGCTCCAGAATCAAACAAAACCGTGGCAGGTATTGTGTTGACAGGGAACGTACCGAGTACGATATCCGGGGCATCATGTGCTTGCTCCTTGGTCACATGGTTCAGGTGGCCTTTCTTGTGGTTGTTATTGGGGTTGAAGTTGTTACGCTTGGGCGCTGAATTATTTCCATTGCTGTTCGGCTTCGGGGTCGAGTTCCTTGGTTTTGGGCACTGTTTGGCATAGTGTCCCTCTTCTCCACAAGCGTAGCAAGTAACACCTGGGTGATACATGAAATCCTTGTCCCTTGCATGAAATTTTTTGTTCGGGCGCGTGTCATTGGTTATGGATTTGTTCGCCCCATTTTTCTGAAAATTAATCTTGTTCCTGTTGTTGCGAGGGTGGGTAGTCTTATCCCTTTTTCGCTTGGGAATATCTTCCAGACTGCGACGCTCATTTTCCAAAGTAATAGCCTTGTCCACAAGTGTCTTGAAATCTGGAAAAGTGTTTACGACTAGCTGGCATTTAAGTGCTGGTGCCAGAACGTCCAGGAATTTTTTTCCATCTTCTTATTTTCAGTCATACGCTCTTCGTTGGCATAACGGGATAATTGAGTAAACTGGTTGTTGTACTCAGTCACTGTCATGCCCCTTTGCTTGAGGTCATCAAACTCCCTTTTCTTGATCTTCATAATGCTTCTAGGGATGTGCGCCCCACGAAAACCTTCCTTAAAATCCTCCCAAGTGATATCATTTTCATTGGGGTGCATATGCAGAAAATTCTCCCACCATGATGCAACTGCTCCAGTAAGATAGTGTGGTGCATAAAGTACCTTTTCACGATCTGAACATTGTGCAATAATCAATTTCCTTTCAATGTCTCGAAGCCAATCATCGGCCTCAAGAGGTCTGTCAGTGTGAGAAAATGTTGGCGGACGTGTCTTCTATAATTCAGACAATTTAGAATGCTGCTGGTGTGGCTCACGGTGATTCCTCATATTAATAACATGGTTCATCATTTCTTGATGCTGTTGCTGGATTTGCTCGTAAAGGCGGCATACTTGAGAAAATGTTGTTTCACTGCCCTGCTGACTTGACTGCCCCTGCATGAAATTTTTACTTGTCTGGGTACCATAATTTTCCTCTGGCAGACTTGGCATGGAACGAGTCCAGGGACGAGTCATTTTCCACTCTGGGGTATTATTGCAGAATTCATGAGAAAAACTGAGCGGCAAAAATAAACCAATGGTTTTGCAAATGTAGCAAAAACACAAGCTCCAAAGATTTTTAAATAAAGTACTTGATTGTGCATGGAGAAGGACCGCTTAGTACACATCTTACACGCGAGTCGTAATTATACATTACGTCACTCAGGATGCGCGTACACATTCCTGATATGTTATTTATGCTAGTGCACTTCTCCAAGTTCCTACATGATGCGCAAACAGACTACTTCTCATCAACCTATTTTACATATAAAACATATCACACAAGCGAACACATCGCGTCGCGGACAGGCGTACTAGTCAGAGATGTTGAAGACTTCCTTCGGCCTGCCGAGGGTAAGACCCAGTGGCGATGGGGACTCAACCTCCTCCTCACTAATAGGCTCCAGGCATGGAATACTGGTATGAGGAGTTGGTGCGGGCGTGGCAGGTGGTGCAGCTCTGACTGGAGTAGGAGCAATGACTTGGTCAAACTCCTCAGTGGTAGGTAGGCGGCGAGCGGTGGCTAAGATGGCAGGTGCATAAGATGCTGAGGACGAGACATATGTCAGTGGTGGTGATGTATGGAGAAGTTCCCTCCTGTTGGCGGAACCGCTCTGAACTAAGTCCATACGAGCAGCCACCAAGTCGTCCACAAGGTTATCAAAGGCTGCCTCAAGAGCCTTGAGGTACTCAACCAATGATTCAATGGCTTCATCACGTTCTCCCCTTGCGCAAGCAAACGCATAGTGGCACGTGTAAGGTACGTGGCAGGGGAGGTAACGATAATGACGAGTCTTCATCGAGGGAAGAGCATCCCGGAGACGAGCTATCGCCTCACGGGCAGCCATCTGCATGGCATGCCTCTTCGTAGGCATGGCCCTGCCCACAAATCGGAAGCGGCGTGCTTCAGAACGCTTTCCCTTGAATTGCACCACGACCTGGTGCATCAACACGCTGTCGCTGATGCCGGTAGAGTGTGAACTCTGGACGAGTCGATGGCCCGATCGCGAACTTGGTGATGGCGACAAGGAGCTTGATAAACCCCTCGAGAATGTTGGCGAACACTTGTGAATCACAGTCGCTGCTGGCCATCTGCAAAAGTAGACAAAAATTCCGAATAGTCAAATCATAAATTTATGATGACTAACAGAAAATTGCTACAAATGTAAAAATGCTGAAATAGCACTCAATACGCTAATAACCGATTAGCGATCGCACCTAGTGGCTTCCTACAGTCAGCCTGGCTCTGGTACCAAGGTTGTCAGGACCGGTTTTCCAGTAAAATATTTACCGAGAGAACCGACTTTTTTATCGAACCAGTACCGAAGAATACTTCTCACTGGTAGACAAATCCTTGATACAAAATTCTAGAGTACTGAATATTATACATGGTTGAGCTAAGGTTTCTCAACAATTTATTACAAGCACGCTGATATAATATGTAAGGGCGGATATGACACAATGGTAGGGTGGCATAACTACTAACTCGTAATAAAAAGAGGTGGTGGATATGTCACAGTGTGGTGGGTGACATGACTCCAATATATTACAGTTCATCGGGTGTCAGAGTGAGACCCGATGAATTTATTAGGTGGTTGGCGGAAGCGGTTATAAAACAGTGACCAACTCCAGGATCGCAAGAGACTGACTGGAACTCCACTAGACGTCGGACTCGCTATCGAACTCTTCATCCATGAGATCGCCTTCGTCAACATCTGGCCAAATCAACAAGCCAGGTGAGTACTTTGAATGTACTCGCAAGACAGTTTGGACATAAGATATAACAAATGCAAACATGATGCATATGAGTAAACTAGCAATATGTACTCGACTAATATGATTTGCGTTGCAAAGTAAAAATGGAAGTCGGGCAGTAGTCCTCCCGAATTCCAAAGGGAAATAAAAGAATACCATTCGAGTGTCTGAGCGACGCCTCGTGAGGAAAAGTGAGTAAAAACATGCCACAGTCGGACGTCTATGCGACGTCACTTAAAGGGCTTATAACAAAAAGAAATAGCAAGCATGCCACAGTCGGACGTCTGAGCGACATCACATAAAGGGCTTATATTCAAAAGTAAATAACAAGAATGCCACAGTCAGACGTCTGAGCGACATCACATAAAGGTCTTATACTCAAAAGTAAATAACAAGAATGCCACAGTCGGACGTCTGGGCGACATCACATAAAGGGTTTATATCCGGAAGTAGATAACAAGAATGCCACAGTCGGACGTCTGAGCGACATCACATAAAGGGCTTATATTTGAAAGTAAATAACAAGAGTGCCACAGTTGGACGTCTGAGCGACATCACATAAAGGGCTTATATAATCTTTCGTATAACGGTAATTTATTTCAAGAGATTAATCAGTGTAGAAATAACTGGTTAGTTCATCTACCAAAATGACTCTTGACTAGGTCGCCATCATTATCATAAATTAACCGAGACGGACACTGGGGTGGACACGGAGATTGACACTAGGCCATAGGCATGGCTACTCGGAGGATTTTTGACTCTGCAGAGTTTGTACTCTTAAATCACAGCCAACGGGTTTCACTAGCCACAATGACTAGTTCCGTCTACGGTGTTTTAGCAGAAACACAACTGACCAGTACACACCCATTTCACATCCTGCTGCCCGGAATCACCCGAGACAACACTCACGAAAAATTTAAGACGGGGAGGCTACAACCTCGAATAGCATGGGATCAAATTTATATCACACGCTCTAGGGGGTGCCCCCCTCTCGGTCCCAACCGGAAACACCCATGCCCCCTGACCAGATGACGGGCTTTAATCCAGGGCCATGGAACGCTCATCCCGGCCCCTCTATTTGGTGTGTACACGGAAAGAGGTTTGCAACTGACTAAACCATAATCTTTGCAGAAGGCATGTGACAGTACCAAAAGGAGACGAACGGGATCGTGACTTGATCCACGTCGATACTAGAGTTAACAGTTGACTGTCATGCTCCAACAATACCAGCTCACAACCCCTCATGTCACTACATGATCAGGTTGGTTCATCATCATCTTTCGGGGCTCACCCGAAGCTTGCTTGCATGAAATATAACATCCACAAATGCTTATATAACCATGCTATGAAGAAGAACTACTCAAGCAAACATGCAACACACTCATCATATCAAAGGTTCAAACATGCTTGCCTGGTTCGGAGTAGTCGGAGTCTAACTCGGTGAAGTTCGCGGCTCCATCACTTCCTTCGTTATCTACGTATACAAATAAAATGAGTACTAACATAAATACCGCGCGCGTATAAAAGTTGTCCCAAATATTTTTCAAATAAATATGATAAAAAACTAGACAGAAAACTAAAGAGGACAGAAAAAGAATCAACTCAAAATCATCTTTAGTTTAAAAGTTATTAAAGTTTCTGTCCAGGGACTTGTCTGTAATGAAACAAAAAGTTTCCAGGGGCTAGAATATAAAAACAGAAAACAATTCGGCACGCAGTTCGCCAGCCGAATAGGAAAAACGTACTTTGCCCGAAGGCGCCTTCCCGAAAAACGATTCGAAGGAGATTGAGAGACAGACGAGGGGGTCCCACTCGTCAGGTTTGAAAATTAAAACCGAGAGCAGAGTCGCGCCGGCGCCAGGGAGCTGCGGTGGTCGCCGGCGCCGATCCACGGTGAGGTAGAGGGAGTGGGTGGTACCTACGTGTTCCTGGTGCTCTTCCGCGTCGGTGGGTGGTGGAGTTGGACGTCGGCGAGCACCACGTCGACGGCGACCTTGTCTCCGGCGGACGGTGGTTCGGGTGGTCGTGGGTCTCGTCGAAGAGAGCTGCTGGGGTCAAATTGGAGAGGGGGTTAGTCGCCTAGGGGTGTCAGGAGACTACTGGCAAGTCTAGGGTGGTGGAGGAGCTCTCACTAGAGAGGAAGTTGCCGGAGCCCGAAGCGGATCGAGGCGGCCGGAGTTGGGGAAGAAGGGCCCCTCGAGGCTCTTCCAGTGGCTGGGCGGGGTCTGGTGAGGTGGTGGAGTTGTGCGGGGTTGAGAGCGAGCTTGGGGTGGCTATTTATAGCCGGCCCGAGGCGGTTGCCGCGAACGGGATAAGTCCGACGAGCGATTAAGGCGGTGATGTGGCTGGACGGGTGGTTTAAGTGCTTGAGCATCGACTAGACGGTGTACTGGTTCCATTCCGGTGCAGAACTTAGCAAGGCAGGGGATCTTACGGCATGTCCCCAACGGAACGGCCGTGCGGGCACGTCGGCGGCACAAAGCGCTATGCGCATCTCAGGCCACGGCGACGGTGCTGCAATGTGCGCAGGCAAGGAGACGGCCACGCGGAGCTTCCAGGTGGCTTGGGCGGTGCCGAACGGCGTTGCGCTGCAGCATGCCCCCTATCGGCCGCCACGGGTGGCTCTGCCGTCGCGGAAGGCAACGGCGCGGACAGGCCACGACGCCACCGACGCTCGCAACGAGCCAAGTGAGCATGCAGCGCTTTGGATAAGTGTGTGGTGCAGTGCAGCAAGGAGCCAAGACGACACTGGTGAGATTGACGAGAGGCTCTGACGAAACTGACGAAACTGCACTGTCGACTGCATTCTTCAGTTAACTTTTCTGAACTTTGCCAGAAACAGTGCACGCCAGGTGTTTGATGAAATGTTTTTGGCATGAGAAAAATCTTTCTGGAGCTGGTATTTGGTGAGGTGGTCTCTTGATGCATCCAGAGGCTGCCTGAATTTTCATAGATTTTTAGGAAGAGGAAAAATATGAATTTCACCAAAATTAGCAAATCTGCTCCAAACTTGTAGCAAGTGAAATTTGAAAATTTTGAACTGTGGATCAGTGAAACAAGATGGATCTAGGTTGTGGGTACTAAGGACTAGCCAGGGAAGTTGGTTTGGAATCAAAAACCAAAAGGAAACCAGGGGTTCCTTTGCAAATCACCAAGGCTCAATTTGAAAGACAGAAATTGTTTTTGGGATAAAATAATTAGAAGAAAAATCCCAATGAGGTTGAAACCTACTGGAATTTGATGAGAGACTTGTTTCAAGGTGGAAAGGAGGTTTTGGAGAGAACGACTTTCATTGGGTGCCATGGCAAGAGAAAAATTTGAATGGGGAAGACAAGTCCATGGTTTTTTTGTATGAAGGTTTTTCATGAAGGGAAAATTGTCAAACAAAACCTTTTTGAAAATAACTTGTGTTGAGCTAACACAAGTAGAAAACCTCCAAGACCAGAATCAAGGTTGAGAAGGACACACAAACTTTTGTCATAAAAGTTTTTAGAAAGGGTTTTAAGAAAAGATCAAATATCCCCCTTCCAAAAGACCAAAAAGTTTGATGAAAACACATCCAAAAATTTGGGGTGTTACAGTTGCACGCTGTAGCCATCATTGCATCCAGTCACCGGGAGTAGGTGGGGCACTATAGCCATGCGCAGTCCGTCGTGGGAGTCTGTCTTGTCGTACGTTTGGAGTGGACATGCGCTGACTTGTTGCTGGGTTGAGGAATCCGACTTGGAGTCTTGGCCGGGTTGGAGTCTTGGTCGGGTTGCGGAATCCGGCTTGGGGCAAGCCGTCTTGAGGGGTGAAGCCGGCCCCGTTGTTTTCAAAAAGATCTGGGCTCTGCTGCCTGCCCGGGGCTCATCCCCCGACACCAGGAAATCATTAGCCCTTTGGAACATGATTCCACCTGAATACATCCCTAAAGATTGACCAGTTAAAATTTCCATAAGGACATGCAATGAAGATGCGAGCAACTGGTTCGGCCTCCCCACATATTTTGCACTTGACATCACCATGTCATTGGTGACATATCAACTATTGAGTGGAAGGGATTATGCCATAACAAAATTTTGATTTTAAGAGAGAATTTAGCTGGTCAAAGCTCCTGCATTTTAACATTAACAAACCTCTTAATTGTAGAGTGACACTACATGAGTATTTAGTTTTCGATGTGACATGTCCTTGTCCATCTGTTTCATGGTTTCTACAGATCATAGATTTCCTTGTAATCATGTCCAATCTCTGGAACTTCAAAAAAGAAGCTTTTTGAACGAAATTTGTTCTATAAAAGTTTGGCTCAAAAGCTATTTTATACCAAAAACGACACATAGAACTAACACCGATAGCGATTGGTCTTTGCTTTGTTGTGCCATACAATTAAGAGCCTCGCCAGCGCCATCTTTTCCTTTTCTGCCTACGAGTGGCTTTGATGATCTACCTTGTTTGTCCTTCACGTGGCATTTTAGCAGTACTAGTAAGATGCCCGTGCTATGTACGCATAAGCAAAATGCATTGATCTGGAGTAGTTTATTTCACAATGTATGTGGCAGTCATCTCCTGTGTAACAAATATCAACACATTTCTTTGGATATATTCATTCTGCTTTTGAGCTCACAAGCATCCGAGTGAAGAGTAAATGCAGACAGTATAGCAAACATAACAAACCTATTCTTGCCAACAAACATGTTCGATTGTTCAAGCTAGATGCAAAACTTCATGAAAAAATAACACTCGTGTCCATCCCTGATCCATAGCATACTTAACCAGGTTGAAGTCTCAGGGAGACATGGAAGGGTGGAGGAGACGGTGAGGAGGGGGTTGCAGTAGTGGTCGGCAATGGAGCCTGGGGGCGAAGGACCGACGGTAGCGACCTCTCCAGATCCTTCTTTCTTTCCTAAGATGGCGCTAGATGAGGTGGGGTAGAGATGGACTAAAGGAGTGGCAGGGGGTTATTTGCAAAATTTTCATAGTTTCTTTCAGATGCGTTGGATGCAAATTGGATGGTTGTAAATGAAAGATGGAAGACACGCCATCATCACCAACCACTAGTAGGAAACGGGTCATTAGTCCCGGTTCCAGAGGCCCTTTAGTCCCGGTTCTGCAACTGGGACAAATCGATCGGGACTAAAGCCCAAAATTTTTAGTCTTGGATGGCTTACGAACCGGGACAAAAGGGGCTCCACGTGGCTGCTGTGCAGCGCTCAGGTAGGAGGACCTTTAATCGTTCTGTTTTACTGATATTGCTTTCTTCATGTCAAATACATATTCCTCCGACTATGAGATTATGCAACTCCCGGATACCATAGGAATGCCTTGTGTGCTATCAAACGTCACAATGTAACTGGGTGATTATAAAGATGCTCTACAGGTATCTCCGAAGGTGTTTGTTGAGTTGGCATAGATCGAGAATAGGATTTGTCACTCCGAGTATCGGAGAGGTATCTCTGGGCCCTCTCGGTAATACACATCACAAGCCTTGAAAGCAAATGACTAATGGTTTAGTCACGGGATGATGTATTGTGGAAGGAGCAAAGAGACTTCCCGGTAACAAGATTGAACTAGGTATGAAGAAACCGACGATCGAATCTCGGGCAAGTAACATACCGATGACAAAGGGAATAATGTATGTTGTCATTACGGTTTGACAATATGTGGGAGCTAATATGAGAATCCAGGTTCCGCTATTGGTTATTGACCGTATATATGTCTAGGTCATGTCTACATAGTTCTCGAACTCGTAGGGTCCGCACGCTTAACGTTCGATGGCGATTTGTATTAAGAGTTATAAGTTTTTGGTGACCGAAGATTGTTCGGAGTCTCAGATGAGATCACGAACATGACGAGGAGTCTCAAAATGGTCGAGAGGTAAAGATCAATATATTGGATGATAGTATTTGGACACTGGAATGGTTTCGGGATGTTTTAGATATTTATCGGAGTACCGAGGGGCTACCGGAAACCCCCGGGGAAGTATTGGGCCTACATGGGCCATAGGGGAGAGAGAGGGCATCCCACAAGGGGGTGGAGCCCCTCCCCCCCCCAAGGGGAGTCCGAATGGGACAAGGGGAGGGGCGTGGTCCCCCTTTCCTTCTCCCTCTCCTCTCCTTCCCTCCTTCCAACTCCCAAAGAAAGAAAAAAAAAAGGGGGGCGAATCCTACTTGGAGTGGAGTCCTAGTAGGACTCCCCCCATAGAGCGCCCCTTGGCCGACCTCCTCCTCTTCTCCTCCTTTATATACGTGGGCAGGTGGTCACCCCAAAGGACATCGATTGTTCTTATCCATGTGTGGTGCCCCCCTCCACAGTTTACACCTCAGGTCATATTGTCGTAGTGCTTAGGCGAAGCCCTGCGCGATCTACTTCACCATCACCGTCAACACGTCGTCGTGCTGCCGGAACTCTCCCTCGACCCTCTGCTAGATCAAGAGTTCGAGGGACGTCATCGAGCTGAACGTGTGCAAAACTCGGAGGTGTCGTACGTTCGGTGCTTGATCGGTTGAATCACGAAGACGTTCGACTACATCAACCGCATTAATCTAACGCTTCCGCTTTCGGTCTACGAGGGTACGTGGACACACTCTTCCCATCGTGTTGCTATGCATCTCCTAGATCGATCTTGCATGAGCGTAGGAATTTGTTTGAAATTGCATGCTATGTTCCCAACAGTGGCATCATGAGCCAGGTCTATGCGTAGATGATATGCACGAGTATAACACAAATGAGCTGTGGGCGGTGATGTTCATACTGCTTACCACCAATATTTTGATTCGGCGGTATTGTAAGATGAAGCGGCCCAGACCAACATTACATGAGCGCGTTCATGAGACCTGGTTCCACTGTTATGTGCAACTTGTTTGCATAAAGGTGGCTAGCGGGTGTGTGCCTCTCTTGCTTTAGTTGAATCAGATTTTACTACGACCGGTCCTTGTGGAAGGTTAAAACAGCAAACTTGATAAATCACCGTTGTGGTTTTTGTGCCGTAGGTAAGAACGGTTCTTTCTAGAAGCCCTAGCAACCACGTAAAACTTTCAACAACAAAGTAGAGGACGTTAACTTGTTTTTGCAGGGCATGCTGTGATGTGATATGGTCAAGATGTGATAAGTTATACGTTATTGTATGAGTTGATCATGTTTTGTAAAATTATCGGCAATCGAGAGGAGCCTTATGGTTGTCTCTTTATTGTATGAATTGTGAATGCCATGTAATTGCTTTACTTTATCATTATGAGTTAGCGATAGTAGTAGAATAAATAATAGGCGAGATGACCACGATGCTACGATGAAGATCATGGTGTCAAGCCGGTGACAATGGAGATCATGACGATGCTTTGGAGATGGAGATCAAAAGCACAAGATGATGATGGCCATATCATGTCGCATATTTTGATTGCATGTGATGTTTATCTTTTTATGCATCTTATTTTGCTTAGAACGACGGTAGCATTATAAGATGATCCCTTACTAAAATTTCAAAGTACAAGTGTTCTCCCTGAGTATGCACCATTGCGACAGTTCGTCGTGCCGAGACAGCATGTGATGATTGTGTGTGGTAAGCTCTACGTTCACATACAACGGGTGTAAGATAGTTTTGCACATGCAAAATACTCAGGTTAAACTTGATAAGCCTAGCATGTACAAACATGGCCTCGGAACACTGGAGACCGAAATGTCAAACGTGAATCATATAGTAGATATGATCAACATAAGATGTTCACCATTGAAAGCTACTCCATCTCACGTGATGATTAGACATGGTTTAGTTGATTTGGATCATGTGATCATTTAGATAACTTGAGGGATGTCTATCTAAGTGGGAGTTCTTTAGTAATATGATTAATTGAACTTAATTTATCATGAACTTTGTCCGGATAGTTTTTTTTGCATATCTATGTTGTAGATCAATGGCCCGTGCTACCGTTCCCTTGAATTTTAATGTGTTACTGGAGAAAGATAAGTTGAAAGATGATGGTAGCAACTACCTGGACTGGGTCCGTAACTTGAGGATTATCCTCATTGCCGCACAGAAGAATTTTGTCCTTGAAGCACCACTAGGTGAAAGGCTGCTGCAGGAGCAACTGCCGATGTTATGAACATCTGGCAAGCTCGATCTGATGACTAGATAGTTTAGTGTGCCATGCTTTACGGCTTAGAATCCGGACTTCAAAGACATTTTGAACGTCATGGACCATATGAGATATTCCAAGAGTTGAAGTTAATATTTCAAGCAAATGTCCGAGTTGAGAGATATGAAGTCTCCAACAAGTTCTATAGCTGCAAGATGGAGGAGAACAGTTCTGTCAGTGAACACATACTCAGAATGTCTGGTTACCATAACCACATGACTCGGCTAGGAGTTAATATTCCAGATGATAGTGTTATTGACAAAGTTCTTCAATCACCGCCACCAAGCTATAAAGGCTTCGTGATGAACTATAATATGCAAGGGATGGAGAAGACAATTCCCGAGGTCTTCGCAATGCTCAAATCTGCGGAGGTAGAAATCAAAAAGGAGCATCAAGTGTTGATGGTTACCAAAACCACTAGTTTCAAGAAAAAAGGTAAGGGAAAGAAGGGGAACTTCAAGAAGAATAGCAAGCCAGTTGCTACTCCCGGGAAGAAACCCAAGTCCGAAGCCAAGCCTGAAACTGAGTGCTTCTACTGCAAAGGAACTGGTCACTAGAAGCGGAACTGCCCCAAGTATTTAACGGATAAGAAGGATGGCAAAGTGAACAAAGGTATATTTGATATACATGTTATTGATGTGTACCTTACTAATGCTCGTAGTAGCGCCTGGGTATTTGATACTGGTTCGATTGCTCATATTTGTAACTTGAAACAGGGGCTACGGATTAAACGAATATTGGCTAAGGATGAGGTGATGATGCGCATGGGAAATGGTTCCAAAGTCGATGTGATCGTCGTCGGCACGCTACCTCTACATCTACCTTTGGGATTAGTTTTAGACCTAAATAATTGTTATTTGGTGCCAGCGTTGAGCATGAACATTATATCTGGATCTTGTTTGTTGTGAGATGGTTGTTCATTTAAATTAGAGAATAATGGTTGTTCTATTTTTATGAATAATATCTTTTATGGTCATGCACCCTTGATGAGTGGTCTGTTTTTATTGAATCTCGCTCGTGGTGATACACATATTCATAATATTGATGCCAAAAGATACAAAGTTGATAATGATAGCGCAACATATTTATGGCACTGCCATTTAGGTCATATTGGGGTAAAGCACATGAAGAAACTCCATGCACATGGACTTTTGGAATCACTTGATTATGAATCATTTGATATTTGCAAACCATGCCTCATGGGCAAGATGACTAAAACTCCGTTCTCCGGAACAATGGAGCGAGCAACTGACTTATTGGAAATAATACATACCGATGTATGCGGTCCGATGAGTGTTGAGGCTCGCGGCGGGTATCGTTATTTTCTGACCTTCACAGATGATTTGAGCAGATATGGGTATATATACTTTATGAAACACAAGTCTGAAACATTTGAAAAGTTCAAAGAATTTCATAGTGAAGTAGAGAATAATCGTAACAAGAATAAAGTTTCTACGATCTGATCGTGGAGGCAAATATTTTAGTTACGAGTTTGGTCTTCATTTAAAACAATGTGGAATAGTTTCGCAACTCACGCCAGCTGGAACACCACAGCGTAATGGTGTGTCTGAACGTCGTAATCGTACTTTATTAGATATGGTGCGATCTATGATGTTCCTTACCGATTTACCACTATCGTTTTGGGGTTATGCATTAGAGACAGTTGCATTCACGTTATATAGGGCACCATCTAAATCCGTTGAGACGACACCGTATGAACTGTGGTTTGGCAAGAAACCTAAGTTGTCGTTTCTTAAAGTTTGGGGTTGCGATGCTTATGTGAAAAAAATTCAGCCTGATAAGCTCGAACCCAAATCGGAGAAGGGCGTCTTCATAGGATACCCAAAAGAAACTGTTGGGTACACCTTCTATCACAGATCCGAAGGCAGGACTTTTGTTGCTAAGAATGGATCCTTTCTAGAGAAGGAGTTTCTCTCGAAAGAAGTGAGTGGGAGGAAAGTAGAACTTGATGAGGTAATTGTACCTTCTCTCGAATTGGAAAATAGCTCGTCACAGTAAATCGTTCCCATGATGCCTACACCAATTAGTGAGGAAGCTAATGATGATGATCATGAAACTTCAGACCAAGTTACTACCGAACCACGTATGTCAACCAGAGTACGTTCCGCACCAGAGTGGTATGGTAATCCAATTATGGACGTCATGTTACTAGACCATGACGAACCTACGAACTATGAGGAAGCGATGATGAGCCCGTATTACGCAAAATGGCTCGAGGCCATGAAATGTGAGATGGGATCCATGTATGAGAACAAAGTGTGGACTTTGGTTGACTTGCCCGATGATCGGCAAGCCATTGAAAATAAATGTATCTTCAAGAAGAAGACTGACCCTGATGGTAATGTTACTGTCTACAAAGCTCGACTTGTTGCGAAAGGTTTTCGACAAGTTCAAGGAGTTAACTACGATGAGACCTTCTCACCCGTAGTGATGCTTAAGTCTGTCTGAATCATGTTAGCAATTGCCGCATTTATAATTATGAAATCTGGCAAATGGATGGCAAAACTGCATTCCTTAATGGATTTCTCAAAGAAGAGTTGTATATGATGCCAACCAGAAGGTTTTGTCGATCCTAAAGGTGATAACAAAGTGTGCAAGCCCCAGCGATCCATATATGGACTGGTCCAAGCATCTCAGAATCGGAATATACGCTTTGATGAGGTGATCAAAGCATATGGTTTTATACAGACTTTGGGATAAGCCTATATTTACAAGAAATTGAGTGGAAGCTCTGTAGCATTTCTGATATTATATGTGGATGACATATTGTTGATTAGAAATGATGTAGATTTTCTGGGTAGCATAAAAGGATACTTGAATAAGATTTTTTCAATGAAAGACCTCGGTGAAGTTGCTTATATATTGGGCATCAAGATCTATAGAGATAAATCAAGACAGTTAATTAGACTTTCACAAAGCACATACCTTGATAAAGTTTTGAAGAAGTTCAAAATGGACCAATCAAAGAAAGGGTTCGTGCATGTGTTATAAGGTGTGAAGTTGAGTCAGACTCAATGCCTGACCACTATAGAAGATAAAGAGAAAATGAAAGTCAGTCCCTACGCCTCAGCCATAGGTTCTATCATGTATGCAATGCTTTGTACCAGACCTGATGTGTGCCTTGCTATAAGTCTAGCAGGGAGGTACCAAAGTAATCCAGATGTGGATCACTTGACAGCGGTCAAGAACATCCTGAAGTACCTGAAAAGGACTAAGGATATGTTTCTCGTTTATGGAGGTGACAAAGAGCTCGTCCTAAACGGCTATGTCGATGCTAGCTTTGCGCTGATCCGAATGACTCTAAGTCACAAACCGGATATGTATTTTTGTTGAACGGTGGAGCTGTCAGTTGGTGCAGTTCCAAGCAAAGCATCGTGGCGGGATCTACGTGTGAAGCGGAGTACATAGCTGCTTCGGAAGCAGCAAATAAATGAGTCTAGATGAAGGAGTTCATATCTGATCTAGGTGTAATACATAGTGCATCAGGTCCAATGAAAATCTTTTGTGACAACACTGGAGCAATTGCCTTGGCGAAGGAATCCAGGTTTCACAAGAGAACTAAGCACATCAAGAGACGCTTCAACTCTATCCACGATCAATTCAAGGAAGGAGACATAGAGATTTGCAAGATACATACAGATCTGAATGTAGCAGACCCATTGACTAAACCTCTTCCACGACCAAAACATGATCAGCACCAATACTCCATGGGTGTTAGAATCGTTACTATGTAACCTAGATTATTGACTCTAGTGCATGTGGGAGATTGAAGGAAATATGCCCTAGAGGCAATAATAAAGTTGTTATTTATATTTTCCTTATATCATGATAAATGACTTTTATTCATGCTAGAATTGTATTAACCGGAAACTTGATGCATGTGTGAATACACAGACAAAACACAGTGTCCCTAGTAAGCCTCTACTAGACTAGCTCACTAATCAAACATGATTGAGTTTCCTAACCATAGACATGTGTTGTCATTTGATTAACGGGATCATGTCATTAGGAGAATGATCTGATGGACAAGACTCATTCGTTAGCTTAGCATATTGATCGTTCTGTTTTACTGTTATTGCTTTCTTCATGTCAAATACATGTTCGTCCGACTATGAGATTATGCAACTCCCGGATACCAGAGGAATGTCTTGTGTGCTATCAAATGTCACAACGTAACTGGGTGATTATAAAGATGCTCTACAGGTATCTCCGAAGGTGTTTGTTGAGTTGGCATAGATCGAGAATATGACTTGTCACTCCGAGTATCAGAGAGGTATCTCTGGGCCCTCTCGGCAATACACATCATAAGCCTTGAAAGCAAATGACTAGTGGTTTAGTCACGGTAACAAGATTGAACTAGTTATGAAGATACCGACGATCGAACCTCGGGCAAGTAACATACCGATGACAAAGGGAATAACGTATGTTGTCATTATGGTTTGAACAATAAAGATATTCGTAGAATATGTGGGAGCCAATATGAGTATCCAGGTTCCGCTATTGGTTATTGATCGTAGATATGTCTAGGTCATGTATACATAGTTCTCGAACCCGTAGGGTCCGCACGCTTAACGGTCAATGACGATCTGTATTCAGAGTTATATGTTTTTGGTGACCGAGGATTGTTCGGAGTCCCGGATGAGATCACGGACATGATGAGGAGTCTTGAAATGGTCGAGAGGTAAAGATCGATATACTGGATGATAGTATTCGTACACCGGAATGGTTTCGGGACATTTCAGATATTTATCGGAGTACCGAGGGGCTACCGGAATCCCGCGGGAAAGTATTGGGCCTACATGGGCCATAGGGGAGAGAGAGGGCAGCCCACAAGGGGGTGGCGCCCCCCCCCCCCCCAAGGGGAGTCGGAATTGGACTAGGGGAGGGTGCGCGGCCCCCCTTTCCTTCTCCTTCTCCTCTCCTTCCCTCCTTCCAACTCCCAAAGAAAGGAAAGGGGGGCGAATCCTACGATGAGTGGAGTCCTAGTAGGACTCCCCCCTATGGCGTGTCCCTTGGCCAGCCTCCTCCTCCTCTCCTCCTTTATATACATGGGCAGGGGGCACCCCAAAGCACATCAATTGTTCTTAGCCATGTGCAGTGCCTCCCTCCACAGTTTACACCTCAGGTCATATTGTCGTAGTGCTTAGGCGAAGCCCTACGCGATCTACTTCACCATCATCGTCAACATGCCTCGTGTAGCCGGAATTCTCCCTCGACCCTCTACTGGATCAAGAGTTCGAGGGATGTCATCGAGCTGAACGTGTGCAGAACTCGGAGGTGTCGTATGCTCGGTGTTTGATCGGTTGAATCGCGAAGACTTTCGACTACATCAACTGCGTTAATCTAACACTTCCGCTTTCGGTCTACAAGGGTACGTGGACACGCTCTTCCCATCTCGTTGCTATACATCTCCTAGATAGATCTTGCGTGAGCATAGGAATTTTGTTGAAATTGCATGCTACGTTCCCAACACCTCAGCCATTTCAAACTGTACATCATCGCCCAAGTAATCACCAAGATTGGTACCGGGCAGTAGCCTCGGATGATTAGCGACATCGCTAAACACCTTGAGCGGGGGGCACGATCGATTCTCCTGTTCGCCGAGCTGGCGATTTTTTTCCCACTTCTTCGTCTTACATCACTGGAGGTACTTCCCGACCGCCATGCTCCTTCATATGTCCTCTCAATACAGCGGTCATAGTTGGATTTCAGCAGAGACGATGGTGGTCGTAGGAGGGCATCTACAGTACGCTTCGCATTCACCGGATCTATTGTTTCCTTCGGAGGTGCACGTTACCGTTCAAAATGGGCATGCACTTCGCACTCCATGATTTCACCGGTTTCCTTGTCAGTCCTCTCATATGGTAACTTTGGAGGAGCCTTGGCTTGGACTAGCTTTGAATTTCTTGCCACTTGTGGTGCTAGCCGCCGGAGCGACGACGCCTCTCTTCCGTTGTTGCTGTCGCGCCGAAGACGGCTGCGGCGGCGGAGACGGCTGATGCCCCGGAGATGGCTGAGGCGGAGGAGGATTCTTCTTAGGGGCCTCCTCCGTTAGAGTCCACTGAGGCGGCGAAGACGGCTGACGCGCCGGAGACGACTCGGACAGCGGAGATAGCACAGCTGGACTGTGAGGAGTCCGCTGAGGATTCGACTGATTCTGCTGAGGCGGCGTCCAGTTTGGAAGCTTGATGAGCTCCTTTCTCCATAGACAGGTGTTCCTTAAAGTATTTTCCAGAAGAATACCCTTTTCACCTATAGGGTAGTCAAGCTCCAACCCCTCAAATCTCTCCATTATTTCATCCACCATCACAATAGCATAGCCATGTGGAATCGGACGGCAATGGAAAGTTCCCTCGGCTCGAGGAGGTACAACAGAGTAAATTTCCCTCAGCTTGAGTCTTAAAACTTATTTCTGAGTGTTCATCATATGAAAATGGTTAGAATTAAATAGTTTAGCAAAACATGATTAATGAGGAAAGAGAGTATGTCGGTATCACACATCATACTAGTATGATACTGTATTGCTTAGAGATCTCAAGATATTCGATTTTGCTAAAGCACATCCAGATATGCCCAAAGTGTTGCACATCTATCTACTATATCATTGAGATTACGCAAAGATTTGTGCAGACATTTTCTTTTTTTTCTTCTTCTTCTTCTTTTTCTTCTTCTTTTTCTTCTTATTTTTGATTAAGTCACTTAAATGTGGAATGACTTGGGCACATCTAGATATGCCCTAAACATACCATATTAATTAATGTGGTTATTCATAGTCAAATTCAGGCATCGGTGTACATACAACTGTGAAGTATACACCCTGGAATTAGCTAGGCTGAATTTTACTCTCTCTGAAAATAAAATTGCCGCTTTCTTGATTTTAGTTTTTTTCTTTAGAACAAAAGGTGCGAAAGAGCGTGGAGCGGGACAAAAAGCATCATCGTCTTGGCTTGAACAACCCAACCGTGCCCACAAGCATAGAGATGCTCTCCAATGCCTTGGTTGGAGTTGTTAATCTTGGCGCGCAGATCTATAGGAGTATTATACTGATTAGATAAATTTGAAAAATGATTCTTGTAACTCCCAATACAGTGTACAAGTTGTTCTGAGTAAACAAAGTACATGCGAATCTCGAGGAAAACCATAAAGATGAGTATATTGTACATGATTTCAGTACTCCCTCCGTCTAGGTGTATAAGTCACCTTACAAAAATCAAATAATCCCAAAACACTTAGGCGCTATGCATTAACTCTCACTTCATTTATTGTTTTTTGACATGAATAAAGCAATCAACCAATAAAAGATGTGAGGCATGTGTGCTTTCAACAACTTGAAACTACCAAACATGATATGCAATGGTCAGTTCATTGCATGTAATGCTACTAATTAATAAATAACATTAAGTTCTCTTGTTTTCCCCTCCATCTTGGTTGCGTGCACAACCTAAAATAACTTATTTACCTAGACGGAGGGAGTAGTTCTTTTGTTTTCCCCTCCATCTTGGTTGCGGTACATGATTCTAGCTTGTCTTAAAACTTATTTCTGAATGTTCATCATATGAAAATTGTTAGAATTAAATAGTTTAGCAAGCATGAGTAATGAGGAAATAGAGTATACTAGTATCACAGCATCATACCTATGATACCATATCATATTAAATGAGGTGCTAAAATGAGTAATGTAGGATAATAAATAAGGTTATCTAGGATACTAATTGATGTTATTATCGTATATATGATATTAATATATAATACTCCCCACTACGAACGACCTCATAGGACCGAATGGACTGTACAGACTGCTTAGAGATCTCAAGATATTTATTGCGGTTTTGCTAAGGCTGGTCATAGTATCATGCATACCAACTAGGCAATTTAGATGAGGTGGCATTGAATTAAATGAAGAAAGAGAGGATTGAGTATCATATCATGATACCGTATCATAATAAATGATATACTATTATGTGTCATTCATAACAATAAATAAAGTCATATATGATACTAATATATAATAATATGCATTAGGGAAATACTATTATAGACTAATATCATATGCATGCGAAATTGCATAGGAGCACTTGGCTACTATGCCCACTGAAATCTTCTCCATCAAACCTCATTGGGACACGCAATCGCTATATTAGCTGATTTGTATTCATAGTTTCTTCGTCGCGTATTTGTCGTGCACTCATTAGTATATCCGTACTATAGCCCACTGTCCACACGCTTCTGTCCTTGATGGTGAACAATCTGCCAAATGTGGTTGGTCGTACCTCAACCACCATCTCCCCACCTACCCAACAGTGTCCAATGCACAAACTCCTCCTGACGAGTGCACTTTTTACCGCAACCTGCTTCTATCTCAATCTGCTCGTTGTACTCTACGTGGGGTTAAAGGTCGCCTGAGCAATGACATGATACTGCATCATTCCTCTATCCGCGTGTGTTGGACATGGATTGCCAACTACAGTACTATGTAATTTTTAATCCAAAGCACCTAATCTGGTTGCTATGTATTAATAAATTAGAATGATATGCTATTATTGTGAATGTTATCCATTTTGTCTCATGGATTTTCTTAATCATCAAACAGTACGCCGTACCGTCCCATCTTGTCATAACGTGCGGTAAATGTTTTTTGTACCTGCATATGTACTTTTCTCCACACGCCTCATTTTCACACACTAACATTTACCAACGCCATTGTCTTACTCCATACATTTAATGCGTCCTGAAAAAGTCGTTCCTTATCTCTACATTTAGTGACTTTACATGCGACGGATCCCCACCACGCTGCCACATGCTGAGTGCGTTAAAAGAATCGAGCTTCAGCAAACCAACCTGTGGGGATGGTTAGAGGGACAGTGGTATCCCCAGCCCATCAGGGTTCGTGTCCTGATGCTTGCATTATTTCTAGATTTATTTCAGGATTTCCGGCGATGCGCTTTCAGTGTGAAGAGACGTTCGCGTCGACGACGAGACGCCTAGGGTGACTTCGTAAATCTCAAGATGATATGGCGGCTCAGTCTCTCGGAGGTGCTCATAGGGATAGGATGTGCGTGTGTGCGTTCATAGAGGTGAGTGTATGCACGTATGTATGAGCGCTTGCGTCTGCACTATGTTAAAAATAAGAATCAAACTCCCCAACCTCAACTACGGTACACAGAGTTGGCATCTCCGTAACAGCCATTTGCGTTATGTCAACCGCACACTCGTCAGCTATCAAATCTTGGGGTGAGCTGAAAATACTAAGGAATTGCTGGTTAAACCATGGGAATAAGAACTAGTTTGTGGCCCAACCACCAATCCCCTAATAAGCAAGTAATCTGAGCATGCTTTACTTCCATGGCTAATGGAACCCGGATCCATCAGTAGTTCTGATGTAGGAATCATCTCCTTTCCCTAAAAGGCACCTGCTAGAGTTCGAAGCGATGGATTTGATTTAACCCGCAACGGTGTATGAACTTTGTTGAATATCGGATGTGGGGAAGATGAACGGTGTCTTCTTGACCGGATCCTTGCTTCTTTTCAATCTGGTAATGGAGCGTAGGCGGTTGGATGTAACGCACAATGGCCTCACTCTAACACGGAATAGAGTTAATGCAATATGCTCATGTTATGTACTTCAATGCTCGCTGCACATCTATTAAATGACAATGCACCGGGTACAAGCTGTGGTCGGGTATTCACATATGGGAAATCATTTCATCAAAACATGCACGCATCCCAAGCTAGCACGATAGTGGACATGATTTCAGTGAGCTGCATCGCCGAGTGCTCCTAATCCGCTTCTCATATGCATGATACTAACTTATGATACTCCCTCCATTTCATTATATAAGGCCACTATGAAAAACACAATTTGCATCTATATAAGGCCAATATGTAATCGATAAAAAAAGTTAATGATGTTTTCTCGTACTACCAATTGTTTTAATATTTTCATGCATGTAGTCATAATGACAATGTGATGCTTCCTTCTAATTCATTTATTGCATGCATGTGGGCATATTAATGATCCCTTCGAACCAAAAGAAAAGTGGACATGCAAATCAGTCATTAAATATTGCTTTGGTACCTGTAATTTGAGTTTATGGCCCTGTATAAGGGAATGGAGGGAGTACTACCCATTACAAGCAGCCTAATAAAGCACATCTAGATTTGCCTTAAGTATTACACGTCTATCTGCTATATCATTGATATTACGCGAAGATTCATGCGGGTATTTTCTTTGTCTTCTTCTTCTTTTTCTACTTATTTTTAATAACTCACTTAAATGTGCAATAACTTGAACATATCTAGATCTGACCTAGACATACCCTATTTATTAATTTGGTTATTCATAGTCAAATTCAGGATCACATTGGTGTGCGTACAACTGTTATACACCTTGGAATTAGCTAGGCAGCATTCTACTCTCTCTGAAAATAAAATTGCCGCTATCTTGATTTTAGTGTTTTTTTAGAACAACAAGTGCAAAAAAGCGTGGAGCGGGACAAAAAGCATCGTCGTCTTGGCTTGAACAACCCAACCGTGCCCACAAGCATAGAGATGCTCTCCAATGCCTTGGTTGGAGTTGTTAATCTTGGCGCTCTGATCTATAGGAGTACTATACTAATTACTAGATAAATATGAAAATGATTCCTGTAACTCCCAGTACAGTGTACAGGCTGTTCTGAGTAAACTAAGGGCAAAGCACCAGCGAATCTCGAGGAAAACCTTAAAGATGAGTATATTTACAGGATTCCAGTAGTATAGATAGCACTGTTGAGTTAGCTAGCTCTCTTCACCCACCTTTGCTTACTTGTCGCACGCACACAAAGCGCACCTAGCTAGCTACTGAGCAGAGAGAGGAAGGAGACTAAGCTCGAGATGGCAGCAGAAATCGTGAGCGCGACGACGGGTGTGATTAACCCCCTCATCGGCAAGCTCACTGAGCTGCTTGGTGAGGAGTACAGAAAGCTCACCGGGGTGAGAAAGCAGGCCATGTTTCTCAAGGATGAGCTCAGCACCATGAAAGCTCTCCTTGACAAGCTAGAGCTTGTGGATAAGCTTGATCCTCTGGCTAAGGACTGGCGGGACCATGTCAGGGAGATGTCCTATGACATGGAGAATTGCGTCGACGACTTCATGCATGATCTTGAAGGCGCCGATGGCAAGAAAGGCTTTGTCAGGAAGATGGCCCAGCGTCTTAGGAGGCTGGGGAGGCGTCATCAGATTGCCAACCAGATCGAGGAGCTCAAGATTCGTGCGGTGGAGGAAAACGCCCGACGCCAGAGGTACAAGATTGATGATTCCATACATTCAAGTTCAACTGTTGTTGCTGTAGATCCCCGGGTGTCGGCAATCTACGAGGAGGCAGCAAACCTCGTAGGCATTGATGGCCCAAGAGATGAGCTTGTCAGCTGGTTGACTAACAACGAGAGAAAGCTTAAAGTGGTGGCCATTGTGGGCTTTGGTGGCTTGGGTAAAACTACACTTGCCAAACAAGTGTATGAAAAGATTGGAGGGCAATTTGACTGCAAGGCATTTATTTCGGTCTCACAAAGGCCTGACATGGCAAGTCTTCTCAGTGGTCTAGATCGAACCTTGGACTGCAGGACTTTCGTGCTCACGAGGTGTCATACATCATAGACCGTCTTAGAGAGCGTCTAACAGATAAGAGGTACTTATTCACTCCGATCTGATATATTTTTTTCGAAACAGTCGATCTGATAATTAGATGTACACTTGTATGGTGTAGTTCTGAATATATAATGGCTTTGTGAATAACTGGGGTTATATGTTTGATATTAATATATATATATATATATTGTGTATTATCATAAAAAATCAGCATTCATCTTGCTTTTGGCATGATTTAGTAGTTCTAGTAGCATGTTTGAAAAAAATGAGCTCTTATGTTGCTCGACTCATAATCTTGCATCAAGAGAGTACAATCAAAATAAGCATACAAACAACCTCTGCATAGTTAGGATCTCTGCCAATACATCAATGCACGCACAAACATGAAAAAACACCGGCAGGTAGAAAAGTCAAGGTAGACAGGAGATGAAGATACAAATAAGTTAAACAGCGTTCAGTGCGGCCACCATGTGGGTTTGAAACATCCCAGGTCACCTGCTTCAGTCGAGTACACACCATCGTAAATGGCTGGCAGTGTTCCCGGTAGTGGAGTAGAAGAAGAATAGAACCAATATGCGCATATGGGTAGATAATTAACCTGCCGCTGAGGAGTTTTACCCTTAAAAATCAAATAATTGGTAAATTAAATCAGTCGCATACACATAATTATCCACGTCATGCATCTTAAACAAACTTATGTCATCTTAGTCACGTGGTAGACAATGACATTGATCGTTATGATGGATTAAAGAGTGAAAATCCAAATTGAAGAAGGCAAGACATGCATACGAGTATTAGCTGGTGTGTGGTCTGTTCATAAATACTAAAGCATTTTCTCTTAATTCTGCAATGCTACAAGACTTTTTGAGATACATTTATCGAAATGAAAAAAGGGAATACTGAATATTAATTTGATAGTCTAAACCGAGATGTTTTTTCATTAGAAAAAATAATGTAATCTATTTCAAACTTTCCTCCTACCGTTAAGCTGCTAACTTCACAATATAAATGGTACAGGGTGCATTTATGATATTTCATAGCTACATGTCTCCTACTCTTGCGGGGAAACACTAATGTAGATTTTGTTTTTTAAACATAGACCAATAGATGTGGATATTTAACCTCTCAAAATTCTTAAATATTTCATCCTTAGTACCTGCTTTAATTAGTGATAAAACGTATGTGCACTTATGCATATGCACTTCACATGATGAGCCCAAGAGAATTAATTAAAATGGAGTATATTTACATTATTTTCATTGCCAGCTTATCACTTTCTCATATTGTACTCCCTCCATTTTTATATACAAGGCCACTATGGAATATACATTTTGCATCTATACAAGGCCACCAACAGTATTCGAGGCAAAAATAATGACATTTTCTCGTACTAACAACCTGTTTAATACTTGCATGCATGCAGTCATAATGACAGTCATCTCCTTCCTCCACTTAGTTTCTTTGCATGCATGCGGAGTATTAATGATCCCAGTAAACAAGAACAAAAGTTGATTTTTAAAGCATGCATTAAATTTTACATTGGTACCTGTAATCTGAGTTTGTGGCCTTGTATACAAAAATGGAGGGAGTATTAGAGTTTTAACATGTCGCACGTTTTATTAAGGTTGGATGTTATATGAACATGCCAAACTAGCGTATATCTATAACCTATAGTAATTTGCCAAGATGTATCTTATGATCATTGTTGGTTGGTGCTAGGATGCTCATATCTGCAACTTTTATAGTATTTGAGTTTAACGTATGTAACATGAGTGAATAATTCAACAGGTACCTTATTGTAGTTGATGACTTGTGGGGTCAAGATGCATGGGATATTATTCGATGTGTCTTTCCAGAAGGTGATAATGGGAACACAGTAATTGTAACCACAAGAGTGGATGATGTCGCTTGCAGGGCATCTCACGACCACCATGGACACATTTATAGAATGAAGCCTCTCGACAGTGAAGACTCAAAAAGGTTATTTTTTGGTAGAGTGTTCAGATCGGAAGATGATTGTGCACCCCAATATGAAGAAGTTTCAACCCAAATTTTGAAGAAGTGTGGTGGATTGCCACTTGCAATTATAACTATAGCTAGCTTATTGGCTAGTCGTCAAGCAAAATCAAGGAGTGATTGGGAGAGCATAGTGAATTCTCTGGGCACCAATTTTGCTACAGATCCTACCCTTGAAGGGATGAAGAATATATTAAACCTTAGCTACATGCATCTGCCTCCTCGTCTCCGGGCATGTTTCCTTTATCTTGGTTTGTATCCAGAGGACCGTGAGATTGAGAGGGATGATTTGGCTCGACAGTGGGTAGCCGAAGGCTTTGTCAGTAATGTTCCCGGGCTAGATTTGGAAGACGTTGCTAAGAGTTATTTCAATGAGCTTATCAATAGAAGTATGATTCAGCCTGCCGAAACCATATATGGAGAGGTATCCTCTTGCAGAGTACATGACATGATCCTTGATTTGATCTTGAGCAAGTGTGCAGAAGAAAATTTTATACATACAGCACACAGTCATGGAGAAATGGAAAAAATGCATAGTTGCAAGTACAAAGTCCGCCGATTATGTCTGAACTTGAGCGCAGGTGGCGCAACACCATGGTCGACTCTTGCTACTGGCCTGTCACAAGTTCGATCATTTGCTCAGTTTGGAGAGTCCATACATGCACCTGCTCTTGAGTCTTTTAAGCATGTCCGGGTGCTGGTATTTGAAGTGTCAGGTAAATGGAGAAGCAAGCTAGGTGCAATCTGCCACTTGTTTCAGCTGAGGTATTTGAAGGTTTCAGCACAGAGAGTAGAGCTTCCAGCAGAGATTCGAGGGCTCGTGCACCTGAAGACACTGGAGATGAACTGCTGGTCTGGATCAGAAATCAGTTCAGATATAGTCCACCTGCCCAATTTGTTCCATCTGCTCCTTCCACACGACACAGGGCTGCCTGAAGGGATCCGGAACATGACATCAATCCGCACCCTCCGTTGCTCAAGCATGGAGAAGAGCTCGGTGGAGGATATTACAGGTCTGGGCGAGCTGACCAATCTGAGGGATCTAAGCCTATCCGTATGTTACGGGGAGTCTTTGACGGTGGAGGGGGTTGATGCTCTGGTCTCCTCAATTGGTAAGCTCCGAGACCTTAGGGAACTCTACCTCGATTGCCATCTTAAAAAATATAAGGACCAGCTCGACTCGTTACCTGATCCTCCTTCCCGTCTCGAGGTGCTCAATCTGAAATATTGGTCGTTCTATGTAGTTCCCAAATGGATCTGTGGTCTCCGTTATCTCAGGTCGCTCTCTCTGACCGTTACTGACTTGTCGACTGATGAGCTGCGTGTTCTTGGAGAACTGCCCTCTCTTGTTCATGCCAATTTCACCGTTTTGCGTATCCCCGAAGACAAGATTGTTGTCGGCTCAGGGTCATTCCCGGTTCTGGAGGAAATTTCCCTTATTTCTAATGAAGATGTCGCAGCTTACATGAGATTCGAGGCAGGGGCTATGCCCAGTGTACGAGCACTCGGTTTCAAATTCGCAGTGCAGGAGTGGAGCGGCTGTACACCGGACGGCATGGAGCACCTTCTAGGCCTGGAGCAAGTCAAGCTACATCTCAAGATCACGGCCGGCACGAAACATGGACAAGCGGAACAAGTGATACCCGATGTCTCCTCCGCGTACAGTAAGGCCATGGAGGTGCACCCGAGACGTCCTACCTTTGCGCTCAAGAGGTAGTTTTTCTTTTTACATTTTTTTGTGTATTCTATTTGAGCACTTTAAAATCCTATTGTGTGTATTAGCGATTTTGTAGTTGACTTCTTTGGCAACAACCTGATGCACTCTTTTTTTCTGCTTCAGGATATAGTACGGTGGCGTTGATTTCTAATGCACTCTCGATCAGATTGTATGTACAGAAGGTCAGTTTGAGCGTTAACTGTACGTACCAGTATATCCAGCACCACACACTCGTTTTAAGATTCATGCTAATCTGTGGCCTACCACCATGAATTTTCTGTTTATTAATTTCTCAAATGTCAGTATTCATTTTTAGTCAAATCACTTTCTGATACTATTACAGGCCCGAGGCCCCACCACACACCTTTCTCTCTATCTCTCTGCTCTACATGCATGTTCACTTTCCCTTCTCCTGTACAATAAATCAACTCTTTTATTCTACCTTGGTAAAGTTAAATCATGCATATCTTTTAAACTAGTATAATTTTGTGTTTGAAACTTTTTATATATTTGAATTCATGGCGCCGAGCTCTTTAGAACAAGATCAAATTTGGATGCATTTCAAACATGTTTACATTTTGTTATTTCACATTCCATATGTGAAACGAACCTTTTTTGACAAGAGTGAAATCTGTATTCAAAATCCAGGCGCCGGATTGGTGGATGGAAGTGCGGGTCAGATTCGAATCCTCCCAGATTCGATCTGGACCTTGGGGCAGATTTCATTGCGTGGCAGTCCCCTGGTGCGGGTGAAGGCCATCGTGATGGATTTGGCTCTTGCACGGCATGGCTGGCTGCTGCGAATCCTTGTCTGGGTGGATGGTGGTTGTTGGGTCGCGTTCTTTGGCAGTGCAGGTGATTGAGGACCACGTCGGCACGGCTTCGATGGCAAGTTGCTGCGGTGACGGTGGTGCGAGGCTTCATGGACGGTACTGACTAAACCTTGGAGGTGTGGAGATGTGTGGCATTATGGATGAAAATCCTGTCAGGTTGTGGTCGGGCCGACGGCGATGGCACTCGTGAGTGTCGTTCCCCTCCTTGGAGGCGTCGCCGAGTGTGTCACCATCTCCCTCTCTCGCTTGGTGTGGGCAATTGTCTTCGGGTGAAAACCTTGATTCTTTGCTGGACCGTCACAACGGCGGCGTCCTCAACGTCGTCCCTCTGTTGGGAGCATCGTGCCAGAGATATGGTATGGATGTCTTATGTTGCGCTCCTCCGGTGTTTGTCGCTGCCCATGATCGTTCTTCTCCGGCGCTATGTACGATCGTTGCTGGTGATTCCAAGACGATGCCTTCCTCGAGTCAAATCGAGTCCTGCCATCCTCTTGCCACCTCTTTTTAGGCATTAAGAGGGGATGGTGCGTCGACAAGGGATGCTTGGCGGAAGCTGCTGCTCTTTGGTGTGACCGGCGTTGGTTGAGACGCGGCGATGTTTTCGGTTCTCGGCAAGCTCTTTTGCTTTGTAGTTGTGTTGTCGTTGTTGGCTGTCTTTGGACTACCCGGTTGTGGAGTGATGCTGTTCGTTGTTCACAGCAAGTGATAGTCGTCTTGTACTTGCAACTCTCTTCTTCTATAAAGGTATGATACGCAGTTTGCATACCCTAAAAAAATGTTTTCAAAATTACTGAAATGGTTTGTTTTGTATGTGTGGAATCTGTTTTGAAAGAAGTAAAATATGTTTTGCAATGTGCGAAATCTTTTTTCAAATGAGCGAAATATGTTTTGAAATGTGAAATGAGTGAAATATGTTTTAAAAATGTGAAACGAGTGAAATATCTCATATGAAATGAGTGAATAAGTTATTATGACTTGTGATTTTCGTGAAACAAGTCAGTGAAACGTAAAATGCAATGTCAACATGTGAAACTGATTATTTGGAAGTGTGTGCCAACTTACTTCAAAAGAGTCAAATATGTTATTTAAAAAATGTGCAGTTTAAATAGATGTGATTTTTGTGAAATAAGCTAGTGCAAAGTGAAATGCAGCTACTGAAATTGAAAAAAAATACAAAACTGAAATGTGAAACTAATGAAAAATATTTTATACGAAACATTTTAAGAGAGTGAAATATGTGAAATATTTATGTGAATTTGAAACTCATTTCACATGTATCAAAAATCAGACTTGTTTTGCAGGTCTTTGCGACACTAGTTCAAATATATAAGAAGTTTTGAAATGGGAATATTGTTTCAAAAGTTATGAGCCATTTAAAATGATATGATAAAAATTAAACATACTCCGACGTTTTTTAACACTACACTAGTGTCAAAAAATATCTTACATTATGGGACGGAAGGAGTAGTCTTTAGTTGGACATCCAATGCTCTGTACATGCAGTATGCCTCTCTCACTCTCTCACGTGACAAAAAGTTGTTGTTCTAGACCCCTTTTCTTTTTGTATTGTTGTGTATTTACTAATCAAAGTGGCTTGCTTTTTATACGAAACAGTTTCGCACTAATATTAGAATTGCAACGAGCGGTCGCGCAATTTTTCGCTTTAATTGTATGTAGTACTCGGTGGATAAACAGGTACGCTCCTAGTTCGCGGGTTATCCACGCAAACAATTACACTTTGGACCATGTGGTCAGAAGCGTGCCGCCTGATTTCGCAAAACGAAAAAGGAAAACGCCTGACATAATGGTTTGTTAAACAGGAGGCTCCTAGACCTAGTTCGCGGTCATCCACGCAACTTTGGACCGTGTCGTCATAAGCGTGCTTCAGAACGGAGTTGTCTTGTACTCCCTCCGTTCTGAAATATAGTGCGCCCGCGCTTCCCGAGGTCCAACTTTGACCATAAATTTAACCCATGAGACCGACTGCGGCGGGAGAAAAAATTACATGATTGAAAACTTCTTTTGAATATGAATTCATTGGTATAATTTTTGCTCCCGCCGCAGACGGTCTCATTGGTTAAATTTACGGTCAAAGTTGAAGCACGAGGATAAAAGAAGCACTACATTGTGGAATGGAGGGAGTATGTTACTTCCTCCGTCCAAAAATACTTGTCATCAAAATGGATGAAAATGAATGTATTTAGAACTAAAATACATTTAGATACATCCATTTCAATGACAAGTATTTTCGAACGGAGGGAGTATTTTTTTTACACGCTACGTACACGCAGAGAACGGAGTTTCAAAGAAAAAACTGGACGGGTCAGCTCAAAGGAGAGCACAACTATCTGGTCTACAACTACCCTTGTTCCTTAGTTTGTGAGGTTTTCATTGTTGCTTTTAAGGTCACTAGATCGTCGATGGCGCGCGTTGCTGCGCCAGTCCATTTTGACATTATAATATTAGTGATTGATGCAATTAAATGTAAATGAACTAATTAATCATCATATAATCATTCATTATATTTAACATTAGTATTCAATATCACATCTATGAATAATGTTGTTTGACCCGAAATTCAACTAACAGTGTGTGCGTTTGTGCCTATTTATTTTGTGGCGAGCATGATTGTTATTGGTGGAACAAAAATATTTTAAGTTGATTACTATGCTACTGAAATGTGTTAGATGTTAAGAAGGTTGGCAATAGTTTGATTTTTTTAGAAGAATGCACCCTTCTTTTGGGTTTATTGGGCGCTCTTTACTTCATTGACAATATACTTTCAACCATTCTTGCATTAAGCATTTTCTAAAGTTCAGGCGTCACACTTATACTATTGTACATCACATCAAGATTCAGGTCATAACATAATTAACCTACTGTGATTTTAATTGAATAGAAAGTGAGGAATACAAGCATCCATATTGTGCAAACCGCAGGTCGCTAGCATTTTGATTTTATCCAAACTGATTCAACTTACTGGAAACAAGAAGGAATAGAACAATGGCACTAACATTTCATTTTTATATACAGAAACAATTCAACTTACTGGCACTAACCATAGTAAAAATTTACCGATCCATTCATACAACCAGTTTCCCCACGAAGGCAAAGTAATAATGTGTGCAACCAAAGAGGGGGCTGAACAGTATTTATCAAAGCTTAGTGTAGTCAAACACATCTCATAGCTGTAGCAGCATCATGGATATATTACTTGGCGTCATGCACAACCAAACTGCATCTTGCAGCCAAGTAGCTGCAGCAGCTTCTGATTTACCTGCTCGGACAGGATCCACGCCATATTATCAAAAGGAGCAAGAACGGTGATTGAGAGGGACAAGCGAGGAGCATATATTATACAACACAGATTGGAAAATAGAAAGAAACAGACCTTCATTAATCGCCATTGGCAACTGGCATACATCATCCACCATGAATGACTGTAGAAACTGAAGATTAATTGACTTCTTCAAATCCCAAACGACCAGTTTCTCGAACGCCTATTGCTTCGATCCGCATCACACGTATCGGCTGGATCCCCTGTGTCGGTTGTATTCAGGGATCCACTCGTCACCTGCATCGGTTGTATTCAGGGATCCACTCGTCACCTGCATCACGCTCGGCTGGCTCGAGCCAATCAATCATCGTCGACCTTCCATCTGGCAGCGATCGAAAGCATTTTCTTTGAGAGGTTACCTGTCCAAAAGCCATTTCAGATGATGAACTACTGAGCAAAAACTTGACAGTACGAAGCTCCAGAATCTACCCAAATCAGACAACGAAGATCACCTGTACGGTATGAGAGGATATGAGGACAATGTAATTTTTTCATGCAATCTACATGAAACATACCTGAGCATGATGTTGAATAAGATGTTGATGCCGAGTGTAGAGGGTGTGGAAAGACTGGCAGGGGTCACGCATTATATATAGTAGCACTGACCATTGGAAACGATTGTAATATTACCAGGCATGAATAGGCCATGATTGCGAGATTCAAGAGAAAGCAAAGCCGTTTCCAGCGGACGAACCGCCCGCCATTATCGCCCTCGCCCCCACCTTGCTTCAGCCGCATCGTGCGCCTCCTCGCTTGAGCTCTCAACTGCATCTATTGGACCCGGACCGCATCGTCCGCCTCTTCGCTTCACCTCTGGACTGCGTCGTCTGGACCCGGATCCTGCTCCTCCGGTCGATCCCAGCGCACGGATGTACTTGCCTCGATCCATTACGCACCTCAGGTGGACCGAATCTACCGAACCGGCGGCTCAAGTCGGGACTGGATGAATTGGATCCTTTGAGCGTCTTCCGCGGCGCCTGGAATGAAGACATTTTTTTTTCAGGCAACCGAATCGGGAGTGGAGGACGCGTTCGCAAACCCATTACTGGAAGTCCTGTTGCGCTAGAATGGGCCTGGCGGCACTCCGAAGGCCCAGTGCACCAGAGGCCTTCGTTTCGGCCTCTGGAGTAGCAGCCCACAGGACAGCCAGGCCAGATTAATCACTGCGGGATAGATTGTGTTACGACGAGATCTGACGGCCAGAGTCTTTCAGATCGTAAAATTGGACGGCCTAAAACTCAAATCGCTGTGAAGGCTGGGTTTAGGCTCAGTTTTACTGTCCTTAACTAGATCATCGATGGCGCGCGTTGCTGCGCCCGTCTGTTATGGCAATAGAATTAAATGTTAGAATCAAAAGTAAGCACAAATCTAAAGCAGAAAGGTGTAGCAAATAATATTTTAACTAATCATGCAAAGAATATAACCTCTCCATTTCCAAAGTAAAAATTACATAGCATCCCAATTGAGGAGTTATTTACTACAATGAAATGCATCATGTAGCAGATAATATTTTTCGAAAAGATTTAAACTGATGGTTCTTCCATAACCTACATGCTTTGATTCATATGTGATTCTTGAACTTCATGATGATTTTTGGAGGCAAATAGATTAAACACAGAAAGCAGAAGAAGCAAACCAGGAAAAAAAATGATAAGTCTTGTCACCTGGGAAGCAGCTACATCTTGGGATGAAATTCTTCAGAAAGCGCAAGTTGTAATATAGTGTACAAAAACCAAAATAAGGACCTGCGATTTATTGGTCATACTTATAAGAGACCACGAATTATAGATGATATGTCTTTTCCCTAGACTAAACCACTCTTGATGCCATCGTTCACTTAAGAAATGCAGATGTACGTATATCCTGGCGGCCGAAGAAAGGTTTTCAATGTTGGTGATATACATCAGTTCCCTCATCAAACCAGTGGCAGCAAGCACACCTGCAATGAGGAGCAAGCAAAGAGAAGCACGGGGATGCAACATGATAGTTGTGAAGAAATGCTGACAAGATAATCGATTGACAAACTATATATTCATGAGATGCAAATCATGTATTAACGTTGTGAAGACTGACTGTCTACATAACCAATTTGTCAGAGAACAATGAGGCAAGATGCATACTTTGGATGTACTATCTCAAATTTTACAAAGTAACTACAGAACAGATGAGGCAGTGAAGTACATCTACCAATCAAAACTACCATTTACCAGACGGTGACCTTGACTTCTGGGATGGAATCAGCGCCATTCATAATCTCCTCCACAAGCGTCGCAACTTGCAACGTGTCTCCAGGTCGAGTAGTACCTGCAAATAAACATAAAATGGAACAATCAGATCAATAAGGTAAGGTAGGAAAAAGAAGAGGATCCCGACTCCAAGCTAGGGCTCCGACGGCGGCGCTGGCCGCGACGGTGATCCCTCTCATCATCAGAGGCCCTAGGATGCCTCCGCCGGTGGTCGTCCGCCTTCTAATCGTTGGAAGACCTAGAGCGCCTCGTCCGGCGGCCGTCCGACGGGCGGTCCGGGTCGAGCGGGGAAGGCGTTGATGGCGACCCGACGGTCCACCGGAGGACAGCAACATGCCCAATGGCGTCCCGGCGCGGAAGGCTGCGGCGGGCGTGGGAACCTGACGCATCGGCGTGGAAGGCAGAGAGGGTTGGGAGGAGGCAGGTCGGGAGGGGTGGGGACACACATTGGACGAAATGGGCTGTCCTCGGTTGGTTAGATGGGCTCGTAGCCCAGTTTACCACAGGCCACCGTTTCGGCCTGCGGAGCAGCTGCATATAGGACAGCTGGCCTGTTACGGGAGAGATTGCATTACACAGTAGATCTGACGGCCAAAAATGTCCAAATCGCGAAAACGGACAGTCGAAAACCCAAATCGCTGTGAGGGCTCGCTTTAGGTGCGGTTATACTGTCCTTAATTGGCCTGCCTGAGCATCGCCTCGTTTCAGTCATTGCTAGGAGCCTAGCTCTGGTTGGTGGTTGTTGCTGTGTGGGCATGTTGGCTGTGTGCTTATACTCCTCTGTAGCTGATGAACCATTTTCGCTTTCATACAAAAAGGAGAGGGTTGGCCGCTGCAATCTACTACTCCCTTCATTCCTAAATATTTGTCTTTCTAGCATTTCAAATGGACTACAACATATGTATGTAGACATATTTAAAGTGTAGATTCACTCATTTTACTCCATATGTGGTCATTTGTTGAAATCTTTAGAAAGACAAATATTTAGGAACGGGGGAGTACTATATCTAAATAGGACACATCAGCGATCACCACGTCAGCAATTCTTCACCCAAAAAAAACAACTATTCCTGTGATGCATTGACGCAACTTCTAAACTGCATGGTAGTCCATCGATGCTTCAATTTCTGTAACTGGGCTCCGCTACTTTTAATTCAGCAACCGAAGGGATTAGGATTGATTTCTTCCTGAATTCCGGTTCCGCTTCCCTTTCGCCTGTCCTTTTAAATTCACATCATCTACAGGCGTCTTCACGGGGCACCAACCGTCTCAAAGGGGCCAACTGGTGGCTTTGAGTTTGCATTGGTGATCAAAGGCATGGGCGCTGGTGGCCATGCTGCTGGCTCGGCTGGACGACACACAGCCCCGCCCATCCTCAGCCCTGCACAAAGCTCCAGGACGGCCGGTCATAGCGAGAATTTGTTGCACGCTTGATCTTCGCCGATGTGAAGAGAGTCAATGAAGGCAAGAGCGTCGAAGAGCTGGAAGCGTCGCAAGAGACCATCGCCGCGCAAATGGCTACCGGCAAGTCCATGGTCGTCAAGCACTAGCAGGGCATGACAGCCTATACGAGTTTGAACCGTTTGGACTTCAGAATATTCAGATACGAGTACAATGCTTATACGAGTTGTATTTTGGATTATTTCATCATACTTCTGTACCTACATTCAATATCCAATTTTTTTATAGCTCATTTTTTTTAGAAAATTTCCCTCTATTTTCCGAAGTAACGAGCGGAGTATCGACTACTAGTTTATAGAATGTAAGGAACGGTTCAGTAAAAAAAATCAGGCTACAAAATAAGGGATTCAGTGTTTTGGGAAAGAAAAAGGATTACCTATGTTGTGCAAGACTAGCAATTGCAAGAAACTGGGGATGCAATGCTCAATTGCTCGTTGCCTCGGCCGCCGGCTAGCCGCTGCTCGCGGTGACGCTGCTCTTGCCTGTCTGCTGGTCTCAGGTTGGAGGGTGGCACAATGATTTTACTGTTATCGACTTATCGTCGTCCTCGTGGGGGGTATCATTGAGGACTATGTAGACCTCGACGGTGCACATCCTTCAGGCACCCAGACTTGGCTAAATCAACTTTACTCACAAACTCAGGATTACACCAACTGCCATTGCTAAACAAGAATTTCGTAGATGGTCTGCTGAATTGTACTTCTCCCCTGTCGATGGAGATACAGGAGGAGTAGGACGCATTGACCTTACTCTCGTAGGGCCTCATCAACTTGAGGAACACAGACATGAACTGTCCGTCATAAAAAAAGGGCAAGGCCGTTAGGCTAGTAGACGATAGCCCAGCCAACGCGGAAGGTCTCAGAGGTGAGCCCGCTGTAATATGACAGTTGCACGTCCTTGTCCGCTGTAAATCAGTTTGTCTTTGTCCACTGTATAGGTGAGCGTCCCTCTCTAGCATTACTCTCCCAGTAGACCTTCAGAAAAATGTGCAACAGAAACAGTATACCTTCATGTAAAATTGGGTCAAAACACATGTAGATTGCCACTGTTCATCAGTATTACGGTCAAAAAGGTTGTTGGGAATCTAAAATTACTGCAAAAGAATGCAGATTACTATATGGGTCGTGAGCTAAAATAGTGAAAAGGGCAGAATCTACACAAATATCTGATAATTGCTCAAACAGCAGCATCGTACATCCTAACTGTAAAAGAGGCTACCTACAAACAGGAGCACATGATCAAGCATATATTACAGTACACATAGACTCTGAGTTTTTTAGCTGGCAAAACATTGTTGTAACATGCTTCATGTGTATGTTGTAACATGCTGTCAAATACTCTTACACATGAACAAATATATTACTATAACCTGGAAGCTATAATACTCCCTCCGTTCCATTTTATAGCGCGTCCTAGATTTCCGTGCCTCAACTTTGACCACAAATTTAACCAACGAGACCGACTGCGGCGGAAGCAAAAATTATAAAAATGGATTCGTATTCGAAAGAAGTTTTCAATTATATAATTTTTACTCCCGCCGCAATCGGTCTCGTTGATTAAATTTGTGGTCAAAGTTGGATCTCGAGAACCGTGGGCGCACTATAAAATGGAATGGAGGGAGTAGCACATATATTATCTCATCAATCAAACTCCCTACTCCTCGCGTCGCCCCCGCGGGCGACCCGAGGGGAAAACCCTAGCCGCCGCTCCTCGGGCCTCCTCCGCCTCTCTCCCTCCTCGCCGCCGTCCCCAACGCCGCCGGGCGAAGCCTGGCCGGCTGGGCGGCGGCGGGGCTTCTTCCCATCCTTCTCGTTTTGGCTGGCGCGGGACAGTGGGGACGAGAGGAACGCCGGGCTAACGTGGGGTTCGGCGGCGCGGCGGCGGGTCTCCCGGCGGCGTCTTGCGCGGCGTGGTGGTGGCGGCTTGCGAGTCGCGCGGTGGTGGCTGCGTTGGACCTGCCCGGTGGTCGCGGGTGCCACCGGATCTGGATCGGATCCATTTGGATCCTGGCTTCGGACTCCGTCGGCCGCCTCGGGGGGATGATGGTCGTCACTGGCAACGTCGGACTGCTGGTTTCAGCGTCTGGAGATCTACTACGGGTTCTTCTCGATACTCCTTTCCGGTGGGTCGAGCCCCATGGATCTTGCATCTTCGCAGGTTATGGACCGTGGCTCGTCGCCAGATCCGGAGCAGGCCGAGGATTGGTGGCATAGGATGGGGACCGGAGGAAACTTTGGTCGGCTAGGCCGGCCCGGCATCGGCGACGTCACTCGACGCCGTTACCCTCCGTGGAGGCGAAGCCGAGGTCTCTCCTATCCATATCCGAACCCCTCCCGGGCGAAAGTCCAAAATTCATTCTGGATTGGGCGGCGGCGGCGTCCTACGCGCCGTATCCTCCATGGAGGCGCCGTCTTGGGAGGACCTGCTGTTCGGGGGAGAGATCATATGGATGGTGGGCTCCGAGTACCTCCAGCAGTGGCGATGGTGTAGAGGTTGCCAGGTGGTGCGGCGTTGTATCTACCACATCGATGACGATGATATTGGCGGCATGGTGCAGCTGCATCTCGATGATGGATGCGGATGGATGGACGAGCGCAGGGCGGTGGAGTTGTCTGGCGCCATGGTGGCGTCGACGGCAGCGATACCAGGCAAGGTTAATGCAGCAGTACAGCTCTGAAGATGGATTGATGGCAGGTGGCTGCGGCGGCCTCATACCCGGCAGGCGTCCTGGTTGAGGAGCACGCCGGACTGGTGGGTGCCCATACCCGGCAGGCGTCCTGGTTGGGGCCTCAGGTCTTAGATGTTAGGTTTGGCTGCGAGGTCTTTGGGTAGTAGACCTAGACTATCTGTGCCCCTTCATCATCAGGATATGAGTAGCGACAGATGTTGCTTAGACGGTGGCTTTAGTCTTACTGTTGTATGACTTTGTAAGGTCTTGTGTCAATAATTAATAAAATGGCCGCATGCATCGTCCAGATGCAGAGGCCGGGGGTCTTCCTCCTTTTCTAAAAAAAAAGCACATATATTCATTGTGACCTTGCTATCTACAAACTATAGTTAATAAAGTTTGGCACTGTAGAATGTTCAACTTACTGTGACCTACAGGGTGTGTTTGGTTGAGCCTACCTTTGCCCCACCAAATATTTGGCTAGCCGAAATAGTGATCAAGATTTTGTGTGCCCATGAGTTGGCCAACTTTAGCTAAAAATAAACTAGAGTTGGTAAGGAGCCGTTGGCATGCCAAAATGTTGGTAACCATCTAAACCAAGACCAAAGTTTTGGTCATAGCCACAAAATTGGTAAGGTACATGTTGGCTACAAACCAAACATACCCTATTAGTTCATATTACTAAAACCATGAACTACTTCCAAACAAACATCCAAACTGGCATAAAACAACAGAACCATGCACTACTAAGAAAAATACAAGCACTGACATCATGTTTCTTGCTACATGAACTACTGTTTAGCAAAAGGATCATTCATCCAAGTATAAACACTCCTGAATACTTTTAATTGGCAAATGTACAGCTTCATGCAGGTGAAGCAAGCATTCAGGAAAAGGAGCTATACCTACAAGATGAAGAAGATGCATTCCTTAATGTACGGCCAATGATTGTCTTACTTCTCCTAAAAAAGAAAACCGATTTCAGCTGTGATATATCTAACTGTTTTTTTTTTTTTGCCACCTAGCAACTGGATAAGAGCATCGACAAAAAATAACAACATTGTCCCAGATTACACAGTTGCCAAAAATAACTAACACCAACCCCCAAAAGGTAAAAAAGAATTGAAGTGGTATGGTAAGAGACTAAAAATTTGCAGTCCCAACATTACGATCTGAAGGGGATATCTCAAAAAATATCGAGACATTCATAAGTACACAGCACACACACCCTCTCAGCTTACCGAAAAAGGGTTTCCCCCCGCTTTGTATTCCAAAGCACCAACACCGATACAAGGATTGCTGGGACGAACAGCACATCAAGCCCAAAAGAAAAAGGAGAAGAACAAATGCCAACAACGGCAGCTCGACAAAGCATGGATGACCTGCCACCGCAACGCCCTCCAGGAACACACCACCACAACCCGAGGCTCCGAACCGCCGCGTACCAAGCAGTACCTCCAAGAAGGAATGCGACGCCGATGACGCTGCTTCCCGGACATGTCCTAGGGTTTCCCCCGGCACGCGGAGGGAGGAGGGGGGTGGATATCACCGACACCCTTCAGGAAGGAATGGTGGCACCCGCAGGTGTCACCGCACCGGAGCCGAAGAACCGGCAAGGATTTCTCCCGC
>LR738714.1:33957929-34000045 GCA_902687465.1 Secale cereale
GGGGGGTGACGCGGTCGCGAGAGGAGGGAATTGAGTCTCAGCTTAGCGACTTACATTACAGTGATTTGTTACAAGTACAAAAACCAATCCCACTAGAACACTAATAGATATGGCAACTAATGAGGAAGAATTTTAATACTAATAGAGTACAATTGGTCAAAACTCAAATCTGTAACTGTGTGTGTTCGCGTTCATCCGACCAGATTGTTAGAAAATAACGAGAAAAACGAGACACGAGAGACACGGATTTAACGTGGAAACTCTTGCGGGAGAAAACCACGGATGCACGAAGGCGCAATCACTATGAGGAGGAGTATTACGAGAACGAGACGACATGCCATCGTTAGGTGCGACTACCTGAGGTATATAAGAGGGCAATACATGAGAGTCCTTGGAGGACAAGTAAATGAGTTGTACTCGTACGCATCGGAACCAACGCAAAGGCCCACACCATATATACTACGTCTAGTCCAATATGGTATAATTTGGCTCACAATTTAACAATCTCCACCTTGAGCCAAATTCCCTCCAGTAGTCGAAATAAAGTAAATAACTCCATCCAAATCAGCATAAACACCTTGTGCGTCAAAGTCCATAGGACTAGTGAGAAATACCAACTAAGCCTGAGCAAAGCTCAAACTTATTGGTAGGAACTGACTTTGTCATCATATCAGCATGATTATCATGAGTACTTATCTTGCATACCTTCAAATCACCTTCAGCAACAACATCTCGAATATAGTGAAATCTGACATCAATGTGCTTTGTTCTCTCATGATACATTGGATTCTTTGTAAGATATATAGCACTTTGACTGTCACTAAATACGGTAGGGCAAGATAAATCTCTACAAAGCTTAGTGTACAAACCTATCAACCAGATAGTTTCTTTGCATGCCTCAGAAATAGCCATATATGTTGGAAATATGAGCAATTTACCAAGCGATTTTATTAACAGAAATACTAGATAAAGCATGACTAATATAGTAGTAATAGAGCAAGTCATGCGATCTGACAAAGAGAAGGTAAATAGCATCTTCATATATAGAACAGACAGTAGAACTAGTTGCATATACGAAGTTGGACCTAACATATTTAGAGCAAACACTAGAACAAAGAACAGTGATAGTGTTTCGAACAGAAAGAGCAGGAACACATACGGGCCAGAGAATAGAACAAGATAAACTAGAGAGATCATGGAGACATACGAAGCAGCAGCAGAAGCCCCGGTCTTGGGTGCGATGTCCTCGCCGGCCATGTCATCGAAGAGGTTGTCGACATCGGGGAAGAAGTCGTCGTTGGGGAAGTAGTCATCGGCGACCGGATCGTCCGTGATGAAACAGCAAGTAGTTGCGCCGAGCGCTCCCAAAAACCTTATCACCCTTCTCCCGTACAGGACCCAAAGTGGTGCGGTTTTGGAGGCCTACTGTCCCGACCTGCGGTGCACGCCGCAAGCCGGGATGAGGAATACAACAACTCAGAGATGTAACCGAGGGCGAGAGGAGGAAGAAGTTCTGGTGCGTCTCTCTGGGAGGAGCAACCTCCCTTTTATAGGCGCAAGAGAAGGAGGCGAGAGGCTGCGCCAGGAGCTGAAGAGAGTGAGGGAGATGAAACAAACAGGCAACAGCCGAAGAGGCGCGCCGTTCATTCAGTGTCCACTACAGAAAACGATTCAGCTTCTGACTGACCTTTCGTATACCCGTCGTGCTTGGCAAAAATTAGACATCGGCTCGACTCATTCCCGCAACCAGCGGCGCGGCGCGTCGTGACGAGGCGTGGCGAGGCGGGCGGCGGAGGAGGAGCGCGCGTGTATGTCCCTCTTGTTCTCATGCTCGTACAAGTGGAGAAAGAGCCTCCCTTATAAAGAGGTCCAACTCCCTGTAAATTAGCAATGTGGGACTAAACTTTAGTAGTGCCCCTTGCCTTACACGAATGGGCTAAGTGGGCCTCTAGGATTTATTAAGAATTTCTGAAATTAATATTGGGTTGGGTAGCCCATAAGACAAAATTCCAGCAATATACTCGGCATCAGTAGTGGAATAAGCCACAATAGACTGCAAAGTTGCTCTCCAACTCACAGCACAACCATCAATGATGAAAACATAACCTGTGAGTGATCTTCTCTTATCCAAATCACCAGCAAAATCAGAATCAACAAAACCAACAAGTCCATCTCCAGTTTTCCCAAACTGTAAATAAGCATTAGAAGTACCTCGCAGGTATCTGAAAATCCACTGAACTGCTTTCCAATGCTCTTTTCCAGGATTAGCCATGTATCTACCGACAACACTCAATGCATATGATAAATCCGGACGGGAACAAACCATGGCATACATAAGTGAACCAACTGCATTCGAATAGGGAACTCTAGACATGTACTCAACATCTGTATCTGACTTAGGACATAAAGCTGATGATAATTTGAAGTGTGCAGCTAACGGAGTACTTACTGGCTTGGCATTATGCATATTAAAATGACGAAGAACTTTATCAATATATCTCTTCTGACTTAGATATAATTTTCCAGATGGTCTATCTCTGGATATCTCCATGCCAAGAATTTTCTTTGCTGCACCCAAATCCTTCATCTCAAATTCATTACTCAATTGCTTCTTTAATTCATCAACATCTGACATACTCTTTGCAGCAATTAGCATATCATCAACATAAAGGAGCAAATAAATAGTTGAACCTTTGACAATTTTCAAATAAACACAACTATCATAATTAGACCTTTTGAAACCTTGAGAGAGCATAAAGGTGTCAAATCTCTTGTACCACTGTGTAGGGGATTGCTTCAATCCATAAAGAGATTTCTTTAACTTGCAGACAAGCTTTTCTTTTCCAAGAATAACAAAACCTTCAGGTTGTTCCATATAAATATCCTCTTCTAATTCTCCATGTAAAAATGCAGTTTTAACATCCAATTGTTCAAGCTCAAAATCATTCATGGCAACAATACTAAGTAAAGTGTGAATAGAGCTATGCTTCATAACAGGAGAAAAGACTTCGTTATAGTCAATACCTGGAATTTGGCTATAACCTTTAGCAACTAACCTTACTTTATATATTGTCTCATCATTAGGAGAAACACCTTCTTTCCTCTTGAAAACCCACTTGCAACGAATAGGTTTCTTCTCTCTAGGCAATTTTACTAAATCCCAAGTGCCATTCTTGTCAAGTGATTCCATCTCATCATGCATAGCGGTCATCCACTTATTACTATCACCAGAAATAATAGCCTCAGAATATGAAGAAGGCTCAGCATTACCTTCAATTTCTTCTGCAACAGATAAAGCAAAAGAAACAATATTCCACTCTTCAATTAACCTGTCAGGTTTATTAATACCCCGCCTAACTCTGTCACGTGCAAGATTCCAACCGGGTGCAACAATAGGCTGATTTGGAGTGGGAGTGACATTTTCATCATCAATGACGGGTTCATCATGTGCATCAACAATTTCATTACCAGATGTATCACCTGAATCAATAACATGCTCCACCTGAACAGTAGGATGCGGAATGGTAGCCTGATGTTCACTCTCAACAGGAACATTAGTAGATGAAACATCATGTAACATAGAAAATTCATTAAAGATAACGTTTTTGCTAATAACAACCTTCTGGGTTTCAGGATTCCACAATTTAAAACCTTTAACACCAGACTTGTAACCAAGAAAGATGCACTTAACAGCCCTAGGCTCCAATTTCCGTTATCAACATGATCATAAGCAGTGCAACCAAAAACTCTCAACGGTGAATAATCAGCAGGTGAACCAGACCATACCTCAATTGGAGTTTTCTTATTAAGAAAAATAGATGGTGAACCGTTAATGAGATAACAAGCAGTGGAAACGGCCTCAGCCCAAAAACGCTTATGCAAACTTGCATTAGACAACATGCAACGGGCTCTGGAAATAATGGTCCTATTCATACGCTCAGCAACATCATTTTGTTGAGGAGTATAAGGAACGGTGTAATGTCTATCAATGCCTTCAGACTTGCAATAATTCTTAAATTGCTTAGAACAGAATTCCATACCATTATCAGTGCGAAGTATTTTTACCTTCTTTTCAGTTTGTCTTTCAATCATAATCTTCCACTCCTTAAATGCTGAGAATGCTTGCCATTTATGCTTCAAGAAATAAGGCCAAACTTTTCTTGAATAATCATCAATTATAGTCAGTATGTAATTAGCACCACCTAATGACTTCTTGCGAGATGGTCCCCATAAATCTGAATGCACATAATCAAGAATGTCTTCGGTTGTATGAGTCGAAGTATTGAACTTCGCCCTCTTGTGCTTGCCGAAGATACAATGCTCACAAAATTTCAATTTACCAGTTTCGTATCCTTTCAGAAAACCTCTCTTATTTAACTCTGCCAAACCAAGTTCATGTTGGGGATCGTTGCAGAAAATCAAAAAATTTCCTACGCATCACCAAGATCTATCTATGGAGATTACTAGCAACGAGACGGGAGTGCATCTTCATACCTTTGAAGATTGCGATGCGGAAGTGTTGCAAGAACACAGATGAAGGAGTCGTACTCGTAGCGATTCAGATCGCGGTTGATTCCGATCTAAGCGCCGAACAACGGCGCCTCCGCGTTCAACACACGCGCAGCCCGATGACGTCTCCCGCGCCTTGATCCAGCAAGGGGAGAGGGAGAGGTTGGGGAAGACTCCGTCCAGCATCAGCACGACAGCGTGGTGGTGATGGAGGAGCGTGGCAATCCTGCAGGGCTTCGCCAATCACCACGGGAGAGGAGGAGTAGTAGGGAGAGGGGAAGGGCTGCGCCTGGACTTGGGTGCGGCTGCCCTCCCACCCCCCACATATATATAGGGGCAAGGGAGAGGGGGGCCAGCCCCCTCAGATCCAATCTGAGGAGGGGGCGGCGGCCAGTGGGGATGCCTTGCCCCCCAAGGCAAGGGGGCACCCCCCTTAGGGTTTCCCCCCAAACCCTAGGCGCATGGGCCCTAGGGGGGAGGCGCCCAGCCCACTTAGGGACTGGCCCCTCTCCACATACATCCCATAGGGCCCTCCGGGGCAGGTGGACCCTCCCGGTGGACCCCCGGAACCCCTTCGGTGGTCCCGGTACAATACCGGCACCCCCCCCCCCGAATTATTCCGGTGACCGTATGATGACTTCCCATATATAAATCTTTACCTCCAGACCATTCCGGAGCTCCTCGTGACGTAAGGGATCACATCCGGGACTCCTAACAACATTTGGTAACCACATATATCTATTCCCTATAACCCTAGCATCATCGAACCTTAAGTGTGTAGACCCTACGGGTTCGGGAACCATGCAGACATGACCGAGATATTTCTCCGGCCAACAACCAACAGCGGGATCTGGATACCCATGTTGGTTCCCACATGTTCCACGATGATCTCATCGGATGAACCACGATGTCAAGGATTCAATCAATCCCGTATACGGTTCCCTTTGTCTATTGGTATAGCACTTGCCCGAGATTCGATTGTCGGTATACCGATACCTTGTTCAACCTCGTTACGGCAAGTCTCTTTACTCGTTCCGTAACACATCATCCCGTGACTAACCCCTTAGTCACATTGAGCTCATTACGATGATGTATTACCGAGTGGGCCCAGAGATACCTCTCTGTCGTACGGAGTGACAAATCCCAGTCTCGATTCGTGCCAACCCAACACATACTTTCGGGGATACCCGTAGTGTACCTTTATAGCCACCCAGTTACATTGTGACGTTTGGCACACCCAAAGTATTCCTACGGTATCCGGGAGTTGCACAACCTCATGGTCTAAGGAAAGGATACTTGACATTGGAAAAGCTTTAGCAAACAAACTACACAATCTTGTGCTAGGCTTAGGATTGGGTCTTGTCCATCACATCATTCTCCTAATGATGTGATCCCGTTATCAATGACATCCAATGTCCATGGTCAGGAAACCGTAACCATCTATTGATCAACGAGCTAGTCAACTAGAGGCTTACTAGGGACATGTTGTGGTCTATGTATTCACACATGTATTACTGTTTCCGGATAATACAATTAAAGCATGAACAATAGAAAATTATCATGAAGTAGGAAATATAATAATAACCATTTTATTATTGCCTCTAGGGCATATTTCCAACAGTCTCCCACTTGCACTAGAGTCAATAATCTAGTTACATTGTGATGAATCGAACACCCATAGAGTTCTGGTGTTGATCATGTTTTGCTCGTGGAAGAGGTTTAGTCAGCGGATCTGCGACATTCAGATCCGTATGCACTTTGCAAATATCTATGTCCCCATCTTGAATATAATTCCGGATGGAGTTGAAACGGCGCTTGATGTGCTTGGTCTTCTTATGAAACCTGGGCTCCTTGGCAATGGAAATAGCTCTAGTGTTGTCACAGAAGAGAGTCATCGGGCCCGACGTGCTTGGAATAACTCCTAGGTCGGTGATGAACTCCTTCATCCAGACTCCTTCCTGCGCTGCTTCGGAAGCAGCTATGTACTCCGCTTCACATGTAGATGCTGCCTCGACGCTTTGCTTGCAACTGCACCAGCTGACTGCCCCATCATTCAAAATATACACGTATCCGGTTTGTGACTTGGAGTCATCTAGATCTGTGTCGAAGCTATCATCGACGTAACCCTTTACGACGAGCTCTTCGTCACCTCCATAAACGAGAAACATATCCTTAGTCCTTTTCAGGTACTTCATGATGTTCTTGACCGCTGCCAAGTGTTCCATACCGGGATCACTTTGGTACCTCCCCACCAAACTTATGGCAAGGTTCACATCAGGTCTGGTACACAGCATGGTGTACATAATAGAACCTATGGTCGAGGCATAGGGGATGACACTCATCTTTTCTCTATCTTCTGCCGAGGTCAGGCATTGAGCTGTGCTCAATCTCATACCTTGCAATACAGGCAAGAACCCTTTCTTGGATTGATCCATATTGAACTTCTTCAATATCTTGTCAAGGTATGTGCTTTGTGAAAGACCAATGGGGCGTCTCGGTCTATCTCTATAGATCTTGATGCCTAATATGTAAGCAGCTTCTCCAAGGTCCTTCATTGAAAAACACTTATTCAAGTAGGTCTTTATGCTTTCCAAGAGTTCTACATCATTTCCCATCAGCAATATATCATCCACATATAATATGAGAAATGCTACAGAGCTCCCACTCACTTTCTTGTAAATACAAGCTTCTCCCAAGTCTGTATAAACCCAAACGCTTTGATCACCTCATCAAAGCGAATGTTCCAACTCCGAGATGCTTGCACCAGCCCATAGATTGAGCGCTGGAGCTTGCATACCTTGTTAGCATTCTCAGGATCGACAAAACCTTCCGGCTGCATCATATACAGTTTTTCCTTAAGGAAGCCATTAAGGAATGCCGTTTTGACGTCCATTTGACATATCTCATAATCATAGAATGCGGCAATTGCTAACATGATTCGGACGGACTTCAGCATCGCTACGGGAGAGAAAGTCTCATCGTAGTCAATTCCTTGAACTTGTCGATAACCTTTAGCGACAAGTCGAGCCTTATAGATGGTCACATTACCATCCGTGTCAGTCTTCTTCTTAAAGATCCATTTATTTTCTATGGCTTGCCGATCATCGGGCAAGTCAACCAAAGTCCATACTTTGTTATCATACATGGATCCTATCTAGGATTTCATGGCTTCAAGCCATTTGTTGGAATCCGGGCCCGTCATCGCTTCTTCATAGTTCGAAGGTTCACCGTTGTCTAACAACATGATTTCCATGACACGGTTGCCGTACCACTCTGGTGCGGAACGTGTCCTTATGGACCTATGAAGTTCAGCAGTAACTTGATTTGAAGCTTCATGCTCATTATCGTTAACTTCCTCCCTAGTCGGTGCAGGCACCACAGGAACATCGTCCCGCGCTGCGCTACTTTCCGGTTCAGAAGGGGTGACTATCACCTCATCAAGTTCCACTTTCCTTCCACTCACTTCTTTGGAGAGAAACTCTTTCTCCAGAAAGGATCCATTCTTGGCAACAAAGACCTTGCCTTCGGATCTGAGGTAGAAGGTATACCCAATAGTTTCCTTAGGGTATCCTATGAAGACGCATTTTTCCGATTTGGGTTCGAGCTTTTCAGGTTGAAGTTTCTTGACATAAGCATCGCATCCCCAAACTTTTAGAAACGACAACTTATGTTTCTTCCCAAACCATAGTTCATACGGTGTCGCCTCAATGGATTTAGACGGTGCCCTATTTAAAGTGAATGCGGCAGTCTCTAAAGCATAACCCCAAAAAGATAGCGGTAAGTCGGTAAGAGACATCATAGATCGCACCATGTCCAACAGAGTACGATTACGACGTTCGGACACACCATTACACTGAGGTGTTCCAGGCGGTGTCAATTGTGAAACAATTCCACAGTTCCTTAGGTGCGTGCCAAATTCGTGACTTAAATATTCTCCTCCACGATCTGATCGTAAGAACTTTATTTTTCTGTCACGTTGATTCTCAACCTCATTCTGAAATTCCTTGAACTTTTCAAAGGTCTCAGACTTGTGTTTCATCAAGTAGACATACCCATATCTACTTACGTCATCTGTGAGGGTGAGAACATAATGATAGCCACCGCGAGCTTCAACACTCATTGGACCGCACACATCAGTATGTATGATTTCCAATAAGTTGGTTGCTCGCTCCATTGTTCCGGAGAACGGAGTCTTGGTCATCTTGCCCAAGAGGCATGGTTCACATGTGTCAAATGATTCATAATCAAGAGACTCCAAAAGTCCATCTGCATGGAGCTTCTTCATACGTTTGACACCAATATGACCAAGGCAGCAGTGCCACAAGTATGTGGGACTATCATTATCAACCTTACATCTTTTGGCATCCACACTATGAATATGTGTAACATCACGTTCGAGATTCATTAAAAATAAACCATTGACCAGCGGGGCATGACCATAAAACATTTCTCTCATATAAATAGAACAACCATTATTCTCAGATTTAAATGAGTAGCCATCTCGCATTAAATGAGATCCAGATACAATGTTCATGCTCAAAGCTGGTACTAAATAACAATTATTGAGGTTTAAAACTAATCCCGAAGGTAGATGCAGAGGTAGCGTGCCCACGGCGATCACATCGACCTTGGAACCATTCCCGACGCGCATCGTCACCTCGTCCTTTGCCAGTTTCCGCTTATTCCGCAGCTCCTGCTTTGAGTTAAAAATGTGAGCAACTGCACCGGTATCAAATACCCAGGAGGTACTACGAGCGCTGGTAAGGTACACATTAATAACATGTATATCACATATACCTTTGACGTTTCCGGCCTTCTTATCCGCTAAGTATTTGGGACAGTTCCGCTTCCAGTGACCCGTTTCCTTGCAATAAAAGCACTCAAGCTTGGGTCCATTCTTTGCCTTCTTCCCGGCAACTAGCTTACCGGGCGCGGCAACTCCTTTGTCGTCCTTCTTAAATTTCTTCTTACCCTTGCCTTTCTTGAACTTGGTGGTTTTATTCACCATCAACACTTGATGTTCTTTCTTGATCTCCACCTCTGCTGATTTCAGCATTGAATACACCTCGAGAATGGACTTCTCCATCCCTTGCATATTGAAGTTCATCACGAAGCTCTTGTAGCTAGGTGGGAGCGACTGGAGGATTCCGTCAACGACCGCGTCATCTGGGATATTAATTCCCAACTGAGACAAGCGATTGTGCAACCCAGACATTTTGAGTATATGCTCGCTGACAGAACTATTCTCCTCCATCTTACAACTGTAGAACGTGTCGGAGACTTCATATCTCTCAACTCGAGCATGAGCTTGGAAAACGATTTTCAGCTCTGGGAACATCTCATATGCTCTGTGCTACTCAAAATGCTTTTGGAGCCCCGATTCTAAGCTGTAAAGCATGCCGCACTGAACCAGAGAGTAATCATCACTACGTGACTGCCAGGCGTTCATAACGTCTTGAGTTGCTGGGAAAACGGGTGCATCACCTAGCGGTGCTTCAATGACATATGCTTTCTTGGCAACTATGAGGATGATCCTCATGTTACGGACCCAATCCGTATAGTTGCTACCATCATCTTTCAGCTTGGTTTACCTCTAGGAACGCGTTGAAGTTGAGGGCAACATTAGCGTGGACCATTGGATCTACAAGACATATTATAAAGATTTTAGACTAAGTTCATGACAATTAAGTTCATCTAAACAAATTTAATGAACTCCCACTTAGATAGACATCTCTCTAGTCATCCAAGTGATACATGATCCGAATCGACTAGGCAGTGTCCGATCATCACGTGAGACGGACTAGTCATCAATGGTGACCATCTTTATGTTGATCGTATCTTCTATACGACTCATGTTCAACCTTTCGGTCTTCCGTGTTTCGAGGCCACGTCTGTACATGCTAGGCTCGTCAAGTCAACCCTAAGTGTATTGCGTGTGTAAATCTGGCTTACACCCGTTGTATGCAAGCGTTAGAGCCTATCACACCCGATCATCACGTGGTGCTTAGGAACAACGAACCTTAGCAACAGTGCACAGTTAGGGGGAACACAATTCTTGAAATTTTATTGAGAGATCATCTTATTTATTACCGTCGTTCTAAGCAAATAAGATGTAAAACATGATAAACATCACATGCAATCAAATAGTGACATGATATGGCCAATATCATTTTGCTCCTTTTGATCTTTATCTTCGGGGCTCCATGATCATCATTGTCACCGGCATGACACCATGATCTCCATCATCGTGTCTTCATGAAGTTGTCTCGCCAAACATTACTTCTACTACTATGGCTAACGGTTAGCAATAAAGTAAAGTAATTACATGGCGCTTTCAATGACACACATGTCATACAATAAAATAAGACAACTCTTATGGCTCCTGCCGGTTGTCATACTCATCGACATCCAAGTCGTGATTCCTATTACAAGAACTTGATCAATCTCATACATCACATATATATCATTCATCACATCCTTTGGCCATATCACATCACACGGCACATGCTGCAAGAACAAGTTAGACGTCCTCTAATTGTTGTTGCAAGTTTTTACGTGGCTGCTATAGGTTTCTAGCAAGAACGTTTCTTACCTACGCCAAAACCACAATGTGATATGCCAATTTATATTTACCCTTCATAAGGACCCTTTTCATCGAATCCGATCTGACTAAAGTGGGAGAGACAGACACCCGCTAGCCACCTTATGAAACTAGTGCATGTCAGTCAGTGGAACCTGTCTCACGTAAGCGTACGTGTAAGGTCGGTCCGGGCCGCTTCATCCCACGATTCCGCCGAATCAAGGTGAGACTAGTAGCGACAAGTAAATTGACATGATCTACGCCCACAACAATCTTGTGTTCTACTCGTGCATAGTAACTACGCATAGACCTAGCTCATGATGCCACTGTTGGGGATCGTTGCAGAAAATCAAAAAAATTCCTACGCATCACCAAGATCTATCTATGGAGATTACTAGCAACGAGAGGGGAGTGCATCTTCATACCTTTGAAGATCGCTATGCGGAAGCGTTGCAAGAACGTGGATGAAGGAGTCATACTCGTAGCGATTCAGATCGCGATAGATTCCGATCTAAGCGCCGAACAACGGCGTCTCCGAGTTCAACACACGTGCACCCTGGTGATGTCTCCCGCGCCTTGATCCAGCAAGGGGAGAGGGAGAGGTTGGGGAAGACTCCATCCAGCAGCAGCACGACGGCGTGGTGGTGATGGAGGAGCGTGGCAATCCTGCAGGGCTTCGCCAAGCACCGCGGGAGAGGAGGAGTAGTAGGGAAAGGGGAAGTGCTACGCCTGGACTTGGGTGCGTCTGCCCTCCCACCCCCCACATATATATAGGGGCAAGGGAGAGGGGGGCCGGCCCCCTCAGATCCAATCTGAGGAGGGGCGGCGACCAGTGGGGATGCCTTGCCCCCCAAGGCAAGGGGGGCGCCCCCCTTAGGGTTTCCCCCCCAAACCCTAGGCGCATGGGCCCTAGGGGGGAGGCGCCCAACCCACTTAGGGGCTGGTCCCTTTCCACATACAGCCCATAGGGCCCTCCGGGGCAGGTGGACCCTCCCGGTGGACCCCCGGAACCCCTTCGGTGGCCCCGATACAATACCGGCACCCCCTCCCCCGAATGATTTCGGTGACCGTATGATGACTTCCCATATATAAATCTTTACCTCCGGACCACGTCGGAGCTCCTCGTGACGTCCGGGATCTCATTCAAGACTCCGAACAATATTCGGTAACCACATATATCTATTCCCTATAACCCTAGCGTCATCGAACCTTAAGTGTGTAGACCCTACGGGTTCGGGAACCATGCAGACATGACCGAGACATCTCTCCGGCCAATAACCAACAGCGGGATCTGGATACCCATGTTGGTTCCCACATGTTCCACGATGATCTCATCGGATGAACCACGATGTCAAGGATTCAATCAATCTCGTATACGATTCCCTTTGTCTATCGGTATACCACTTGCCCGAGATTCGATCGTCGGTATACCGATACCTTGTTCAACCTCGTTACGGCAAGTCTCTTTAATCGTTCCGTAACACATCATCCCGTGACTAACCCCTTAGTCACATTGAGCTCATTACGATGATGTATTACCAAGTGGGCCCAGAGATACCTCTCCACCGTACGGAGTGACAAATCCCAGTCTCGATTCGTGCCAACCCAACAGATACTTTTGGGGATATCCGTAGTGTACCTTTATAGCCACCCAGTTACGTTGTGACGTTTGGCACACCCAAAGTATTCCTACGGTATCCGGGAGTTGCACAACCTCATGGTCTAAGGAAAGGATACTTGACATTGGAAAAGCTTTAGCAAACAAACTACACGATCTTGTGCTAGGTTTAGGATTGGGTCTTGTCCATCACATCATTCTCCTAATGATGTGATCCCGTTATCAATGACATCCAATGTCCATGATCAGGAAACCGTAACCATCTATGTATCAACGAGCTAGTCAAATAGAGGCTTACTAGGGACATGTTGTGGTCTATGTATTCACACATGTATTACTGTTTCCGGATAATACAATTAAAGCATGAACAATAGACAATTATCATGAACAAGGAAATATAATAATAACCATTTTATTATTGCCTCTAGGGCATATTTCCAACACTTCACTCATTGTCCAAGACGCATATGCCAAAGGTTAGCAGCATCACAATTAGAATTGTTTGAAATAATTAGAGTAGCGTTACCTGAAATGGTAGAACCTCGAAGGTAATAAAGACCATTGCTCGAACTTAAGTCACCTTTCATCACAATAAGGGAACCTCTGGTGACCTTCAAAACACTATCTCCACCTGAATACGTGTACCCCTTTGCATCAAGGGCACTCACAGAGATAAAATTTCTCTTCATCTTCGGAATATACCGAATATCTGTCAAAGTTATGATTGTGCCATCAAACATCTTGATTCGAACGGAACCTATGCCTTCAATCTTGCATGGTGAATTATCAAAACCCAAAACAGAGTGGTACTATGAGGAGGAGTATTACAAGCACAAGACGACATGTCATCTTTAGGTGCGACTACCTGAGGTATATAAGAGGACAATACATGAGAGTCCTTGGAGGACAAGTAAACGAGTTGTACTCATACGCGTCGGTACCAACGCAAAGGCCCACACCGTATGTACTATGTCTAGTACAATACGGTATAATTTGGATCACAATTTAACACATATCTAGAAAAAATACACTGGGAGATTCAAAGCGGGAGGAAAAGATGTAGAAACCACCCACCAAAGAACGCGGGATGGCCGACCAAATCTTCAATCACGCGGCGAGGTGGAGATCGGAATGGAAATCGCCATGGAGGAAGGGAGCTCTCGTCGCTTCTGCTTGAACATGGCAAGGAGACGCAGATAGCGAGGAGAATAAGAAAAATTCAAAACAAACAGCGGCGCGTGGATTGAAGGGAGGCGGAAACTCGGTTGCGAGTAGGGGCATGTGGTGAAAAAACGATAAATTGCTTCTGAACCGTCTGATCAAATATGGATGGGCACAGAAACATGTGTGCACAATTAACATTGGAGTGCTAGTCCCTCTCTCCTGATCATTTTGCTTCCGGTGTTCGAAAGTACTCCCTCCGTAAACTAATATAAGAGCATTTAGAATACTAAAATAGTGATTGATACGTCCAAAACGTATCTATAATTTCTGCTTGCTCCATGCCTCTTTTGGGTGATATTGCTATGATATTTATACACTTCCATACACTTTTGATCATATCTGGACTAACCTATTAACTCAGTGCACCCCAGTGCCAGTTTCTGTTTTCGGTTGTTTTTGTATTTCAGGTTTTCACATTACGAGAACTGCCAGGAAAAATCCAGAAAAATTATATAAAAAATCAGCGTTCCAGAAACTACCGTGCGCCCGAAGGACAGCCGGGGGGAGGGGCACCAGGGCTCCAGGCGCCCTGGCGGCGCGCCCCCCCTGGGCCGCGCCGGGGGGGCGCCTGGGCCCCCCGAGGCTCCTCCGATGCCCCCCTTTGGCATATATTTAAAGCGCGTCGAGGAAACCCTGATTCCAGACCCCTTTTCTCCAGACGCGATTCCGATCTCCGCCGCCATCGCCATCAAGCTTCGGGGGACCAGAATTCCTGTGCTGGCACCCTGCCGGGACGGGGAAGTGCCCCCGGATTCATCTCCATCGACGTTGCTTCCTCCCTCCATGATGCGGGAGTAGTTCCTCCTCGGGGCTGAGGTTCTTACCAGTAGCTATGTGGTCAATTCTCTCTCCCATGATGTGATCTTCGTTGTGATCATAGGCTATGTTAATCTAGGGTGATCCCATGATGTTTCCCCTTCCTCTATGTATTGGATTGATGTACTCACTTGTCATTATCTAGTATAATACCCGAGACCAAGGTGACAGCGGTCTATTGGACATGGATTAGAAAAGTATTTTCATGAGTGATTTCCTCTCTTGTGTGTTGATTGAAGATTGAGAGTCTTTTGGTGCTTGTCTTTGACTATCCTTTAGATATGTTGTGGTGATTGTGGGACTCTCTTTGGATGGCCGCGGTGACATTGGGAAATCCTTAGATTGGGAACTACGAACTTTGAGGTGTGCTTTTGTAGCCCTACATAATTCTCGTCCTCTCTTGACCACGAAGGAATGACCTCCGAGTGTGTCCCCTTTGCATGTTTTATGGGAAATATCATGTGATTCGATTATGTTAATGTTGTTGGGAGTTGCCACTAGTGAAAGTATGAAGCCTAGGCCTTGTTTCCACCATTGCAATACCATTTGTGCTCACGTTTACCACTTGTTTGCTTGGTGCACTTTTTATTACATATTTATATTACTTTGTTTTGCCATCCATATCACTTGCCATTTAACATCTCTTCGCCGAACTAGTGCACCTATACATCTGACAAGTGTATTAGGTGTGTTGGGGACACAAGAGACTTCTTGTATCTTAGTTGCAGGGTTGCTTGAGAGAGACCATCTTCAACCTCTACTTCCCTGAGTTCGATAAACCTTAGGTCAGCCACTTGAGGGAAATTGCCGCTGTCCTACAAACCTCTGCGCTTGGAGGCCCAACATAGTCTACAAGAGTAGAAGCGTGTGTAGACATCAAGCTATTTCTGGCGCCATTGCCGGGGAGGTGAGCGCTTGAAGGTATATCTTTAGATCTTGCAATTAAATCTTTTTGTTTCTTGTTTTTATTTCACTAGTTATGTTTATGGAAAACCGTGCTATTGGATCGTTGCTTGCGGGAAGACGCCGCACACCTGTGGTGGTTGCTCCTCCCCCTACTGAAATTGTGCCCTATAAAATACCAGCTGGTATTATCGATTATGTTTTGGCTAATCGTTATGCAGGAGACAGACATCCCGGTGAACACTTGCTATATCTGTCACAACTATGTTCATTATTTAAGCTTGCAGGTGTATCAAGGGAGTTTGTCATGAGGAAATTGTTCGCCGTATCACTTATAGATAAGGCTTCAGATTGGTATAAGCTTCTCGATAACTCGCACTTGCTTGATTGACAAGAGCTTATGTCTCTCTTTTATACTAAGTTTTATCCTCTGCATGATACTTATTTGGAGAGTAACCGTACCTTTTTGCATGTGGATCATGGTAACAATGCTTTATGTGAAGCTTATATTGTTGAGTTTATTCGTGATCCCACTGAAAATTATTATGAGAAGGGAACATATGCTTATAGATATTTCAATAATATCAAGTTCCCTTTCTTTATGTTGAAGGTTTTGAAGCTGCACTTGTTTTGTCTCCCTATGCTTATTGCTTTGTGCTTCAATGAATTATTGTATTGCAATATTCCTATGCATAGGAAGCATGTTAGGCTTAAATGTGTTTGGTATTTGCTTCTTGATGCTCTCTTTTGTTCTTCAACTCTTATTCCTACGAGAGCATCATTAAAGTCTTAAGCCTATCTTTATGGCTATAAAGAAAGAGCTTTTTGATGATCTTGATGATGGTTCAATTGATACAACTTGATCGATATGCATTATGCCTAGCTTAAAGGCATAAAAGAAAGCGCTTTTGGGAGGCAGCCCAATGAATAATTTTTTATATTTCGCTTTTGTTGTGTCTTGATGTTGTTTACTACAGTAGCATCATCATTGTATCTTTGCTTTTCATATTTGTGCCAAGTATAGCCTCTGATTGCTAGAAAGTTCAAAAGTTGTGAGGTGCTGTCCAGGAAACAGATTCTGTCCTTGGATAGATAAAATTCGTATAAAATCGCCAGATCATCTTTTTGGTCTGAATTTTCTCGACAGCGTGCTCTATACAATTGTCTTTCGTGCGTCTGTTCTGAGTTTTTTGATTTGAGTTGCAGAAGTACCCCGAACAAATCATTTACTACCTGCTGTTCTGTTTTTCACAGATTCTGTCCTGTTTTGCCTTTCCTTCATTTTGCAAACCAAGAGCTTGCTTTTTCTTTGCAAAAACCTTTTGGCAATCTTGAGAAACTGTAGACCTTCAAGAATATCTTTATTTCCAGCAAGGAACAATTATTTTATTAAGGGTACTAACCTCGCTAATCAGATTATGATGAGTTATGTATGAAGGGAGTTTTCAAGTGTGCGAGGGAAGATGATAAAAAGATTCAGGAGTGTCAAGCGCTCAAGCTTGGGGATGCCCCCGTGCACCCCCAAGAAATATTCAAGGAGACTCAAGCGTCTAAGCTTGGGGATGCCCCCGTGCATCCCCTTCTCCATCAACATTATCAGTTCGTCTTTCGTTCCGCTATATTTTTATCACTTCATGTGTTATGTGCTATGCTTGGAGCGTCTTGCTTTTAGTTTTCTTTTTAGTTTTTCATAACGAGTCGGAACTCAGCGTTCTTTATGTGGGAGAGAAACATGCTCCACTTCTACCTAGAACATAACATAGAGTTTTCATGTCTATCTTTGCTGTGTGAGTTCTTTGTCTTTTAATAGCTACTATCATGCTCTGCTCTTAGTATTCATGCTTATCTTTTCAAAGAGCTTTTGTTTAGTTGGCTGCTTGAACTCTCTTTAATTACCATGCTTATCGTATTAAGAGAGTTTGCTTCCGTTGCATTGGTTGATATATCTATGATAAAGATGCTACTTGCATAATGGCGCTTAGTAGTTCAGGTTTTCTTATGGTTAGTCTCAAATAGCTAGGGGATTCCCAATGTGTTATTGGAGTACCAACATGATTTGTTTGCCTATGATGTGGCATGGTTTAGTAATATCTTCTTTCAAGAATTTATTTTGATTGAATTGGCGTATGCTCACGCATATTTAAGACTGTAAAGAAAGTCTGTCAAACCTTGATGATCTTTTATTTCTGAGTAGCGATATAACTACCATGCCTGATTCAATGTTGCTTTGTCGCTCTGCATGATTATGACCGTCATTGCTCTTTTAGTTGGTCGCTCCCAGTCTTTTGCTAACCTTCGCCTGTACTAAGCGGACTGACTGCTTGTGCATCCAAAATCCTTTAAACCAGTTATGCCATATGAGTCCACCATACCTTCCTATACATGGTATTTACCTGCCATTCCTAACGAAGACTTTCATGTACCATCTCGAAATTATTCAAAAAAAGCATTTCTCTTTGTGCCTCTGTTTTAGCTCATGAGGAAGTAGTAGTTAATTCATGATCTTTTTAAGTTGGACAAGCTTCACCCCGGGATTGCATGTCTAATGTGCAAACCCATAATACGAGAAGGAACTGGCATTGAGTGCGCCCGGCTCAAAAAGATAATATAACAAACAAACCCTCCTTCACGCTTTGTTCATGAGAAATCAGAAAACTTTGGCAGTGATAAACAAAGGAGATTAAGAGGATGTGATCGTCCTCATTCGGGAGCCGTTCCTATAAACTTGTCCATCTCAAGAAGTGATTGAGTTGTCTGCTAGCATTCGTTGACGGAACATGCATGATCAAAAAAATTATTATTACCTCTGTTTTTAAAACCGAGAGCTCTGGTACATGTTTTGTCTTTGTTTCCGACTACGGGTTTTCAACCTTGCCAACAAAAGCCACGGTTCGAGAGTCTCCACCTTCTTATTAAAGCACCAACTACTGAGAGCATGATTGTCATTCTGAGTGTAATGTGCATTGTCCCAAAGTAGCATTGTCTTTTGCATGATTATGATATCGTTTATTCTGAAATCATTGTATCTAGTCATCACTTAAACCTTGGAGGTGCCCCTGCATTTATGTTTTGCTTCACTAAAGGGGGCAAGCGAGATATCACGTTATCATATTTGCACGCCATGCTCATTACAAATCTATTTGATGTTTCAGTATCATATTGTAAAACTTTCAGTTCTTTGTGATTTTCTCATGAGCAACTTAATTACTACAGATTCATTGTCTCAGTAAGCTTTTGTCATGTGACTACGAAAAGTCCTTATATGGTTAATAGCATGTCACCACAGAAATTATGCTTGTTATCATTTACCTACTCGAGGACGAGCAGGAATTAAGCTTGGGGATGTTGATACGTCCAAAACATATCTATAATTTCTGCTTGCTCCATGCCTCTTTTGGGTGATATTGCTATGATATTTATACACTTCCATACACTTTTGATCATATTTGGACTAACCTATTAACTCAGTGCACCCCAGTGCCAGTTTCTGTTTTCGGCTGTTTTTGTATTTCAGGTTTTCACATTACGAGAACTGCCAGGAAAAATCCAGAAAAATTATATAAAAAATCAGCGTTCCAGAAACTACCGTGCGCCCGAAGGACAGCCGGGGGGGGGGGGCACCAGGGCTCCAGGCGCCCTGGCGGCGCCCCCCCTGGGCCGTGCCGGGGGGGCACCTGGGCCCCCCGAGGCTCCTCCGATGCCCCCCTTTGGCATATATTTAAAGCGCGTCGAGGAAACCCTGATTCCAGACCCCTTTTCTCCAGACGCGATTCCGATCTCCGCCGCCATCGCCATCAAGCTTCGGGGGACCAGAATTCTTGTGCCGGCACCCTGCCGGGACGGGGAAGTGCCCCCGGATTCATCTCCATCGACGTTGCTTCCTCCCTCCATGATGCGGGAGTAGTTCCTCCTCGGGGCTGAGGTTCTTACCAGTAGCTATGTGGTCAATTCTCTCTCCCATGATGTGATCTTCGTTGTGATCATAGGCTATGTTAATCTAGGGTGATCCCATGATGTTTCCCCTTCCTCTATGTATTGGATTGATGTACTCACTTGTCTTTATCTAGTATAATCCCCGAGACCAAGGTGACAGCGGTCTATTGGACATGGATTAGAAAAGTATTTTCATGAGTGATTTCCTCTCTTGTGTGTTGATTGAAGATTGAGAGTCTTTGGTGCTTGTCTTTGACTATCCTTTAGATATGTTGTGGTGATTGTGGGACTCTCTTTGGATGGCCGCGGTGACATTGGGAAATCCTTAGATTGGGAACTACGAACTTTGAGGTGTGCTTTTGTAGCCCTACATAATTCTCGTCCTCTCTTGACCACGAAGGAATGACCTCCGAGTGTGTCCCCTTTGCATGTTTTATGGGAAATATCATGTGATTCGATTATGTTAATGTTGTTGGGAGTTGCCACTAGTGAAAGTATGAAGCCTAGGCCTTGTTTCCACCATTGCAATACCATTTGTGCTCACGTTTACCACTTGTTTGCTTGCTGCACTTTTTATTACATATTTATATTACTTTGTTTTGCCATCCATATCACTTGCCATTTAACATCTCTTCGCCGAACTAGTGCACCTATACATCTGACAAGTGTATTAGGTGTGTTGGGGACACAAGAGACTTCTTCTATCTTAGTTGCAGGGTTGCTTGAGAGAGACCATCTTCAACCTCTACTTCCCTGAGTTCGATAAACCTTAGGTCATCCACTTGAGGGAAATTGCCGCTGTCCTACAAACCTCTGCGCTTGGAGGCCCAACATAGTCTACAAGAGTAGAAGCGTGTGTAGACATCAGTGATCTAAACGCTCTTATATTAGTTTACAGAGGGAGTACCGTTCTGCACCTGGGGAACTGCACTATCCTTCTCATGGTCCTAGCATATGGCGCATATGGGACCATAAAAAAAAGCAGCCCGGTATTTTTCCGAATGCCTTCCATTCACGACACACCAAGTGTCTAAGCTTGATACATACTGCTATTTTTTACAATAGAGACCCCCTCCTCACTCTTCCAAAATCACAATCCGAGCTGGTTTCAGTACTACTGGCTTTGTAAGCCGTCTCATGATAAGAAGGTGGTGATCCCTCCGGACAGCCTCTTGTCTATTAGAATAAATTCAAGGCCACCGTTGATCTATCGAGGATCAAGCAATCACACAAGCACGACATCTCGATTTGTTAATGAGGTTCATTCATATGGCTACATCTCCTGGGCCTGACTACGAGCGCTCCACCCCGTGACACCATCATAATACCGCACCCCCAGCCGCCCGGGTGCCGACACATGCCGTCGGCTCCCCCACGTGCCCATGCTATTATGTTGGCATAGGTTACATCGTGTGTCTACCTTCAATATATATGAGATCCTAGGATAGAAGTGTCCTATTAGGACACAACTCCTATCTTGTCTAAACACATTCTAAAATGAAGTCCAACAGTAACCTACCTTGTACAATAATTTTCGACACAACTCTAACAAACTTCACATTGGCGAATATTCTCCACCACCTTGGATTCATCCGCGCGTCGAACCTTCATGTACATTGGACTTGAGATACAGCATGAGCACCGCTGCTACTCCCAGACTCCACGTGACTCCACCTGTAACTGTAGTCTCTTCTCGTCTTCTTCACAGTCAACACTCGAGGAAAATTAAATTCCTCATTACTCTACCTTGTGCTTCGAACTTCTGGAGTATCCGCTCAATGCCTTCACACACCGATCATTGACCAGCGTGAAGTGAACAAGTCGCACATTGGACGCCACATATAAGAGTTACATGAACTTAACATCACCGCTCTTTCTTGACCGTCTGTCTGAAACTTGAAGGAATTTCACCATCGCCCTGTGTCACCCTGAGTCAAAATTTACAGTTGTCTCACCCTTTTCCCGAATAGTCTATGACATGTCTCACAACTATAGCACTTCGCCTCCTTCTGTACTTGTCATCCGCACTTTGCCATGTGCATTGAACACCACCGAATATACGACCATGTACTCTCTGATTTTGACAATTTCAGACTTTCCGCCACTTTCACAGATTCTCCATAGTCAACTCATGTCCATCAACCGGCACTGATAGACCCAGTCACCAACTTGAATCTGGTACTCATCAACACTACTTCAGCACCCCTGCACACTTTGTCTGACCACATGTCTCACCATTAGTGCCTTGGTCTGTCGTTGTGTCCCATGCTTACCGCACGCCTCGCCGCTATCACCACGTCGAGCCTCTGCTGTCCTGGTCGAGTCTCCTGGGTAGCTTGCCCACACTGCCTCAACCTCCACTGTAGAGAACCATTGATCATCACCAACCGATGTCGAGTATCACGTCTCCATCTGACCACTGGTACCCTGTCCGATCCACGTGTCTCTCGCTATCCCGTTGAAATAGGCTTCGACTCTTCGAATTCTTACACCGTAGCTCCTCCATCAGCACAGGGTGAAGTCGTCCATCAGACCCCATCTCCACCTTCAACATGACTCCATGTAGCTGCGCTATGCTACCCCGCACTCCGTCGATTTCAACCTCTCTCATGTGTACATTGCCTTGAATCAACCCTGCGCCATAGTCTTGTCGAAGCCGCACAAGCCCTCAGGCTTGCACCGCGTGTTTCCATGCCCCCAGAAGTCGGTCACCATCAGCATCACGCTCTTGTGTCGCCGTCGCTGAAATCACCGCCATCTTTTGCTTTGACCGATAACCCTGTCGATCCATCAGACTGTCCAGTCTGACCCAGCCGACCTTTGCCGACTGCAACCATGCTCCACCCTGCATCGTGTCCGCCCGCACATCTCTTGCCTTGCTTGACGCCCCGTGTATGCATGATCCTGCCACGATGCATTCCAGACTCCCTTTTTCGAGCCTTATACGCACGTAGCCAATGCCGCACATGCCCATCTTCCATGAACCTGCGACCGCGCCATTATTTTCTGTGTCGTGCACTTCTACCATCTCGTACATACTTGTATGTGTACCAAGCAGTGTGAGCCAATCAGAGAATTCCGCCAGTAGCCTTCCCGTGTCCACAATATTTTTTTCATTTACCATTGCTCACGTGCTGCCCAAAAATTCTGGGCCGATAGCTCCTGTGCGATGTTTTTTATGTGAATTGGAAGGAGTGCGACGTTGTTGGAATGAATGGCTGTGATGCGACACATTTGAGCGTGTAAATAGCCCAGGGCCACATGGGGTGTTAAATGTGGTTAAATTGGTCGTCAACCAAACCCGCCCGTTTATGTTAGGACATGTGGGTCCAACTTAATTGGTCCTCAAAATAGCTGACCGTGCCCTGCCGCCCGACCATGCCTGGCCCGCCACTCTGCCCCCCCCCCCCACTTGCGTTCTCGGCGGCGGAGGATCTTGCGTTCTCGGTGGCGGCAGCGGCGGAGCCCTCGTTCTCAACGGCGGCGACGGAGCCCTCGTTCTCAATGGTGAGTGAATTCGAACCCTAGTCGCCCTCCTGTTCCTCTCTCGGGCCCGTAGATCTCACCTCGTTTCCTTTGTTTTCGCTTGTTGAATCGGTAGGTTGTGAGGGGAGCCCGTGGGCATACTGAGATGGAGCCGCCAGATTCAACTTCGAATAGGTAATGCGCCTCTCTCCCATCCAATTTTGCATGCAATTAGGGCCTCGTCTGCTATTTCTCACGGGCTCACACTGTTCGCCACTGACAGAGGGGATGCTGTCGCTCAGACCTTCGAATTGACAGTCAATTTCTTTCCATCAAAGGCAAAATTAGTTTATGGTAGCATACTGAACATTGAGAGAGACACAATTGTTAAATGGGAGGTTGAGTTTACAGAGATTGATCCACAAGTTCTACAGAACATGGGAGAGAAGGCAGTGAAGAAATGGGTGGAAAAAACTGGGGAGAATATTGTTTGGGGTCCAGAGCAAGAAGTATCACTGTTGCGGTTTGATGATTGGAAAGGAGAGTATGTGAGAATAGAAGATGGTGAACATATTTTTGAAGAGATCGATCGGCAAGACGGCTGGACAAGCAAACGGGCTTTTTTTTTGCTGAGCTTGTTGATCTGAATAGTTTTTCGAAGGTTGGATATGTGCCATCACAATTGGCTGCGCAGATGGTAGATGATGATTGGGCTACACAGAGGCCATTGATTCCCATGTGTACTGAACTTATAGTAATAGCCGAAGAGGGACAGGTGACTGGAACTGAAACTGCAGCAACTGTTGATTGGAATGTAGTTGAATTAGATGAGCCACTGATTTGGTCATTGCACCAATGCCTACATTGAGATGGCCAAACTTTTTGGCATTCCAGTCGACGACAGAGATAAGCAGGAGAGGGGCGAATCTAGTTTGCCTGCTAATGCTGATGAAGATGCAGATGGACAGTTGATGGAACAAGCTGCTGATGAAGTAGATGATGCACATGATGATGAGCTGGTGCATGTGTATGACAAAGAAAACCCTGTCATTGAAGTAGGCAAGTTGTTCCCAAGCATGAAGGAGTTTAGGATGTGTTTCAAAGACTTATGCAGTGAAACATGAGTTTGATGCCAAGACTGTTTGGACTGATAGAAAGAAGTTTTATGCGAGGTGCAAATGATTTGATGGTAGTGTCAAGCCTTGCAAGTGGTACATATCTGCTAGACTGCAACCTGATGGAAGTACTGTCAGGGTTAACCAAATCCACAATCAACATACTTGTATTACAAGTTCACAAAGAGTATCAACCATGACATCACAATTTGGGTTGCAGAAAAGATCACCCCAATTTTAGCCGAAACACCAAACACTACTGCCAAGAAACTCAAAGTAGACTTGGAAAAGATGTACGCCATTAAACTGAAATATACCACAGTGTGAATGGCAAAACAAAGGGCAATGAAAAATTTATATGGTGATTGGGCAAATACATTTAGGATGCTTTACAACTTCAAAGCAGAGGTGGAAAAGAGGTCACCTGGCAGTGTTGTGGAGATAGATACAGAGGTATCAGTCGAAGGTGAAGTCAAGTTCTCCAAGTTTTTTATGGCTTTGAAGCCTTGCATCGATGGCTTCAAAGCAGGGTGCCGTCCATATTTGAGCATAGACTCATCATTTTTGAAAGGCAAGTGGAATGGCCAGTTAACAGCATGCAATGCTCTAGATGGACACAACTGGATGTTTCCTATTGTTGTCGGCTTGTTTCAGTCAGAAACAGAGGCTTCATGGACATGGTTCATGATCTAGTTGAAAAGATGCCTAGGGCCAGTGTCACCTTTGGCTATACACACAGATGCATGTAAGGGGCTTGAAAATTCAGTGAAAAATGTTTTCCCACATGCTGAGCAGAGGGAGTGCTTCGATCATTTGTGGATGAATTTGATCAAGAAATTTAGAGGAGAAGAATTTGGGCGCATGTGGCCAGCAGCAAGATCTTACACTAGACAGACACACAAATATCATCTTGATAAGATAATGGCAGCATGTGATGAGTTTGGTCCATGGCTGAACACCTACCATTCTTTGTTATGGTATAGGTCAGCATTCAACACTGCCATCAAGTGTGACCACATCAACAATAATTTGGCAGAGAGTTTCAACAACAAGGTGAAGGAGTTAAAAGATTTGCCTGTGCATGACATGGTTGACCAAATCAGGATCATGCTCATGCGGTTGTGGGAATTGAGAAGAAGGATAGGTGATTGTCTGCAAGGTGATAAGCTTCCAGCAGTGGTACAACATGTGGTCAATAGGAGCAAATGTCTTTCACATTTGTTTGTTGAAGAATCTTCACCTTGGGGTGCTGAAGTTAGAGATAACACAACTGGAAGGAGACATGTAGTTAACACTAAATTGCATGATTGCACTTGCCTCGAGTGGCAACACACTGGTAAACCATGTGAGCATGCCATTCTTTTCTTAGCATCCCAACTGAAGATAAACATGCACCCATATTTGCATGAATATATTCGGTAGCAAGATTCAAAGTTGCATATGCTACTCCAATTCCAGCACTTACAGATCAGTCTCAGTGGCCTAAAGTGGACACTGAATTTTCCATGTGTCCTCCCTTGACGAAAAGAAAGGCTGGCAGGCCTAAACAGAGTAGATTCAAGGCATGATTTGAGAAAGGTGGGAGTAGTAAGAAGGGAAAGAAAGATGGAAAGCCAAAAAGGTAACAAAAAGGTAACAAAAATAGATGCAAGTTGTGCAAGGAACTTGGGCACATAGTGGGATCTATCAAATGCCGTTACACTCCTAAAAAGCCAAAGTATGTTCTTGTTTATTTGTCTGTGTTTTGATTTGATGCTTTTTTCCAATTACTATATCTATAACATTTTCCCAATGGCCAGGAGGAAGCGAGCAAGTCAACCCCTTGTTGTTGAACAGTGTTGGCCAACAAAAAAAGTAAGAGTCAATGGCTGTAGAAAGAAGAGAAGTGTGCCTGAGCATGAGCAGACTGAAGAAAATCCTGCTGCAGTCAACATTCAGACTGAAGAAACTGATGTGGAGGTGCACACCGAAGAAACTGAAATTGCAGTCAACATTCAGACTGAAGAAACTGCTCTCGAGGTTGAAACTGAACCTGAGCGTGTCGAGGTTCAGACTGAAGAAACCCATGTCGAGGTTCAGACTGGAGAAACTGCTCTCGAGGTTGAAACTGAACCTGAGCGTGTCGAGGTTCAGACTGAAGAAATCCATGTCGAGGTTCAGATTGAAGAAACCCATGTCGAGGTTCAGACTGAAGAAACACATGTCGAGGTTCAGACTGAAGAAACCCATGTTGAGGTACACACCGAAGAAACTGAAATTGCTGTCCACATTGAGACTAAAGACACTGATCACGAGGGTGTTGGTGAGGTGTTGAAAAGACCAGTGAAGAAAACCAAGATGATCAGTGAACTTGTGTGTGTAGTAGAACCAAAAACAAGAAGTGCTAAGGCGAAGAAGGGCACACGAGGTGGTAGGAAGAGGTAGAACAGAGAACAATTTGAAAATTTGGGGCATGTAATAATATTTGCAACTTGGTGCGTACTGGTAGTCACTATATATCCCCGTTTATATTCGAACTTGTTTGTTGGTACCTTGTCTAAACCTGCCAAATAAAATTCAAATTTAAATTCAAATTTGGGCTCAAATTTGAATTAGGGATGGGGTATTGATGTTTTAATGCTATCTAAAGTACCTCAACTGAAATATGTTTGCTTGCTGATCATTGCGAGCCCTTTTGGTAAGTTGAACTCATAGTCATGAAAAGTGTGTTTCAAATGAGCTCCAAAGGTAGGGTAAACGACCTCATATTTAAGCAAGTTTTTTTGGCACCTTGTCTAAACCAGCCAAATATTTTTTTCTACACATCTATTCTACCTATATAGTGTAAATCTAAAGTCTCACTATTTATTGAATTAATTTTCTATTATTTCCTTTTCTTTTTGAAAAAAAAGGTTTAATAGAAAATTGTATATAAAACATGAAAATGAGAAAAGTAAGTTAAGATCTTTCTTAGTCAATCCAAAATGAAGTTTTGGTGAGGTTTTCACACTTTTCATTTTCAAAACCCCACCTACTCTCGGGTGCCCACTACTCTCTCCCTTGAACTCCATACTACATTGTTCGAGGAATGACAATTTAGTGAAGTATTTTTCGTAAAAATGTAACATTTATATTTTTTTTCTCGTTACTATACGACATAATAAGACTATGTGTAATACGTCTCCAACGTATCTATAATTTTTGATTGTTCCATGCTATTATTTATGAAGTCTTGGATGTTTAATGGGCTTTATCATTCACTTTTATATCATTTTTGGGACTAACCTACTAACCCAAAGGCCCAGTCCAGATTGTTGTTTTTTGCCTGTTTCAGGGTTTTGCAGAAAAAGAATATCAAACGGAGTCCAAACGGAATGAAACCTTCGCGAGGGATATTTTTGGAGAAAATCACGCACGAAGAACTTGAGAACCACGTCAGAAGAGCCACGAGGGGCCCACGAGGGTGGGGGGCGCGCCCCCCTTCCCAGGGCACGCCCCCTGCCTCGTGGAGCCCCCTTGACTCCCCCAGTGCCCTCCTTCTTCCTATATAAGTCCACGTACCCAGAAACTCCGAGAACAGAGATAAAACCCTAATTCCACCGCCGGACCTTCTGTTCCCGTGGAGATCCCATCTTGGAGCCTGTTCCGGAGCTCCACCGGAGGGGGATCCATCACGGAGGCCTTCATCATCATCATCATCACCATCACCATGAGTTGTGAGTAGTTTACCACAGACCTTCGGGTCCATAGCTAGTATCTAGATGGCTTCTTCTCTCCCTCTGGATCTCAATACAAAGTTCTCCTCGGTCTTCGAGGAGATCAATTCGATGTAATCTCTTTTTGCGGTGTGTTTGTCGAGATCCAATGAATTGTGAGTTTATGATCAAGGTTATCTATGAAAGATATTTGGTTTTTCTCTGAACTTTTTATGTGTGCTCATAATATCCTTGCAAGTCTCTTCGATTTATTGGTTTGGTTTGGCCTACTAGATCTATAGTTCTTGCAATGGGAGAAGTGCTTGGCTTTGGGTTCAATCTTGCAGTGTCCTTTCCCAGTGACAGTAGGGGCAGCAAGGCACGTATTGTATTGTTGCCATCGAGGATAAAAAGATGGGGTTTATATCATATTGCTTGAGTTTATCCCTCTACATCATGTCATCTTGCTTAAGGCGTTACTTTGTTTGTATGAACTCAGTACACTAGGTGCATGCTGGATAGCGGTCGATGTGTGGAGTAATAGTAGTAGATGCAGAATCATTTCGGTCTACTTGTCTCGGACGTGATGCCTATATACAATGATCATGCCTAGATAGTCTCATAATTATTTGCTTTTCTATCAATTGCTCGACAGTAATTTGTTTACCTGCCGTAGAATATCGCTATCATGAGAGAAGCCACTAGAGAAAACTATTGCCCCCGGGTCTATTCTCAACATATCAATCTACATCTACTTTACTTTTATCGCTTTTATTTTCTGTTCTTATAAACCTAAAATACCAAAAATATCAACTACCATCTCTATCAGATCTCACTCTCGTAAGTGACCGTCAAGGGATTGACAACCCCTTATCGCGTTGGCTGCGAAGTTCTTATTTGTTTGTGCAGGTGCGAGGGACTCGTGCGTGGTCTCCTACTGGATTGATACCTTGGTTCTCAAAAACCGAGGTAAATACTTACGCTACTGTGTTGCATCTCCCTTTCCTCTTCGAGGGAATACAACACAAGCTCAAGAGGTAGCAATGTGCGCAAGTTTTATATTTTTTTTGATTTTTTTGGAATTAGTTATGCTCAACCCTAATAAGTCAAAACCCCGCACACTATCGGGTCGTCGATCGTTGTGCGTGGACGGTTGAGATCAGGCGCTAGGGTTAGCTACAGGGTGCATCGATCCGCATGAGACGCGCTAATTTGTTGAATCGGTGGGGTTTGGATCAGCCTCTCTCGTTGGGGCATCAGGACCGTTCATTTGAATCTAACGGCATGAGTTGACGCGGTGCATGGACCAAGCCTACGCAGTGCCCTTTCCATCATTGCATGCATGCCCACCCGTAGAACTGCGCCCAAGTGTTGCATGCATGCCCTCGACATAGCCCTGCTCCGCCACCCCTATAGAACAGATGCATCGTCGCATCAAAGCATGCACCCGGTCACAATGCAGCAGCCAGACCCCGATGAAGACAACCAAAAAGCCAACGGTGCATGGCGTGCTCCTCTTTGAGGACACAATACTGGCATGATGGTCGATGCAGTTCAAACGGCGTGCTGCCCATTACAAGATGGGCAAATGAAGGCGTCCATTATTGTCACGTCTCCCATCGACCGACCGGTGCCCTCTAGCAAGGCCCTAGGGCAATTTAATGGGCTACGACATGAATGCACGGGAGGCACACGCAGAGAACCCGGGGCAGGCGTGTCCCCTTGACCCACGACGGCACAGACGCGTGCGTGAGCTCGTCCCCCTTGACCTGCGACCGGTGGCATAGAAGCTTCGCAGCCCGTTTCCCACGCTCGTGTACACACTTCATGGGGCGCCACCAAACACCGCCCGCCCATTAATTCTACGGGGTGAAACCACGTCGCACTTGGGCTATTTAAGTTGGGCACTATCGTCTTCCTCTCCCTCCTCATCCATACCCCAACATCTGCCTCCTCTGCCCTCCTTCTTCCTTCTTCTCCATCAAACCCGATCGAGCCCTCGAGCCACCCCGCCACCATGCAGTACAATGGCCCCACCTACCACTTCCCCCCAACCGTGCCGGAAAGGCTCTACCCGGCCGGAGTGTATGTAGAGAAAACCCTTAGGGTTTGGGCGATCTCATGGTGGAGGGGCGCAAGGGAGTTAAAGGAGTTCTTCCTTGCGGCCGTCTTCCGCCACCTCCCCGCGGCTCTCCTCGGATGTACCATGTTGAGGAGGTCAACCACAACGGCGTTGTGGTTGGGCTCCTCGCCACGTTCACTAACCCTTTCGATGCTTTCCACCTCCTTGGGCGAGCGTATTGGGTTGGTTGTGAGTTCATAGCTTTCACCACCTATAATATCTTCACCGACTTCAACAGCATCTTCCCCAACAACAGTGTGATGCACACGCTCCCGTACCCCATCAACAACGAGGAGGAGTGAAGGGCGGCGCCCGGAGGAGCGAGGTGGCGTTGTTCACCCGGAGGAGGAGAAGAAGAACCCGCGTTTGGTGCCCCCTGATCTATCTAGCATGCTATATATCTATCGTATTAGTTTTGTAAAGTTGTAATCGTTATGCTACTATTATTAAGTTGTATTAGTATTTTAAGTTGTATGGCTATCATGGAGTTGTAAGGCTATCGTGGAACTATGGGTTGCAATCGTTATGCTTCTATATAATCGTTATGCTACTATATATATTGTGTGTTTCATGCTATTATTTATAGATTGCTATGGTTTGTGCTTGCTATTATTTGTGTATTGCTATGGGTTGCTACGGGCCCGGGTTGCTACACCCCAATCACCACACACACCATCTTCAAAATATTGGCCAAACCATGCACATGCAACTAGGAAATGCAAACTAATTTACTTCATGCAAGCATGGAACTCATTTAGTTCATGGAACCATATACATGCATAAAAACAAGTAACATTTAGTTTTAGTGCATCAAAAAATGATCCATCACAAAATTTAGTGCAAGAAAAAGGCCAAAGTAAAAACAAGTAACATTTTTTGAGACACAAAAAAAGTAACATTTTATTTGCCGAAGTTAGAGGTGGGCTGGTGCCCCTACACGGGTGGGCTGGTCTTGGGCATGGTTATTTTCTCAGGGCCCATTTTCTCATGGCCCAACATCTATTCGGCAGCCCAGTTTTGTTTTTCACTAGAAACTGAATTTGGGTGTGTACTCTGTTAACTGAAGAACAAAAACAGAGGAAACAAAGCATGACCACTGAATAGGGCCCCTGAGAATATCATTACAATAATTCAAGCAAGTTTTGCTTCACATAAATTCAAATTCATCTAACAAATGATCCCTGGCTAAGCCCTCAAACTACTGGGCACCCCTGAAACTAGCTGACACACTAACTGAAACTCTAACAAATTCTAGTGATTGATGAACATCAAGTAAAATAAACCCATAGCAATGACACAACCATAAAATGCTCCTGCCATCATATTTGCTTGCTGCTTCAAATCGATCAGATGCTTTAGTTGCTTGCCAATTTTCTTCAATTCACACTTCAGTTCTGCATTGTGCATCAGCGGATCGGCTCTGTCCGCCAAATTGGGGGCTTGTTCCACGGCAAGCCGCCCCCCAAAATTGAGCTCTTGGGTTGGGGTTGATCCCTCCAATTTCAACCTTTCAACATAGTCATCGAGCCACTCAAAATGCCCACATTTCTTCAGAACCTGAAAAACAGGGGGCCGGTGGCGCATGAATCCTATATCCACCGCCCTAATTCGAGGAAAAAAGAAAGAAATCGGGAGAAATTAGACCATAGTATTGGTCAAGAACACAGATCTAACCTACCCCGGCTGTGGCTTGCTCAAGCATTTCACAAACTCGCGCCCACGGTTGCCATTATCTTCCCTCACATAAGTCAAACGCTTCAGACGCTCCATGCGCGGGCAATCGGGGCATCTTGTCAACGGCAGTGGACCGTACTATGTCCATGATTGGCGGGTGGCCGAAGTCGAGCTAGACATCACTCGCTGGCGACGCGCTTCGTTGCCGGAGCAGAGGAAGAAGAAGGTGGGAAAGGAAAGGGGCAGGGCAAGCAATGGAGAGGGGCTGGCTGGCTCGGGCTCGTGGCTGGCTCGGGTCAGGGCACGCTCATGAGCACGTGCATGCTTGTGTGGATAAGTTGTGGGTCCCACCCGCATGCAAGTAACTGGTGGGTCTCGCGTGTCATAACTCAAATCGCTAACCCCTCGTGTTTTTCATTTCACGGTTAAACAGAGCCATGTCACATTGGAGCTATTGTTGGCTTCGAAGACGTCGCATCACAGCCATTCATTCGAACTACGTCGCACTCCTTCCAATTTGCATGAAAAATATCGCACAGGAGCTATTGGCCCCAAAAATTCTCCAGCCCTGGACTGTACCTTGCTCCAGATGGAAATTTCGCGCACAAATTCCTGACGCACTTTTTCCTTTTAACAAATCTCACAAACTAGCGTTCTACAGCAACGCCCAACACAAAAAACCATTAGCATCGCAACCATGACGTGCCCAGCTCTATGGGCCTCATAGCCTTGTTCCGCCAGCCAATACGCACCACGACCGTCATGTGGCCCGCACGCTCTGCTGGGCCTTGCTGCACTTAAGGGCACTAACGCGCGCCTCTACTTCAAGTCAATCTACGAAATCACTAATTGAGGAGTATTCATTGTAAAGATCACCCAAACCCTCAGGTTGTGATAAGTGGTGCGCTGCATGTGCGCCACTTGTCGCAATCTGGACGTTTTCCCTTTTTTCATAGATTTGTTTATTCAAAATGTTTTATCTCTTAAACCATGCGTCCAAATCTCGAACCGTTTTCATTGTTGAATTCCTCGCGTCGAGATCTTCAAAACTAGATCCCATGTTGATAGGTTTCAACGAACTTTTTTTCACGGAAAAAATCGGACGAAAAACCGAATCGGGCGCACTGGTTTTTCCCCTTTCCGAAAGAGGCACGCCCGTGCCTCTCGCAAAATCACAACCATGCCTCTGGTGGAAGCAAAACCGTGACTCTCGTGGAAGAGAAAAAATGTGTTTTTTTGTTTCCAAGGAGGCACGGCCGTGACTCTCACGAAAGCCCAACCGTGCCTCCCGCGGAAGCAAAACCGTGACTCTCACGAAAGGAAAAAAACAGAAAACATGTTATTTTTTTGTTTTCGAGAGGCACGGTCGTGACTCTCGCTAAAGCACAACCGTGCGTCTCGTGGAAGCAAAACCGTGACTCTCGCGAAATGAAAAAAAAACAGAAAACACATTTTTTTTCTTTCCAAGAGGCACAGCTGTGACTCTCGCGAAAGCACAACCGTGCCCCTCGCGGAAGCAAAACTGTGACTCTCGCGAAAGGAAAAAGAACAGAAAACACGTTTTTTTCCTTTCTGAGAGGCACGGCCGTGACTCTCGCGAAAGCACAACCGTGCCTCTCGCGGAAGCCAAACCGTGACTCTCGCGGAAAAAAACGAGTTTCTTTACACAAAAAAAATGTGTTTTCAAATAAAAAAATATCAAAAAGTTGAGGAAGACCGGTGGAAAATCAAAACATCGGAAAAAACCGGAAAAAAATCGTTTACAAAGCCGAAAACGCGTGCGGAAAAATAAAAAAAATCCGGAGGGAGCACCCAGAGCGCGACACGCGGCGAACGGGTGAGAGCGCGCCAAGTGGCGCTGATCGCTGTGAGGCTCCCGAAGGAGCGCTCGTCAATCTATCGGATCGATCAATCGATGAAACGCCGTCACCGCGTGTTGACACACGCCGCCGCCCGCCTCGCAAGCGCCACTCCCTCTGGTCGCACGCACCCGCTACTGGTCCGCTGATTCCGCTGTACGCCTGATTCGCTAGGGCACCATGCTCCGCCGTGCACAGGCCACACGCCTTTTGTACCACGCTAGCCTCGCTGGGCTTCATCCCTGCCCTACGCATGTGGTTGCACCAGCTATGGCTGCCCAAGCGCACTGCCTGCGTGGAACACCGCCGCTTGCCAGCTTCGCATCGGATCGATCGACCTGTCGTTGCCGCCGATCTCGCTGAGACTGATTGCTTTTCTTGCACTCGTCCGCTTCAGATCGATTCTCGTCCGCCTATGCCACTCCGTTGGCGACATCTTTCGTGCGAACAACCTTGATCCAAGTCGAGCTTTACCTCTAGATCGACTGACATATTCTTAGTCATGTCCGATTCTTGTAGGCCACAAATGCGGGCCAGTGATCTGTTATCTTCTCAAATCGGCCGGTAAATTCTAGAGTCTTCCCTTTGTCGACATACGTTGATTTCAACTCATTCTTCCACCTCCTGAATAGATCTGCCATCTTCTTAAGAGCATGAGCCTTGACCAATGGCTCTATAGGCTTATCCGGATCCTCCTCTGGCGGTAGGGTGAAATTTGCCTTCGGCGCTATCCAAAGATCATCTTTATGTCTATCGTTGACATAAGGAACTTGAGGGTCTATGTTCTTAGGCTGATTCCATAGCTGGATGCTGATCGGGATCATGTCCAATAGCCCCGCACTGAGCAGAAAATGCTTCCTTGGTCCGGCTAGGTTCAATCGGTTTGCCATCGTTCGCGATATGTGTGATCGTGAACCTTTCATCCTGGCGCAACCTTTTCTTCGGGCCTCGTCTCGTTACCGAAGTTTGGCTCGATCCGGAGGGCTATAAAAAGAGTTAATATATGTACATACCAAAACAATTAATACATGAATTAGCTAGTCAGCACATGCTTAATTAATATATATACCTCGCCGGACTTTGCAACACCTCCCTCCTCCGTTCGGTCACCGGAGCTGTCATCATGGACATCATGATCATGTCCTTCATCCTCCATTGTTCGATCACCAGAGCCTTCACCCTCTCCTTCCGTACCATCGTTGTCATTGAGATACGACATGACATCACCTCCGCCGAGGATTATGTCCCCCAACAACTGTTCTGTTTTCAAGCCTCGGTGCTCCTTAGTTTCTGCAAATATTACAACATGGCAATTAATATACAAACATGACAGATGGATATATTAGTGGCAAACATAGACCTAGCTAGCTTGACGCTTCTACGGTTTGGGGTGGCCTCGACAATGCTTCTAGGGTTTGGGGTGGCCTCGACACTTCTAGGGTTCGGTCGAGCGAGAGGGGGTTGATCGACGCCCCCCCCCCCTCATGTTGAAGAGTTACCGGAGTTCTCTCATGAATGTTGCTACCTCTTGAGCATGCGTTGGTTTTTCCCTTGAAGAGGAAAGGCAGATGCCGCAAAGCAACGTAAGTATTTCCCTCAGTTTTGAGAACCAAGGTATCAATCCAATAGGAGACTACACGCAAGTCCCTCGCACCTGCACAAACAAATAAGAACCTTCCAACCAACGCGATAAAGGGGTTGTCAATCCCTTCACGGCCACTTGCAAAAGTGAGATCTGATAGAGATAATAAGATAAATATTTTTGGCATTTTTGTTGTATAGATTGAAAAGTAAAGATTGCAAAATAAAAGAACGGTGACAGAAATTGGCAAGTTGACGGGAAACTAATATGATGGAAAATAGACCCGAGGGCCATAGGTTTCACTAGTGGATTCTCTCAAGATAGCATATTCTACGGTGGGTGAACAAATTACTGTCGAGCAATTGATAGAAAAGCGCATAGTTATGAGAATATCTAGGCATGATCATGTATATAGGCATCACGTCCGTGACAAGTAGACCGAAATGATTCTGCATCTACTACTATTACTCCACACATCGACCGCTATCCAGCATGCATCTAGAGTATTAAGTTCATAAGAACAGAGTAATGCCTTAAGCAAGATGACATGATGTAGAGGGATAAACTCATGCAATATGACATAACCCCCATCTTTTTATCCTCGATGGCAACAATAAAATGTGTGCACTGCTGCCCCTGCTGTCACTGGGAAAGGACATCGCAAGATTGAACCCAAAGCTAAGCACTTCTCCCATTGCAAGAAAGATCAATCTAGTAGGCCAAACCAAACTGATAATTCGAAGAGACTTGCAAAGATATTTAAATCATGCATATAAGAATTCAGAGAAGAACCTAATATTGTTCATAGATAATCTTGATCATAAACCCACAATTCATCGGATCTCGACAAACACACCGCAAAAAGTATTACATCGAATAGGTCTCCAAGAAGATCGAGGGGTGATGTCTACACACGCTTCTACTCTTGTAGACTATGTTGGGCCTCCAAGCGCAGAGGTTTGTAGGACAGCAGCAATTTCCCTCAAGTGGATGACCTAAGGTTTATCTAACTCAGGGAAGTAGAGGTTGAAGATGGTCTCTCTCAAGCAACCCTCCAACTAAGATACAAGAAGTCTCTTGTGTCCCCAACACACCTAATACACTTTTCAGATGTATAGGTGCACTAGTTCGGCGAAGAGATGTTAAATGGCAAGTGATATGGATGGCAAAACAAAGTAATATAAATCTGTAATAAAAAGTGCAGCAAGCAAACAAGTGGTAAACGTGAGCACAAATGGTATTGCAATGGTGGAAACAAGGCCTAGGGATCATACTTTCACTAGTGGCAACTCCCAACAACATTAACATAATCGAATCACATGATATTTCCCATAAAACATGCAAAGGGGACGCACTCGGAGGTCATTCCTTCATGGTCAAGAGAGGACGAGAATTATGTTGGGCTACAAAAGCACACCTCAAAGTTCGTAGTTCTCAATCTAAGGATTTCCCAATGTCACCGCGGCCATCCAAAGAGAGTCCCACAATCACCACAACATATCTAAAGGATAGTCAAAGACAAGCACCAAGAGACTCTCAATCTTCAATCAACACACAAGAGAGGAAATCACTCATGAAAATATTTTTCTAATCCATGTCCAATAGACCGCTGTCACCTTGGTCTCGGGGATTATACTAGATAAAGACAAGTGAGTACATCAACCCAATACATAGAGGAAGGGGAAATATCATGGGATCACCCTAGATTAACATAGCCTATGATCACAACGAAGATCACATCATGGGAGAGAGAATTGACCACATAGCTACTAGTAGAAACCTCAGCCCCGAGGAGGAACTACTCCCGCATCATGGAGGGAGGAAGCAACGTCGATGGAGATGAATCCGGGGGCACTTCCCCGTCCCGGCAGGGTGCCGGCACAGGAATTCTGGTCCCCCGAAGCTTGGTGGCGATGGCAGTGGAGATCGGAATAGCTTCTGGAGAAAAGGGGTCCGGAATCAGGGTTTCCTCGACGGGTGTTAAATATATGCCAAAGGGGGTCGCCAGGGGAGCTAAGGGGGGCCCAGCCCCCCCCCCCCCGGCGCGGCCTGGAGGGGAGCCGCGTGGCCAGGACGCCTGGAGCCCTGGTGGCCCCCCTCCGGCCCTACCTTGGCCGCATGGAAGCTTCCGGAACGCTGATTTTTTATATATTTTTCCCGGAATTTTTCTGGCAGTTTACGTAATGGGAAAACCTGAAATACAAAAACAGCAGAAAACAGAAACTGGCACTGGGGTGCACTGAGTTAATAGGTTAGTCCAAATATGATCAAAAGTGTATGGAAGTGTATAAATATCATAGCAATATCACACAAAAGAGGCATGGAGCAAGCATAAATTATAGATACGTTTTGGACGTATCAACATCCCCAAGCTTAATTCCTGCTCGTCCTCGAGTAGGTAAATGATAACAAGCATAATTTCTGTGGTGACATGCTATTAACCATATAAGGACTTTTCACAGTCACATGACAAAAGCTTACTGAGATAATGAATCTGTAGTAATTAAGTTGCCTCATGAGAAAATCACAAAGAACTGAAAGTTTTACAATATGATACTGAAACATCAAATAGATTTGTAGTGAGCATGGTGTGCAAATATGATAAAGTGGTACCTCGCTTGCCCCCTTTAGTGAAGCAAAACATAAATGCAGGGGCACCTCCAAGGTTTAAGTGACGACTAGATACAATGATTTCAGAATAAACGATATCATAATCATGCAGAAGACAATGGTACTTTGGGACAATGCACATTACACTCAGAATGACAATCATGCTCTCAATAGTTGGTGCTTTAAAGAAGGTGGAGACTCTCGAACCGTGGCTTTTGATGGCAAGGTTGAAAACCCGTGGTCGGAAACAAAAACTAAACATGTACCAGAGCTCTTGGTTTTTAAAACAGAAGTAAAAATTATTTTTTTAGAGATGCATATTTCGTCAACGAATGCTAGTAGATAACTCAATTACTTCTCGAGCTGGACAAGTTTTGAGGAATGGCTCCCGCACGAGGACGATCACATCCTCTTAATCTCCTTTGTTTATCACTGCCAAAGTTTTCTGATTTCTCATGAACAAAGCGTGAAGGAGGGTTTGTTTGTTGTATATTTTTTAATGAGTCGGGCGCACTCTTTGCCAGTTCCTTCTCGTATTAGGGGTTTGCACATGAGACATGCAATCCCGGGGTGAAGCTTGTCCAACTTAAAAAGATCATGAATTAACTACTACTTCCTCATGAACTAAAACAGAGGCATAAAAGAGAAATGCTTTTTTTGAATAATTTCGAGATGGTACATGAAAGTCTTCGTTAGGAATGGCAGGTAAATACCATGTATAGGAAGGTATGGTGGACTCATATGGCATAACTGGTTTAAAGGATTTTGGATGCACAAGCAGTCAGTCCGCTTAGTACAGGTGAAGGTTAGCAAAAGACTGGGAGCGACCAACTAAAAGAGCAATGACGGTCATAATCATGCAGAGCGACAAAGCAACATTGAATCAGGCATGGAAGTTATATCGCTACTCAGAAACTAAAGATCATCAAGGCTTGACAGACTTTCTTTACAGTCTTAAATATGCGTGAGCATACGCCAAGTCAATCAAAATAAATTCCTGGAGGAAGATACCACTAAACCATACCACATCATAGGCAAACAAATCATGTTGGTACTTCAATAACACATTGAGAACCCCCCAGCTATTTGAGACTAACCATAAGAAAACATGAACTACTAAGCACCATTATGCACATAGCATTTTTATCATAGACATATCAACCAATGCAACAGAAGCCAACTCTCTTAACAAGATAAGCATTATTACTAAAGAGAGTTCCAGCGACCAACTAAACAAAAGCTCTGTAAAAAGATAAAGCATGAAAACTAAGAGCTGAACATGGTAGTAGCTATTGAAAGACAAAGAACACACACAGCAAAGATAGACATGAAAATTCTATGTTATGTTCTAGGTTGAAGTGGAGCGTGTTTCTCTCCCACACAAAGAAAGCCGAGTTCCAACTCGTTATGAACAGCAAGCAAAGCTAAAGAAAACTAAAAAGGAAACTAAAAGCAAGACGCTCCAAGCATAGCACATAACACATGAAGTGATAAAAATATAGTGGAACGAAAGACGAACTGATAATTGTTGATGGAGAAGGGGATGCACGGGGGCATCCCCAAGCTTAGAGGCTTGAGTCTCCTTGGATATTTCTTGGGGGTGCATGGGGGCATCCCCAAGCTTGAGCGTTTGACACTCCTGAATCTTCTTTTAACATCTTCCCTCGCACACTTGAAAACTCCCTTCATACATAACTCATCATAATCTGATTAGCGAGGTTAGTACCCTTAATAAAATAATTTTTCCTTGCTGGAAATAAGGATATTCTTGAAGGTCTACTGTTTCTCAAGATTGCCAAAAGGTTTTTGCAAAGAAAAAGCAAGCTCAAGGTTTGCAAAACGAAGGAAAGGCAAAACAGGACAGAATCTATGAAAAACAGACCAGCAGGTAGTAAATGATTTTTTCGGGGCACTTCTGCAACTCAAATCAAAGAACTCAGAACAGACGCTCGAAATCCAATTTTATAGAGCACGCTGTCAAAAAAATTCAGATCAAAAAGATGATCTGGTGATTTTATACGAATTTTTTTGTCCAAGGACAGAATCTGTTTTCTGGACTGCAAGTCACAACTTTTGAACTTTCTTGCAATCAGAGGCTAAACTTGGCACAAAGCTGAAAAATAAAGATACAATGATGTTGCTAAAGTAGTAACAAACATCAAGACCACTAAAAACTGAAAGAACAAATTGAAAGTAAAGATAACAAGGGTTGTCTCCCTAGAGCTCTTTCTTTATAGCCATAAAGATAGGCTTAAGACTTTAATGATGCTCTCGTAGGAATAAGAGTTGAAGAACAAAAGAGAGGATCAAGAAGCATATATAAAACATATTTAAGTCTAACATACTTCCTATGCATGGGAATCTTGTAAGAAAATAAATTATTGAAGCATAAAGCAACTAGCATAGGAAGGCAGAACAAGCATAACTTCAAAATATTCACCATAAAGAGAGGGAACTTGATATTATTGAAATATCTATAAGCATATGTTCCCTTCTCATAATAATTTTCAGTGGGATCACGAATAAACTCAACAATATAATCATCACATAAAGCATTGTTACCATGATCCACATGCAAAAAGGTACTCTTACTCTCCACATAAGCATAATCTTTCTCATTGGTAATAGTGGGAGTAGGACTATCATAAACAACTTGAACACTATAGATTAATTGTGTATTAGGAAGATGGTGTTCAACAAGGGAGTAATTCCCTCCATGATTATGACAAGTTTCATAAGGATAATTTCTCCTTATGTCATAGGTACCTTTATAATCACTATAGATTGGAGTTATAACATCATCATAGTAGAGAAGATCATTATCATTGCTAGCAACTATATTTGTAAACATGTTGTCTTTATTCTTACTAGCAAATGAATTATCAATTGTCACATTACTAGTGGGTAAAGGATTTGCAATCCTATCATCCCCAAGCTTAGAGCTTTCCATATCATCACTTTCAGAGTTGGTACCAAAAAGATTTCCAAGATCATAAGTAGCATTATCATCATTTTCCTAATCACAATAAGTAACATGCATATCATAATCAAAATCATCTTCAATAGTACCTACGGACGTATCATCAAGATGATAATTAAGGCAATAAACTTCACCTTCTTCTTTAAACTTACAACCGTTAGGATAAAAATTGATGGGAGGAATATGCTCAGGCCAGGTTGATACCCATTCTTCTTCCTTCTTGCTCCTCTTCCTCCTCCTCTTCTTTTTCTTGTTCTTCACCTTAGGAGGGAGTGGTTGGAGATGAAGCTTCTCCACATATCCTGGTTTATCATTAGAAACAATAGGGGAAACTTGGGAGAAACTCTCATTTTTATTAGCAGAAATATAAGAGACATTTTTATACTTTGGTAAAGTCCCCTCCTTTCTAATCTTACTTATGTAATCATTTTCATGGCAATTAACAACACAATAGAGATGACAATTTTGCAAAGTGTTTTTTATTCCTATGGCATTAACATCTAGCCAAGAAGTCTTTTCTGATAACTCCTCACACATCAAAAATAACATAAGCTCATCATAAAGATCAGAGGTGATCATGTTATCACACAACTGGTTAACAGTTATGTTTTGAAAGTTCATGCATTGAAAATTAAAGTGACCCTCTATACAGCAAAGTTCACAAGTAAAAGGATAAAGGTCACACAATTCTCTAGCAATTTCATTTAAATCTCTGACCCAAGTGATTGTTCTTTCATGCTTATGTTGCTTACAATACTTCTCTTCTTCAATCATAGGCCTTTCACAAGGTCTATCCACTCCACAAAAATTAACATGCTTATATAAAACTTCATTTTTAGGAATAGGATTATGCATGTTGCAATCATCATGAACAATTTCATTTTCTTTGCAAGTCTCTTTAAAAGGTTTATGATACTTGATCCAATCCTCCTTAGGCATATTAAGATGTGAAGCAAAAGATTTGAGGAAATCAACAAGGAGTTGAGAATCAAGCCCAAACTTAGCACTAAACTTATTAAAACTTGTAGTTTCAACAAAGGACTTAATGCAATCATACTCATAAATTATACCTGACTCTTTACCTTTGTCGATCTCCCAATTTTCAGTGTTGCGTTGAATTCTTTCAAGGAGTTCCCATTTAGCATTAATCTTTTCGTTTGTGAAAGAACCCATAGAGGAAGCGTCGAGCAAATCTTTATTCTGTCGAGAAAGCCTCGCATAGAAATTAGTAATAATCATATCTTTGGGGAGCCCATGGTTAGGACATTTTAGCATTAACGTTTTCAGTCTCCCCCAAGCTTGAGCTATGCTCTCTCCGTCATGAGGATAGAAATTATAAACATAATTCCTATTCTCATGGACTTCATGAAGAGGATAAAACTTGGAGTAAAAGAGAGACTGGATCTCTTCCCAATCCAGCAGGTGAGAGTCATCTAGTAGCCTATACCATTC
>LR738714.1:34000055-34020989 GCA_902687465.1 Secale cereale
CTTTCAGTGACAAGGCAAATAATTTCCTCATGACAAACTCCCTTGATACACCTGCAAGCTTAAATAATGAACATAGTTGTGACAGATATAGCAAGTGTTCACCGGGATGTTTGTCTCCTGCATAACGATTAGCCAAAACATAATCGATAATACCAGCTGGTATTTTATAGGGCACAATTTCAGTAGGGGGAGGAGCAACCACCACAGGTGTGGGGCGTCTTCCCGCAAGCAACGATCCAATAGCAAGGTTGTCCATAAGCATAACTAGTGAAATAAAAACAAGAAACAAAAAGATTTAATTGCAAGATCTAAAGATATACCTTCAAGCACTCACTTCCCCGGCAACGGCGCCAGAAATAGCTTGATGTCTACACACGCTTCTACTCTTGTAGAATATGTTGGGCCTCCAAGCGCAGAGGTTTGTAGGACAGCAACAATTTCCCTCAAGTGGATGACCTAAGGTTTATCGAACTCAGGGAAGTAGAGGTTGAAGATGGTCTCTCTCAAGCAACCCTACAACTAAGATACAAGAAGTCTCTTGTGTCCCCAACACACCTAATACACTTGTCAGATGTATAGGTGCACTAGTTTGGCGAAGAGATGTTAAATGGCAAGTGATATGGATGGCAAAACGAAGTAATATAAATCTGTAATAAAAAGTGCAGCAAGCAAACAAGTGGTAAACGTGAGCACAAATGGTATTGCAATGGTGGAAACAAGGCCTAGGGATCATACTTTCACTAGTGGCAACTCCAAACAACATTAACATAATCGAATCACATGATATTTCCCATAAAACATGCAAAGGGGACGCACTCGGAGGTCATTCCTTCGTGGTCAAGAGAGGACGAGAATTATGTAGGGCTACAAAAGCACACCTCAAAGTTCGTAGTTCTCAATCTAAGGATTTCCCAATGTCACCGCGGCCATCCAAAGAGAGTCCCACAATCACCACAACATATCTAAAGGATAGTCAAAGACAAGCACCAAGAGACTCTCAATCTTCAATCAACACAAAAGAGAGGAAATCACCCATGAAAATATTTTTCTAATCCATGTCTAATAGACCGCTGTCACCTTGGTCTCGGGGATTATACTAGATAAAGACAAGTGAGTACATCAATCCAATACATAGAAGAAGGGGAAATATCATGGGATCACCCTAGATTAACATAGCCTATGATCACAACGAAGATCACATCATGGGAGAGAGAATTGACCACATAGCTACTGGTAGAAACCTCAGCCCCAAGGAGGAACTACTCCCGCATCATGGAGGGAGTAAGCAACGTCGATGGAGATGAATCCGGGGGCACTTCCCCGTCCCGGCAGGTTGCCGACACAGGAATTCTGGTCCCCCGAAGCTTGGTGGCGATGGCGGCGGAGATCGGAATAGCTTCTGGAGAAAAGGGGTCCGGAATCAGGGTTTCCTCGACGGGTGTTAAATATATGCCAAAGGGGGTCGCCAGGGGAGCTAAGGGGGGCCCAGGCGCCCCCCGGCGCGGCCTGGAGGGGGGCCGCATGGCCAGGGCGCCTGGAGCCCTGGTGGCCCCCCTCCGGCCCTACTTTGGTCGCATGGAAGCTTCCGGAACGCTGATTTTTTATATATTTTTCCCGGAATTTTTCTGGCAGTTTACGTAATGGGAAAACCAGAAATACAAAAACAGCAGAAAACAGAAACTGGCACTGGGGTGCACTGAGTTAATAGGTTAGTCCAAATATGATCAAAAGTGTATGGAAGTGTATAAATATCATAGCAATATCACACAAAAGAGGCATGGAGCAAGGAGAAATTATAGATACGTTTTGGACGTATCAAGGGGAAATTTGTATTGAGATCCAAAGAGAGAGAAGAAGCCATCTAGCTAATAACTATGGACCTGAAGGTCTGCGGTAAACTACTCAAAACTCATCAGAGAGGCTATGGTGTTGATGTAGAAGCCCTCTGTGATCGATTCCCCCTCCGGTGGAGCTCCGGAAAAGGCCCCAAGATGGGATCTCACATGTACAGAAGGTTGCGGCGGTGGAAATAGGGTTTCATGGTGCCCTCAGATGTTATCAGGGTATATGAGTATATATAGGAGGAAGAGGTACGTCGGTGGAGCTACGAGGGGGCCACGAGGGTGGGGGGAGCGCCTACCCCCCCTTGGCGCGCCCTCCTACCTCATGGCTTGCGTGGTGTGTACTCCAAATCTTCTGGGTTGCGTTTGTTCCAAAAATGATCCTCGCGAAGGTTTCATTTCGTTTGGACTCCGTTTGGTATTCCTTTTCTACGAAACATTGAAATAGGCAAAAAAAAACAGCAATTTGCATTGGGCCTTGGGTTAGTAGGTTAGTCCCAAAAATAATATAAAAGTGTACAATAAAGCCCATTAAACATCCAAAACAGATAATATAATAGCATGGAACAATAAAAAATTATAGATACGTTGGAGACGTATCAAGCATCCCCAAGCTTAATTCTTGCTCGTCCTCGAGTAGGTAAATGATAAAGACATAATTTTTGATGTGGAATGCTACCCAACATAATTCTCAATGTATTTTTCCTTATTGTGGCATGAATGTTCAGATCTGAAAGATTCAAGACAAAAGTTTAATATTGACATAAGAATAATAATACTTCAAGCATACTAATAAAGCAATCATGTCTTCTTAAAATAACATGGTCAAAGAAAGTTATCCCTACAAAATCATATAGTCTGGCTATGCTCTATCTTCATCACACAATATATTTAAATCATGCACAACCCCGGTTCCAGCCAAGCAATTGTTTCATACTTTAATTTTTCAAACTTTTTCAACTTTCATGCAATACATGAGCGTGAGCCATGGATATAGCACTATAGGTGGAATAGAGCGGTGGTTGCGGAGAAGACAAAAAGGAGGAAGATAGTCTCACATCAACTAGGCGTATCAATGGGCTATGGAGATGCCCATCAATAGATATCAATGTGAGTGAGTAGGGATTGCCATGCAACGGATGCACTAGAGCTATAAGTGTATGAAAGCTCAACTAAAGAAACTGAGTGGGTGTGCATCCAACTCGCTTGCTCACGAAGACCTAGGGCATTTTGAGGAAGCCCATCATTGGAATATACAAGCCAAGTTCTATAATGAAAATTCCCACTAGTATATGAAGATGACAAAACAAGAGACTCTCTATCATGAAGATCGTGGTGCTACTTTTAACCACAAGTGTGGAAAAAGGATAGTAACATTGCCCCTTCTCTCTTTTTCTCTCATTTTTTTTATTTTGGGCTCTTTGGCCTCTATTTTTTTGGTGGGCTTCTTTGGCCTCTCTTTTTTATTTGGGCTTCATTGGCCTCTCTTATTTTTTTTAACCTCACATCGGACAATGTTCTAATAATGATGATCATCACACTTTTATTTACTTACAACTCGATATTACAACTCGATACTTAGAACAAAATATGAGTCTATGTGAATTCCTCCGGCGGCATACCGGGATGTGCAATGAATCAAGAGTGACATGTATGAAAAATTATGCATGGTGGCCTTGCCACAAATACGATGTCAACTACATGATCATGCTAGGCAATATGACAATGATGAAGCGTGTCATAATAAATGGAACGGTGAAAAGTTGCATGGAAATATATCTCGGAATGGCTATGGAAATTCCATGATGGGTAGGTATGGTGGCTGTTTTGAGGAATGTATAAGGTGGGTGTATGGTACCGGCGAAAGTTGCGCGATACTAAAGAGGCTAGCAATGGTGGAAGGGTGAGAGTGCGTATAATAGATGGACTCAACATTAGTCATAAAGAACTCATAAACTTACTGCAAAAATCTACAAGTTATCAAAACAAAGCACTAAATGCATGCTCCTAGGGTAAGGGTTGGTAGGAGTTAACAATCACGCGATCCCGACCTCCACACAAAGGAAGACAATAAATAAATAAATCATGCTCCAACTTCATCACATAACGGTTCACCATACATGCATGCTACGAGAATCACAAACTCTAACACAAGTATTCCTCAAATTCACAATTACTCCACTAGCATGACTCTAATATCACCGTCCTCATATCTCAAAACAATCATCAAGTATCAAACTTCTCATAGTATTCAATGCACCTTATATGAAGATTTTTATTATACCCATCTTGGATGCCTATCATATTAGGACTAATTTATTAACCAAAGCAAATTACCATGTTGTTCTAAAGGACTCTCAAAATAATATAAGTGAATCATGAGATATCAATAATTTCTATAAAATGAAACCACCACCGTGCTCTACAAAGATATAAGTGAAGCACTAGAGCAAAACTATCTAGCTCAAAAGATATAAGTGAAGCACATAGAGTATTCTAATAAATTCCGATTCATGTGTGTCTCTCATAAAAGGTGTGTACAGCATGGAAGATTGTGGTAAACTAAAAATCAAATACTCAAATCATACAAGACGCTCCAAGCAAAACACATATTATGTGGTGAATAAAAATACAGTCTCAAGTAAAGTTACCGATAGACGAAGACGAAAGTGGGGATGCCTTCCCGGGGCATCCCCAAGCTTAGGTTTTTGGTTGTCCTTGAATTTTACCTTGGGGTGCCTTGGGCATCCCCAAGATTAGGCTCTTGACACTCTTTGTTCCATAGTCCATCAAATCCTTACCCAAAAACTTTAAAACTTCACAACACAAAACTTAACAGAAAGTCTCGTGAGCTCCGTTAGTATAAGAAAACAAACCACCACTTTAAGGTACTGTATTGAACTCATTATTTATTTATATTGGTGTTAAACCTAATGTATTCCAACTTCTCTATGGTTTATACCCCCCGATACTAGCCATAGATTCATCAAAATAAGCAAACAACACACGAAAAACAGAATCTGTCAAAAACAGAACAGTCTATAGCAATCTGTAACTTCCGAATACTTGTGTAACTCTAAAAATTCTGAAATAAATTGGTGGATGTGAGTAATTTTTCTATTAATTATCTGCAAAAAGAATCAACCTAAAAGCACTCTCCAGTAAAAAAATGGCAGCTAATCTTGTGAGCGTAAAAGTTTTGGTTTTTTAGAGCATGATCGCAAAGACTTCACCCAAGTCTTCCCAAAGGTTCTACTTAGCACACACACTACTTAAAACATAAAAACACATCTAACCATAAGCTAAATGAATTATTTATTACTAAACAGAAGTAAAAGCAAAGAAAATAAAATTGGGTTGCCTCCCAACAAGCGCTATCGTTTAACGCCCCTAGTTAGGCATCGAGATTTCAATGATGCTCACATGAAGGACAAGACTTGAGGCACAAAAAGAGCATCATATAACATGTGAAAATCACATCCAAGTATAACATACTTCCTATGCATAGGCATTTTATAGGAAAACAAATTGGCAAGACAAGCAAGATCTAACATATGCAAGGATGAAGAAACAAACAAGATCAATCTCAACATGAAGAGAGGTAATTTAGTAACATGAAGATTTCTACAACCATATTTTCCTCTCTCATAATAACTGCATGTAGGATCATAGGCAAATTCAACAATATAGCTATCACAAAACATATTCTCAACACGATCCACATGCATGCAAAGTTGACACTCTTCCAAAATAGTGGGATTAACTTTAACAAAAGTCATGACCTCTCCAAACCCATTTTTATCAAAAAAATCATAAGATTGAATATTCTCCAAATATGTGGGATCTAAAGTTGACACTCTTCCAAACCCACTTTCAATAATATTGCAAACACTATTATCAATCTCATATTCATCATGGGGCTTAAATAAATTTTCAAGATCAAAAGAAGAATCACCCCAATCATGATCATTGCAACAAATAGTGATCATAGAGAAACTAGCATCCCCAAGCTTGAGGTTTTGCATATCATTAACACAATTGTCATTAAGAGAATTTATAATAACATCATTGCAATCATGCTTTTCATCGAAGGAACTATCAAGTATGGGTGCAATAGCAACGATCTCATGTTTAACATAAGGAACTATAGAAAAATCATCTTCATAAATATTGGCATCATGGCCACAAGAATAGAAAGCATCATGTTCATCAAGGGATATTTCGATCAAATCATCGAAATCATAATTATCTATAGATTCATGCATATCATTATTTTCTTCTAAAGCAGCGGTCATTCTTTCAATAAATTGTTTGACGTAGACATTTTGAGCATAGTTTTCATAGCAATATTTAAGTATGTCAAAAATTTCAGATTCGTAGAGAGTAATATCATACTTTTCAATCAAAGAAGCAACTTCGTAAGCACCCTTAAAAGCAAAAAATTCTTCAATTTGTTGGATATCGTAGTAACCATAAACACCCTTTGCATAGGAGGATAAGATTTCATTATCATTAAACTCACATAGGTAGGGGGTGTTTTTAGGGTTCTTAGAGCAACAAGTAAAACCATAAATTTCACAAAGATTCCAAGAATAACACAGCAATCTATTTATTTGATCCCATAAGAGTCTCCCTTTTTCAGACAAACGGTGACGCACAAAATGAGCATGCTCATCTAAAGATTTCTCATCAACTAGGCTAGTTGGGGTTTCAGCACGAGCGCATAAGGATCGATGATGATCCAAGTAGAACACATTAAGTGGATCCATATCAATAGATTTTTAACAAGCAAAGATGCAAGCAAATAGAAGGGACATGGAAACACAAGAAGCAAGCGAAAAGAAGCGAAAGGAAAAAGGGCGAATAAAATGGCAAAGGTGAAGTGGGGGAGAGGAAAACGAGAGGCGAATGGTAAATAATGTCATGCGAGGGATGAGAGTTTGTGATGGGTACTGGGTATATGACTTGTGCGTAGATCTCCCTGGCAACGGCGCCAGAAATCCTTCTTGCTACCTGTTGAGCATGCATCGGTTTTTCCCTTGAAGAGGAAAGGGTGATGCAGCAAAGCAGCGTAAGTATTTCCCTCAGTTTTGAGAACCAAGGTATCAATCTAGTAGGAGACTACACGCAAGTCCCTCGCACCTGCACAAACAAATAAGAACCTTGCAACCAACGCGATAAAGGGGTTGTCAATCCCTTCACGGCCACTTGCAAAAGTGAGATCTGATAGAGATAATAATACAAATATTTTTGGTGTTTTTGTTGTATAGATTGAAAAGTAAAGATTGCAAAATAAAAGAACGGCGACATAAATTGGCAAGTTGATGGGAAACTAATATGATGGAAAATAGACCCGGGGGCCATAGGTTTCACTGGTGGCTTCTCTCAAGATAGCATATTCTACGGTGGGTAAACAAATTACTGTCGAGCAATTGATAGAAAAGCGCATAGTTATAAGAATATATAGGCATGATCATGTATGTAGGCATCACGTCCATGACAAGTAGACCGAAACGATTCTGCATCTACTACTATTACTCCATACATCGACCGCTATCCAGCATGCATCTAGAGTATTAAGTTCATAAGAACAGAGTAACGCCTTAAGAAAGATGACATGATGTAGAGGGATAAACTCATGCAATATGGCATAAACCCCATCTTTTTATCCTCGATGGCAACAATAAAATACGTGCCTTGCTGCCCCTGCTATCACTGGGAAAGGACATCTGTCGGTGTACTAAGGTAGGGGTACCTCAGTACCCCAACTTGTGCACGGGCAGTCGCAGCTTCCCGCGGCAAGGTTTACCGCGTGCTCGCCGGAGACCTCCCTGCCCCCTATCAAACCATTCAAAAACAAAGTATACAAGACAGAAGCCCGAGACCCCGGCAAGAGGAGCTTGCCGGGAAGGCCGTACCAGGCTCAAGACTACTCCACTAACACAAGAGCCTGGCAAGAGGAACTTGCCAGGAAGATTAGAAGACACGCCTCAGCGCTTTATGCGCCCCGGCAAGGGCCCGGGGAGCGGCAAGCTCCCGGGCCCGGCAAGATCAAGGCCCCGGCAAGGTGCTTGCCGGGAAGGCTGCGCTGTGTGCCCGCGCTCCAGCTCATCGGCCCACGCGTCGCCCTGGGGCCTATCCAGGGACGCGTGGCGGATGGCTGTGCAGCCTGGGGTACACGGTGGCACTCCACGGTGGTGGATCCATCGCCGTGGCAGACGGAGACGCAAGAGCGGGAGCTTTTGGGGTCGACGGCGACGGGCATTAAATGCCCTTGTCCCCCACTGTTAAAGTAGGTATAGACCACTGTTCTGCACTGTAGCTCCACTGTTCCCGCACTGTTACAACTACCACCTCTTTTACGTTTTTACCCCTTTCTCCTACGTTGACACCTGTCGGTGACCCCTTGCACTATAAAAGGAGGCCCATGCACAACGTGGGGGGGGGGGTTCGGAACCTAGATCACTCTCACGCTTGGTGTAGCTGCTTCTTCAAGCTCTCGAGCGCTCAAACTCAATACACAACTAAGCAGGAGTAGGGTTTTACGCGTCTACCGCGGCCCGAACCTGGGTAAAACTGCCCGCGTGCTCGCTACGATCTGCTCTTTGTGCTCCCTCCGCCCTCGTACCGCACAGACAAGGGGCTCCGGTCCCATAGGTGTTCGTGGTGGACAGTTTCCCCCGACATCTTTGGCGCGCCAGGTAGGGGGCGTCGAGGTTGTGCGAACCTGATCCGGCGTTCGCGCGGGCGCATTCTTCATCAACCTCTCCAGCTTCACCAGCGACAACTCCATGGCCCCGAAGAAGAAGGCTTCGGAGGTCGGAGGCCCGTCTGCGTCTCACCCGCCGCCACCAGAGCCAACGGTGGGCGGGGGAGATGCCGTCGGAAGGGTGGCCGCCGATGAGGACACTCACGGCGCCACCAGATCCAAGAACAGGACGGACGACCGAACCTCGGTCTCCGTGGACGCGCCGCGTCCATCTCAGCACACGACGACCCAGCAGCGCCATGTCACGGGAGGTGGCATCCGCTTGCTGGGGCAAGGTCAAACCGGAGGTTCGCGAGACGCCCCGGACCCCCGTCCGGGCACAAGCAAAGCGAAGGCGCCGGCGCGGGACCCCGCTCCTTCTAACGTCGTTAGAAGTCCGAGCGTATCCCGCTCCTCGCATCGCTCGCCCGCGTTCCCCTCCACTCCAGCAGAAGCGCTCGCAAGAGCGCAACTGCTCCTCGACTTCCCTCCAGCGGCCGACAAGGCCGAAGAATGGAGGGCCACCATCCGGAGCCTGATAGACTTCGCCAACAACGATTCTCCACAGCAGCCGTCGACCTCACGGCCGCGGCAAGCTGAGAAGACGAAGGCTGACGGCGACAAGACTACCGGGGGTGCGACAAGTGTGCACTCCCCGCCGCAGAAGCAGAAGACGCCGCCCCGCCGGAACAACCCCGACGACGGCTCCACCGTCTCGTCGGACCCGCGGGCTCGTCGGGACCAGCGCCAAGTCCTCGACGACCGGCGAGAAGAAGACGCTCGGACCACAATCGAGCGCCGCCGAGAAGCTCGGCGACAATCAGACAAGAGAGCTGGAAACACTGTCGACGCGCACGCGCCCGGTGAGCCAGGCGACTTGCCGTACGCGGCAGGCTGCCCTGCGTTCACCCGCGAGCTGCGGCGCGTCCAGTGGCCCAGCATGAAGAATTTTAAGCCCGACGTACCGGAGAAGTACGACGGCAAGACGCACCCCTCGGAATTCCTCAGCGTCTACACCATCGCAGTGCAAGCTGCCGGGGGGCGCGACGAGAAGATCTTGGCGAACTACTTCCCGCTCGTGCTAAAGCCGAACGTCCGTTCGTGGCTTATGCACTTGCCGGAAGGTTCTATCTCTTCTTGGGCCGATCTTTGCCACCAGTTTGTTGGCGCCTTCACCGGCGGCCACAAACCTCACGGCCAGGAGAGCGATCTCCACATCTTGGCCCAGAAGGAGGGCGAGACCCTGCGCAAGTACATCCAACGCTTCAGCCGTGTGCAGCACAACATCCCTGATGTCCACCCTGCCGCGGTTATCAGCGCGTTCCACCAGAACATGCGTAACCGCCGCATGCGTGAAGAGATGGCTATGACGAAGATTCGGGATGTCAGCGAGCTCTATGCTCTGGCTGACAAGTGCGCACGCGCGGAAGAGGGGAGGAGACTTCCCGGAGAGGATGCTGGCGCAGGAGGAAGCGACAGCGACGACGCCGCCCCGGCAAAGAAGAGCCGGCGGCGGAATAACAGAAGGAAGGGCAAGAAAGAGGTGCTTGCCGTCGAGAAGTCCGGCAAGGAGGCCCCCGCCAAGCAAGCGCAGGCTGGCGGCTCCGGCAAGGAGCCTGCCCCTGCAGCGGCGGCCGACAAGCCGGGCAGCTCCGACAAGCAATACTGTAAGATTCACCGCACCAAGGGTCACGATCTCTCCAACTGCAAGCGCGTCGAATATCTCGTTGAGCAGCTGAAAGCTGAGTACGAGAGTCGCGACAAGGAGAAGGCCCAAGGTGGCGGGGAAGAGACGAGCAAGAAGCGGCCGTTCAACGGCCGGGGAGGACGCCGCGGCAAGGCCAAGCAGCGGCAAGGAGATCGACCTCCCCGGGGCCGCGACAAGGACGAAGAGGACGACGATGAAGACATGGAGGACGATGAGAACAGCGAGCAGGAGTTCCAGAAGGCCACGGAGGTCCTGTGCGTCGACGGTGGCGCCTCCCTGCACACCTCCCACCGCCAACTAAAGCAGTGGGTGCGTGAGGTGAACGCAGCGGAGCCGCCCGTGGAGTCGCGCAGGCTCCTCAAATGGTCCAGCACGCCCATCATTTTTGATCTTGAGGATCACCCTGACCGCACCACTGCGGTCGGGTGCTTGCCGATGCTGGTTTCTCCCACCATCCGCAACCTCAAGGTCACCAAAATGTTGGTTGACGGCGGGGCCGGGCTGAACTTGATCTCCTCTGCTGTGATCAAGAAACTCCAGATTCCAGATGGCGAGCTCGAAGAGACCGGTTCATTCCAAGGAATCAACCCGGGAAGGAGCAAGCCCAAGGGAAAGATCACTTTGCCGGTGACCTTTGGCGGGGAGCTCAACTTCAGAACTAAGCGCATCACTTTCGACGTTGCCGATATTCCGTTGCCCTACAATGGAATACTTGGCCGTCCTGCCCTCGCCAAGTTCATGGCAGCTTCCCATTATGCCTACAACGTACTGAAGATGCCGGGGCCGATAAGCGTCATCACTGTCCACAGCGACAAGAAGGATGCGCTTATCTGCGCCGACAAGATCTACCGGGATGCGGCAGCCGCGGCCGAGAAGGATACTCTTGCCGCTGAAGCTCCCGGGGGGAAGAAGACGAAGACTAAGTCCGGCAAGTGCTCTGGGACCCACTCCGGCAACCGCACCTCTTCGGAGTGCTGCGCTGCCGTCGAGGACGTTCCATCGAGCTCCACCGGCAAGAGTAAGAAAGGAATGGCTGCTCCTCCGGCGACCAAGAAAGTGTCCGCAAAGGAGGACGGCACTGGTGGTACCTTCACCATCAGTGCCACCCTTGACAGCAAATAGGAAAGCGCGCTCGTTGCCTTCCTGCGGGCGAATGTCGATGTGTTTGCCTGGCAACCATCTGACATCCCCGGTGTTCCCAGGAAGGTGATTGAGCACAAGCTTGCTGTCTGTCCTCATGCGCGGCCCATCAAGCAGAAAGTGAGGAAGCAAGCCGTGGAGCGCCAAGAGTTCATCAACGAAGAAATCAAGAAACTAGAGGCAGCAGGTCTAGTTAGAGGTGTGATCCATCCGACGTGGTTGGCAAACCCAGTCGTCGTGCGCAAGGCCAACGGGAAGTGGAGACTGTGTATAGACTTCACCGATGTGAATAAAGCATGTCCCAAGGATCCCTTCCCTTTGCCACGCATTGACCAGATCGTTGACTCCACTGCCGGATGTGAGCTACTCTGCTTTCTTGATGCATACTCAGGCTATCATCAGATTTTCATGGCCAAGGAGGATGAAGAGAAGACTGCGTTTATCACTCCATGTGGCACTTATTGCTTTATACGCATGCCATTTGGATTGAAGAATGCAGGCTCAACCTTTGCAAGGGTAGTATACACTGCTTTTGAGCCACAGATCCACAGGAATGTAGAAGCTTACATGGATGACATCGTGGTGAAGAGCAAGAGCAAGGAAACCCTGATCCAAGACTTGGAAGAAACGTTTCAGAACCTGCGCAGGATACAGCTTAAGTTGAACCCCGAGAAGTGCGTCTTTGGAGTCCCCTCCGGCAAGCTTCTCGGGTTCTTTGTATCACAGAGGGGGATTGAAGCCAACCCCGACAAGATCAAAGCCATTGAGCAGATAGAGGCCCCAAAGCGCGTCAAGGATGTCAGGAGGCTTGCAGGTTGTGTGGCTGCCCTCAGTAGGTTCATTTCAAAGTCTGCAGAACGCGCCCTACCTTTCTTCAAAATCTTGAAGAAGGCAGGTCCCATGAAGTGGACTCCGGAAGCAGAGGCGGCGCTGCAGGATTTGAAACGGTACCTGTCCTCCACTCCTATACTTGTCGCACCTAGACCACAGGAAAAGTTGTTGCTGTATCTAGCGGCAACCAACCAGGTGGTTAGTGCTGCGTTAGTAGCGGAGAGGGAGTCCGACGAGGAGTCAGCGCCACCGGCAAGCGAATCCAGCGACAAGCAGGGGGCTGTTCCGGCAAGCTCTGGCCCCGACAAGGATGACTCTGCGCAGGAACAAGGAGAGGTGCGGAAGAGGATGGTGCAGCGCCCAGTGTACTTTGTAAGTTCCCTTCTCCAGGGGGCTAGGTCAAGGTACTCTGGTGTGCAAAAATTGCTTTTCGGCCTCCTCATGGCCTCGAGAAAGCTGCGCCATTACTTCCAAGCCCATGAGATAACAGTGGTCACTCGCTTTCCGCTGAAGAGGATATTGCACAACCCAGAAGCAACAGGCAGGATCGTTGAGTGGGCACTGGAGCTGTCGAGCTTTGGACTCAAGTTTGAAAGTACTTCAACCATACAGAGCCGAGCTTTGGCAGAATTCATAGCTGAGTGGACCCCAACGCCAGATGAAGAAGTTCAAGAAACAAGCACACCCGTACAAGAAGCGACAAGTGAATGGGTAATGTATTTTGACGGTGCCTTCTCGCTGCAAGGTGCCGGTGCTGGCGTGGTACTCATCGCGCCCACCGGAGAGCACCTCAAATATGTTATCCAGATGCACTTTCCCAGGGAGCAAGCGACAAACAACACTGCAGAATATGAAGGCTTGCTTGCCGGCCTCAGGATTGCGGCCGAACTTGGGATCAGAAAGCTGATTGTGCGGGGCGATTCTCAGTTGGTGGTCCGACAAGTTAACAAGAGCTATCAAAGCCCTTTGATGGAAGCTTATGTCGATGAAGTGAGAAATCTTGAAGAACACTTTGAAGGTCTGCAGATGGAGCACGTCCCAAGAGCTCAGAATGAAATTGCAGATGGCCTTTCAAAGTGTGCTGCGATGAAGTTACCTGTGGAACCAGGGACCTTCTTGCTCAAGCTGACTCAACCATCCGTTACACCATCAGTTGGGCAGCCCAAGAAGAGAAAGTTGGTCTCCGGCGACTACTTGCCGGCGGATCTGCCTGAAACCGCCGCCAAGGTCCCCAAGATCAACAACCAGAACGCTGAGGAACGGTTTGCTCCTGCAAGTCCTCGGGCTTGTACAGTTGAAGCAAGCGTTCCCGGCAAGCCTCGCCCCGGCGAGCTTGCCGGGGGACCGTCAGCTCCGGCAGAACCAGAGGTCCTTGCCGTAGAAGCTGAGGTTCCCGCAGCGGCCCTCGAGCCTTTAGTCCTTGCCGTTGAGCCTCAGGCTCCGGCATGGGCGCAGCAGATCGTCCGCTTCCTTCAAACTGGAGAACTTCCCGATGACCCAGAAGAAATAGAGAAGATAACCAGGCAGTCAAGTATGTACCAGTTCGTGGATAACGAGTTGTACAGAAGAAGACTCAATGGTGTCAGGTTGAAGTGCATCTCCAGGGAAGATGGACAGAAACTGTTGGCGGAAATACACGGAGGCATATGCGGCCACCACATTGGCGCAAGGGCGCTTGCCGGGAAAGCTTTCCGGCAAGGGTTCTTTTGGCAAGAAGCCCTCCAAGATGCAACTGCACTAGTAACCAAGTGTGAAGCTTGCCAGTTCCATGCAAAGCAAATTCATCAGCCAGCTCAAGCTCTCCAAACAATCCCTTTGTCCTGGCCCTTCTCGGTCTGGGGGCTCGATATCCTCGGCCCTTTCCCCCGTGCTGTCGGGGGCTTTGAGTACTTGTACGTTGCAATCGACAAGTTCACAAAGTGGCCAGAAGTGGAGCCGGTGAGAAAGGTGACAGCACAGTCAGCAGTCAAGTTCTTCAGGTCGATTGTTTGCCGTTTCGGGATCCCTAACAGGATCGTCACCGACAACGGTACGCAGTTCACTAGTCGCACCTTCATGCAGTACGTCCAAGACCTTGGCGCCAAGGTCTGTTTCGCTTCTGTTGCTCACCCGAGGAGCAACGGTCAAGCGGAGAGGGCGAATGCTGAAGTGCTGCGCGGACTCAAGACGAGGACCTTTGACAGGCTGCGCAAGTGCGGAAGAAATTGGATAGAGGAGCTACCGGCGGCTCTTTGTTCAATCAGAACGACACCAAGTCGAGCCACCGGACAGACACCCTTTGCTCTAGTCTACGGAGCAGAGGCAGTTCTCCCCACGGAACTCGTATACGGATCTCCTCGAGTACTCGCTTATGATGAGCTCGAGCAAGAGCAACTGCGGCAAGATGACGCATTGCTCCTCGAGGAGGGACGTCTCCAGGCTGCTGTACGAGCTGCTCGATACCAGCAAGCCTTGCGTCGCTACCATAGCCGCAAGGTCAAGGCCAGGAGTCTCGAGGAAGGCGACCTTGTTCTTCGGCGTGTTCAGTCTGCCAAGAATTCCAACAAGTTGACGCCGAAGTGGGAAGGCCCTTATCGGGTGAGACAAGTCACGAGGCCCGGCGCTGTCCACCTCGAGACCGAAGAAGGCTTACCGGTGAGCAACTCCTGGAACATAGAGCATCTTCGCAAGTTTCACCCCTAAGGCGCGGTTGCCGTGATCCGCTCCGGCAACCACCTTTTGTACAAGCTTTGCCGCTGTTGCATGTAACCCTTTGTACAAAGCCGGGCGCAGACCCCGTGCATCAGTAAAGTTTTCGTGTTTTGCGCCGATTGCCTTTTGCATGCTTTTCTTTGCTATTGGCATGTTCTGTTTGGCATTTGGTGCAACACTCAAGTATACGGTAAGCATTAGCACGCCGAAAGGCCATATGCTTGTTTCCCTCTCCCTTTTCTTTCCTCTTAAGCAGAAGGAACGTTCCTCGCGCACAAGTTTGCCGGGGGGGAAGGAGGTGGAGGAGGAACCAAGTGTTGTTCAAGAAAGAGAAGTCTTACCGGAGAGCAAGCAATATAAGCAAGCAACATATGAAAGATAAGTTGTTAGAATTTGACCAGTTCAAATTTTAAATTTTAGTTGTCTTCCTTGAACAATCACACTTTGTATGGAAAACCTGTGCGCGGAGGAACCTACCCGTAGCTTGCCGCACCCTTATCTTGTTTTCGAGTTCGCTCAACGATTTAAGTGAGCTGCGACAAGTGTCGCGCCCTTGCTTCGTTTCCGAGTACGCTCAGCAAGCTAAGTGCGTTGCGACTAGCTGCGGCAAGGTTGCTTGCCGGTGAAGACCTTGGCCAGCAGGCTGCTCAGAGTCCAGCACTCAGCGCTCGCGGCAAAGGCCCCTTGCCGGCAAGCTCCCCGGGAGCGTAGGGTGAAAAACATACAAAGTCAAAGATTAAGACAAGGAAGATAACATTGCACTGATTGATCAAAATAAGATAAATATCTTACAAAGGATAACTTGTCGCGATGGACTAATGAGTTCATAACATAATATGCAGCAACAAAAAGATAAAGATAATGGAGCCCTAATCTACGCGGTCGCCCTCCTTCCTGCCGAGCCTAGCCACCTTGGCGATGATGTGGGCGACCTGCTCCTTCAGGGCCTCCGTGTCTGCATCAGCCGGCAAGCTGCGAAGAACGTTGGTGAGATTGATCCCCGGGTTGCGGTACACGATCTTCGTCAGCACCCGCTCCAGAGTTCCCGCGCAGAGCAGGCGCGACTCCTCGGCCAGCTGCGCGGGGATTTGGTTCCGGAGACCTGCAAGGGCCGGCGCGATCCCTCTGAAGAAGAGGCTGAGCTTGGCGCTGTGCGGGAGATCCGGATCCGGCGAGTAGATGAGATGTTCGACCTTCAGCGCCAGCAGCTCCTGGTCAATGTTGGACGCAGAAGAAACCAAGTCTTCGGTCCATACCTCAATGGTTTGGCGGAAGAGCTCGGATGCTTTGTTGACGCTGTCCACCAAGGTCCGCTCCTTGCGGAGCTCCTCCTTCAGCTTGTTCTCCTGAGCCCGGGCAGCGTCGAGCGAATCCTTCAGAGTGGTGACCTTCAGCTCCAAGTCCTCGATGGAGTCCTTGGCGGCCTTCAACTCGTCGCCCCTCTTGGAGAGACTCACCTGGAGCTCTGAGTTTGTGTGGGCGTCCTTCTCGCGCTCCGTGATGAGCGCGGCAACCTTCTCCGCGCTCACCTTCAGCGCCTTCTCCAGCTGAACAACCTTGGCGGCGAGCTCCTTCTTGGCGTTTTCCGCGGCAACCGCGGCGGCTTTCGCCTCCTTCAACTCCCCGCCAAGGGCCGTCTCGCGAGCGGCAAGGTCCTCCTCATGGGAGTCGAGCTCGACCTTCCGCTGCGCGAGCTCTCCTTCTCGCCGGGACAGCTCCACCCCGGCGAGCCGGTGCTGCTCCTCAGCTTCAGCCTTCTCGAGCACCCACTCCTGGTACTCGCCGGCGAGACGCTCGCGCTCCTCCGCCACCTCGCGGAGGGCCGCCTGGTTGGCGGCGCTGAGCTCCGCCGCGCGCTTCTCCATTTCTGCGGCGGCCTTGGCGGCAAGGGCCTCCCGGGAGGCGAGCTTCGCCTGCCTGGCCCGGTAAAGGGCCAGGAGCTGGTGGAGCAGCTTCTCCTCCTCGGGCCCCTCACTCCCGCCGGGCGCCTCGACGATCTTCAGGCCCGCGGAGGCGAGGACTTCTCCGTCAAACGCCTCGCCCTCCGCGGGAGCTCGCGATGAAGACCCCCAAGGCATCTGGATGAAGACGCCGTTGGGGGCCTCAAGGTAGTACCCCTGCTCCTTGCTGGCGGAGGGGTCGGCGGCCGGTGCAGCATCCGATGCTCCCGCCGCCTCCGGGTCGGCGGTGCGGTCGCCGTCCCCCTCCCCGGCCGCTGCGTCCGCAGCCGGAGCAGTCTCCTGCGCGGCCGGCTCGGCGGCCTCAACCGTCTCCTCGGTGGCAGGGACGTCACCGCCGCCGCCCTGCGCGCCCTCCTCCTCGAGGTTGATAACCTCCGTCTCCATGGGCTCAGGAGGAGGAAGATCTAAAAAGAAGAAGAAGAAAAAGAAGTTCAAGATTCAAGCAAATATCCAAAAAGAGACGAAGCCAAGAAGACAAGCTACAGAACATACCTTGGCGGACGTCCTCAGCGGCGGGCTCCCTCGCCGGGGAGCTCGGCCTTGGCGGAGTGGCCGCCCTCGCCGGGCTGCTCGCCCTTGGCGGGGTACTCTGCCTTGGCGGAGTACCCGCCCTTGGCGGAGCACTCTCCCTTGCCGGAGAGCTCGGCCTCGGCGGGGACGGCGGGGCCTGCGGCTCCTCGACGACGGCCTCCGGGCGCTCTTCCCGCTGTGGCTCCACCTCTGCACAAAACAAAACAAGAAACATCAAGATATGAAGACAAGACCAATTCCTCAGGCGTACCCCGACAAGCGAAAGAGTAAACCCCAGACTTACGCTGGGGGCTGCGCTGGGGGCTGCGCCGGGGGCTGCTCCCCGGAGCAGCGCTCGGGTCCGGCAGGCTCGGCTCCGGCACGCCTCCTGTTGCCGCAGCTGCTGAGTCTTTCGTGACCTCGACCGCGGGCGCCTTGGCCTTCTTCGCCGCGCGCTGAGTCAAGGTCCTGAAATCAGAGCAATGAACAGAGTCAGCATCAACAAAAACCAAGACAAAAAGCGAGAAGGTGTAAGGTCCTGGATCCTTACTCCTGGTCCTCCTCGTCGTCCTCGCTCAGGGCGGAGAAGTCGTACTCCACCGTGGGCGCGTCGGCGCGAGGAGCGGAAGACGAAGACTCCCTCGCGCGCTTGGTGTTCACCGGGGCTGGGGGCTGCGAAGACCCAGCCCCTGTGGTAGCCGGCGCCCGAGGAGCGGGCGGAGCCGCTGCTCCGCTCCGAGAAGACCCCTGCCGGCTCGGCGCCGGCCTGTGAGGCGCCTCCGTCGTGGAAAGCGGGCGGGCCGCCTCTGCTGTGGCTGGTGCGCCGGTCGGCCTTGGCGCGGCTTGGCTCCCCCGGGGAGCTGCCCGGCGAGCTGGCTGTTGCCGGGGCGCCTGCGCCCTCTCCCCCGTCGCCGTCTTGCGGAGACGCTTCGCTGGGGACTGCCTTGGGCTTGCCGGGGGTGGAGAGCTCTCCGACGAGGAGAGGTCGTCGGCGTAGAGCTCCGTGGATCCGCCGGAGTCCTCGGCCTCCTCCTCCTCCTCCTCTTCCCCGGCCGGCTCACTGGGCCCAGCGTCCTGCGCTGCGGCCCCCTTTCCCTTGGCGCCTCCGCCCCTCGCGGCGCCTCTGCTCCCTCCGGCGGCACCCTCCATTGCCGTGGCCTCGGCCACGATTCCGTGGATTCCGGAGTGCCTCAGAGAGGGGACTCCGGCGAGCGCGTCGGGAGGGAGCTGCAGCAACCTGCGGATCTCCGCCTCCTCAGCCTGGCTGGTCGCATCCGCAATCTCCGCCTCTTCAGGCGTGTATCCAAAAATTCCCGCCGCCGCGGCTGCGGCGGCCTCCTCAGCCCGAGAAGCCATGTAGGCAATCTCCTGGTCGGTGGTGTCCCGCGTATGCTCCTTGAGGTCGTTCTTGTTCTTTGCCACCTCCGCGAGGTTGTCGTAGAAGTTGAGGACGTCGATGGGCTTGGGCGCGATCCACGTGCGGTCCACGCCGTGCGAGTCACACATGGGCATCATGGCGAGGATCCGGTCCCGGACGATGTTGTTGCAGAGCGGCACCACTTCCCGGGGAGGCCTGAACCACTCAGGGTGTGCCGGGTCGTACTTGAAGAGTTCCCGGACCATCCCCTTCAGCTCCAGCGTGGTGAAGTTGAAGTTGAGCCCGGGGCGCAGCCTCATTATGTCTGCCGGGCCGCCGTACTCCCAGGCCGGCCTCTTCCGGTCTTGGAGAGGGGCGATGCGCCGGCGGAGGAAGTCTGCGCCCACCTCTGCAACTGACAGCTTGGCCATCCGAAGACGAAGAATCCGGACGAGGGCGATGTCGAGCTTGATGTCGTCCGAATCCAGCTCACTCCAGTCCCTGCCGCGCACGATGGGCGTTGTGCGCGGCGCGGTGAAAGCTTGCGACTGGTCTTCGACGATCCAGCACCACTCCGCGCGCCACTCCTCCCACTTGCCGCGGAGCTCCCCCGGCAAGTAGGATCCCTTCTTATTCAGACGGAAAACCCAAGAAATTCCTCCGGAGAGGGGGGCATCGGCCTCGGCTCTAGGAGTGAAGAAGTGCCTAAAAAGCGCTACGTTTGGGTGTACTCCTATGAAGTTTTCGCACATGTGTGCGAAAACCGCCATGGTGAGGATGGCGTTGGGGGTGAAGTCAAGCAGATGGAAGCCGTATGTGTTCATAATGTCGCAGAAGAAGTTTGAGAAAGGAGGGCAAAGACCACAGTGAAAGAAGGCTGCGAAGAAGTAATACCCGCCGGGATAGCTGTCCTTGGCGGCGGCCGGATACGCTTGGGTGCGGGGGTGCGCCTTGGTTTCCTTGGCCCAGAACAAGTAGTACTTGTTCCAGAGCTCCCGCACGCCAAGCTTCGGCGGAAAGACGAGGTGCTTCTTCCGGTACGCGGCGAGCTTCGCCGCTTGCTCCGACTTCTCCCTCTTGGCTTTCTCCGCCTTCGCCTTGTCGGTCTTTGGGGCCATGGCGGACGCGGCGGAAAGAGGGGGGCGAAGAGCTCGGCGGCGGCGGAGGCGTGGAAGCAGAGCGCAAGAGAGATCTCTGGAGGAAGGAGACGATGCAATGAAAGCGCAAGGAGGGGAACCGCGCCTGCTCCCTCTGCTTTTATGGGGGAGTGGGGGGCGTTTCGCCCTTTCCATTAAGAGATCGTGGGCACGTCCCATCCCACGATGCCGCGATCGACGCGTGCCGTTACGGTGGGGTGCGGCGGATATGGAAGTGGATTCGGCGCGCCGCGGGCCGCGGGTGCCCGTGCACTGTTTTGGGCCTGGCCCAACAGCGCTCGGCACCGTGTGTGGCCCAGGCCCGGGGGCTCCTGTCGGTGTACTAAGGTAGGGGTACCTCAGTACCCCAACTTGTGCACGGGCAGTCGCAGCTTCCCGCGGCAAGGTTTACCGCGTGCTCGCCGGAGACCTCCCTGCCCCCTATCAAACCATTCAAAAACAAAGTATACAAGACAGAAGCCCGAGACCCCGGCAAGAGGAGCTTGCCGGGAAGGCCGTACCAGGCTCAAGACTACTCCACTAACACAAGAGCCTGGCAAGAGGAACTTGCCAGGAAGATTAGAAGACACGCCTCAGCGCTTTATGCGCCCCGGCAAGGGCCCGGGGAGCGGCAAGCTCCCGGGCCCGGCAAGATCAAGGCCCCGGCAAGGTGCTTGCCGGGAAGGCTGCGCTGTGTGCCCGCGCTCCAGCTCATCGGCCCACGCGTCGCCCTGGGGCCTATCCAGGGACGCGTGGCGGATGGCTGTGCAGCCTGGGGTACACGGTGGCACTCCACGGTGGTGGATCCATCGCCGTGGCAGACGGAGACGCAAGAGCGGGAGCTTTTGGGGTCGACGGCGACGGGCATTAAATGCCCTTGTCCCCCACTGTTAAAGTAGGTATAGACCACTGTTCTGCACTGTAGCTCCACTGTTCCCGCACTGTTACAACTACCACCTCTTTTACGTTTTTACCCCTTTCTCCTACGTTGACACCTGTCGGTGACCCCTT
>LR738714.1:34026385-34053654 GCA_902687465.1 Secale cereale
CCCCCCCAGGCCGCCGCCCCCTTTGCAGATGGGATCTGCAGGGCTGGCGCACCCCCTGGCCCCTATATATAGTGGGGGGAGAGGGCAGCCGCACCCAATCCTCTGGCGCCTCTCCCCCTCCCGTCACACCTTTCTACTCCTCCGCAGGGCGCCGGCGAAGCCCTGCAGGATTTCCCGCTGCATCCACCACCACGCCGTCGTGCTGCTGGATCTCCGACGACCTCTCCTCCCCCCTTGCTGGATCAAGAAGGAGGTGACGTTGCTGTACCGGACGTGTGTTGAACGCGGAGGTGCCGTCCGTTCGGCGCTAGATCATCGGTGACGAAGAACGCGAAGAGTACGACTACTTCATCCACGCTTCTTCGAAAGCTTCCGCTCGTGATCTACAAAAGGGTATATAGATGCACTCTAATATGCTCGTTGCTAGATGTCTCCTTAGATTGATCTTGGTGAAAGCGTAGAAATTTTTTGAATTCTGCTACGTTCCCCAACAGTGGCATCTGAGCTAGGTCTTTTGCGTAGCATCTTGCACGAGTAGAACACAAAGCAGTTGTGGGCGTTGAGTTTGCTCAATTTTCTTACCGTTACTAGTCTAATCTTGATTCGGCGGTATTGTGGGATGAAGCGGCCCGGACCGACCTTACACGTACGCTTACGTGAGACTGGTTCCACCGACGGACATGCACTAGATGCATAAGGTGGCTGGCGGGTGTCTGTCTCTCCTACTTTAGTCGGATCGGATTCGATGAACAGGGTCCTTATGAAGGGTAAATAGAAATTGACAAATCACGTTGTGGTTTTGGCGTAGGTAAGAAACGTTCTTGCTAGAAAACCTATAGAAACCACGTAAAACTTGCAACAACAATTAGAGGCCGTCTAACTTGTTCTTGCAGCATGTGCTATGTGATATGGTATGGCCAAGAAGATGTGATGAATGATATATGTGATGTATGAGATTGATCATGTTCTTGTAATAGGGAATCACGACTTGCATGTCGATGAATTTGACAACCGGCAGGAGCCATAGGAGTTGTCTTAATTATTGTATGACCTGCGTGTCACTGAATAACGCCATGTAATTACTTTACTTTATTGCTAAACGTTAGCCATAGTAGTAGAAGTAATAGTTGGCGTGACGACTTCATGAAGACACGATGATGGAGATCATGATGATGGAGATCATGGTGTCAAGCCGGTGACAAAGATGATCATGGTGCCCCGAAGATGGAGATCAAAGGAGCAAGATGATATTGGCCATATCATGTCACTTTAATTGATTGCATGTGATGTTTATCATGTTTTTGCATCTTGTTTACTTAGAACGACGGTAGTAAATAAGATGATCTCTCACTAAAATTTCAAGAATTGTGTTCCCCCTAACTGTGCATCGTTGCTAAGGATCGTTGTTCCGAAGCACCACGTGATGATCGGGTGTGATAGGTTCTAACGTTCGCATACAACGGGTGTAAGCCAGATTTACACAAGCAATACACTTAGGGTTCACTTGACGAGCCTAGCATGTACAGACATGGCCTCGGAACATGGAAGACCGAAAGGTCGAACATGAGTCGTATAGAAGATACGATCAACATGAAGATGTTCACCGTTGATGACTAGTCCGTCTCACGTGATGATCGGACACGGGCTAGTCGATTCGGATCATGTATCACTTAGATGACTAGAGAGATGTCATTCTAAGTGGGAGTTCATTAAAATTTGATTAAGATGAACTTAATTATCATGAACTTAGTCTAAAATCTTTACAATATGTCTTGTAGATCAAATGGTCCACGCTCATGTCACCCTCAACTTCAACGCGTTCCTAGAGAAATCCAAGCTAAAAGACGATGGTAGCAACTACACGGACTGGGTCCGTAACCTGAGGATCATCCTCATAGCTGCCAAGAAAACTTATGTCCTAGATGCACCGCTAGGTGACGCTCCCGCCCCGGCAAACCAAGATGTTATGAACGCTTGGCAGTCGCGTTGTGATGATTACTCCCTGGTTCGGTGCGGCATGCTTTACAGCTTAGAGTCGGGGCTCCAAAAGCGTTTTGAGCACCACGGAGCATATGAGATGTACCAAGAGCTGAAAATGGTTTTCCAAGCTCATGCCCGAGTCGAGAGATATGACGTCTCCGACGCATTCTACAGCTGTAAGATGGAGGAAAACAGTTCTGTCAGTGAGCACATCCTCAAGATTTCTGGGTTGCACAACCGCTTGTCTCAGTTGGGAATGAATCTCCCAGACGAAGCGATCGTTGACAGAATCCTCCAGTCGCTGCCACCTAGCTTCAAGAGCTTCATGTTAAACTTCAATATGCAGGGGATGGAGAGGTCCATTCCCGAGGTGTATTCAATGCTGAAATCAGCGGAGGTGGATATCAAGAAAGAACATCAAGTGTTGATGGTCAATAAAACCACTAAGTTCAAGAAAGGCAAGGGTAAGAATAACTTCAAGAAGGACGGCAAAGGAGTTGTCGCGCCCGATAAACCAGTTGCCGGGAAGAAGCCAAAGAATGGACCCAAGCCTGAAACTGAGTGTTTTCATTGCAAGGGAATGGGGCACTGGAAGCGGAATTGCCCCAAATACTTAGCAGACAAGAAGGCCGGCAACGTCAAAGGTATATATGATATACATGTTATTGATGTGTACCTTACCAGCGCTCGTAGTAGCTCCTGGGTATTTGGTACCCGTGCAGTTGCTCACATTTGTAACTCAAAACAGGAGCTGCGGAATAAGCGGAGACTGGCGAAGGATGAGGTGACGATGCGCGTCGGGAATGGTTCCAAGGTCGATGTGATCGTCGTCGGCACGCTGCCTCTACATCTACCCTCGGGATTAGTTTTAAACCTTAATAATTGTTATTTAGTACCAGCTTTGAGCATGAACATTGTATCTGGATCTCGTCTTATGCGAGATGGCTACTCATTTAAATCGGAGAATAATGGTTGTTCTATTTATTTGAGAGATATGTTTTATGGTCATGCCCCGCTGGTCAATGGTTTATTTTTAATGAATCTCGAACGTGATGATACACATATTCATAGTGTAGATGCCAAAAGATGTAAAGTTGATAATGATAGTCCCACATACTTGTGGCATTGCCGCCATGGTCATATTGGTGTCAAGCGTATGAAGAAGCTCCATAAAGATGGACTTTTAGAGTCTCTTGATTATGAATCATTTGACACATGCGAACCGTGCATTTTGGGCAAGATGACCAAGACTCCGTTCTCCGGAACAATGGAGCGAGCAACCAACTTATTGGAAATCATACATACCGATGTGTGCGGTCCAATGAGTGTTGAGGCTCGCGGAGGCTATCATTATGTTCTCACCCTCACAGATGACTTGAGTAGATATGGGTATATCTATTTGATGAAGCACAAGTCTGAGACCTTTGAAAAGTTCAAGGAATTTCAGAATGAGGTTGAGAATCAACGTGACAGAAAAATAAAGTTCTTACGAACGGATCGTGGGGGTGAATATTTAAGTCATGAATTTGGCACGCACCTTAGGAACTGTGGAATTGTTTCACAATTGACACCGCCCGGAACACCTCAGCGTAACGGTGTGTCCGAACGTCGAAATCATACTCTGTTGGACATGGTGCGATCTATGATGTCCCTTACCGATTTACCGCTATCTTTTTGGGGTTATGCTTTAGAGACTGCCGCATTCACTTTAAATAGGGCTCCGTCGAAATCCGTTGAGACGACACCGTATGAACTTTGGTTTGGCAAGAAACTGAAGCTGTCGTTTCTGAAAGTTTGGGGTTGGGATGCTTATGTCAAGAAACTTCAACCTAAAAAGCTCGAACCCAAATCGGAAAAATGCGTCTTCATAGGATACCCAAAGGAAACGATTGGGTACACCTTCTACCAAAAATCCGAAGGCAAAGTCTTTGTTGCCAAGAATGGATCCTTTCTGGAGAAAGAGTTTCTCTCGAAAGAAGTGAGTGGGAGGAAAGTAGAACTTGATGAGGTGACAGTCACCCCTCCTGAACCGGAAAGTAGCGCAGCGCAGGAAATTGTTCCTGAGGTGCCTGCACCGACAAGGGAGGAAGTTGATGATGATGATCATGAAGAAACAGATCAAGTTACTACTGAACTTCGAAGGTCCACAAGGGCACGTTCCGCACCAGAGTGGTATGGCAACCCTGTCATGGAAATCATGTTGTTAGACAACGGTGAACCTTCGAACTATGAAGAAGCAATGGCGGGCCCGGATTCCAATAAATGGCTTGGAGCCATAAAATCCGAGATAGAATCCATGTATGAAAACAAAGTATGGACTTTGGTGGACTTGCCTGATGATAGGCACGCCATAGAAAATAAATGGATATTTAAGAAGAAGACAGACGCGGATGGTAATGTGACCATCTATAAGGCTCGGCTTGTCGCTAAGGGTTATCGACAAGTTCAAGGGATTGACTACGACGAGACTTTCTCTCACGTAGCGATGCTGAAGTCAGTCAGAATCATGTTAGCAATTGCCGCATTCTATGATTATGAGATATGGCAAATGGACGTCAAAACGGCATTCCTTAATGGCTTCCTCAAGGAAGAGTTGTATATGATGCAGCCGGAAGGTTTTGTCGATCCAGAGAATGCTAACAAGGTATGCAAGCTCCAGCGCTCGATTTACGGGCTGGTGCAAGCATCTCGGAGTTGGAATATTCGCTTTAATGATGTGATCAAAGTGTTTGGCTTTATAAAGACTTATGGAGAAGCCTGTATCTACAAGAAAGTGAGTGGGAGCTCTGTAGCATTTCTGATATTATATGTGGATGACATATTGCTGATGGGAAATGATATAGAATTCTTGGAAAATGTAAAGGCCTACTTGAATAAGAGTTTTTCAATGAAGGACCTTGGAGAAGCAGCTTACATATTAGGCATCAAAATCTATAGAGATAGATCAAGATGCCTCATCGGTCTTTCACAAAGTACATACCTTGACAAGATATTGAAGAAGTTCAATATGGATCAGTCCAAGAAGGGGTTCTTGCCTGTTTTGCAAGGTATGAGATTGAGCAAGGCTCAGTCGCCGACCACGGCAGAAGATAGAGAAAAGATGAGTGTCATTCCCTATGCCTCGGCCATAGGTTCTATCATGTATGCCATGCTGTGTACCAGACCTGATGTGAACCTTGCCATAAGTTTGGTAGGGAGGTACCAAAGTGATCCCGGTATGGAACACTGGACAGCGGTCAAGAACATCCTGAAGTACCTAAAGAGGACTAAGGATATGTTTCAAGTTTATGGAGGTGACGAAGAGCTCGTCGTAAAGGGTTACGTCGATGCTAGCTTCGACACAGATCTGGATGACTCTAAGTCACAAACCAGATACGTGTATATTTTGAATGGTGGAGCAGTCAGCTGGTGCAGTTGCAAGCAGAGCGTCGTGGCGCATTCTACATGTGAAGCGGAGTACATAGCTGCTTGCGAAGCAGCACTGGAAGGAGTCTCGATGAAGGAGTTCATCACCGACCTAGGAGTCATTCCAAGCGCGTCAAGCCCGATGACTCTCTTCTGTGACAACACTGGTGCTATTGCTATTACCAAGGAGCCCAGGTTTCACAAGAAGACCAAACACATCAAGCGCCGTTTCAACTCCATCCGGAATTATGTTCAAGATGGAGACATAGATATTTGTAAAGTGCATACGGATCTGAATGTTGCAGACCCGTTGACTAAACCTCTTCCACGGGCAAAACATGATCAACACCAGAACTCTATGGGTGTTCGATTCATCACAATGTAACTAGATTATTGACTCTAGTGCAAGTGGGAGACTGTTGGAAATATGCCCTAGAGGCAATAATAAAAGTATTATATTTCCTTGTTCATGATAATTGTCTGTTATTCATGCTTGAATTGTATTGTACGGAAACAACGATACATGTGTGAATATATAGACCACAATGAGTCCCTGGTAGGCCTCTAGTTGCCAGCTCGTTGATCAACAGATGGTCACGGTTTCCTGACCATGGACATAGAATGTCAGTGATAACGGGATCACATCATTAGGAGAATGATGTGATGGACAAGACCCAATCATGAGCATAGCACGAGATCGTATAGTTCGTAATGCATAAGCTTTTCGGTGTCAAGTATTTATTCCTTAGACCATGAGGTTGTACAACTCCCGGATGCCGTAGGAATACTTTGGGTGTGCCAAACGTCACAATGTAACTGGGTGGCTATAAAGGTATGCATCAGGTATCTCCGAAAGTGTCTGTTGAGTTGGTAAGAACCGAGACTGGGATGTTGTCACTCCGTATGACGGAGAGGTACCTCTGGGCCCACTCGGTAAGACATCATCATAATGAGCTCAAGGTGACTAAGGAGTTAGTCACGGGATGATGGATTACGGATCGAGTAAAGAGACTTGCCATGACGAGATTGAACAAGGTATCGGGAATACCGACGATCGAATCTCGGGCAAGTACCGTATCGATGGACAAAGGGAATAACATATGGGATTGAGTGAATCCTTGACACAGTGGTTCATTCGATGAAGATCATCGAGGAACACGTGGGAACCAACATGGGTATCCAGGTCCCGCTGTTGGTTATTGACCGGAGAGTGGTCTCGGTCATGTCTACGTGTTTCCCGAACCCGTAGGGTCTACACACTTAAGGTTCGGTGACGCTAGGCTCGTAGATATACATGCACGTGGAAACCCGAAAGTTGTTCAGAGTCCCGGATGAGATCCCGGACATGGCGAGGAGTTCCGGAATGGTCCGGAGGTAAAGAATGATATATAGGAAGTCCAGTTTCGGCCATCGGGTGAACTCCGGGGGTCACCGGGAGTGTCCCGGGACCACCAGAGGGTTCCCGGGGGTCCACTGGGTGGGGCCACCCATCCCGGTGGGTCCCCTAGGCCACAAGGGGGAAGGGGCCAGCCCCTGGTGGGCTGGTGCACCACTTGGGCCCCCCTCCATGCGCCTAGGGTTGAAACCCTAGGGGAGGGGGGCGCCCCCTATGCCTTGGGGGGCAAGTTTCCCCCCCCAGGCCGCCGCCCCCTTTGCAGATGGGATCTGCAAGGCTGGCGCACCCCCCTGGCCCCTATATATAGTGGGGGGGAGAGGGCAGCCGCACCCAATCTTCTGGCGCCTCTACCCCTCCCGTCACACCTTTCTACTCCTCCGCAGGGCGCTGGCGAAGCCCTGCAGGATTTCCCGCTGCATCCACCACCACGCCGTCGTGCTGCTGGATCTCCGACGACCTCTCCTCCCCCTTGCTGGATCAAGAAGGAGGTGACGTTGCTGTACCGGACGTGTGTTGAACGCGGAGGTGCCGTCCGTTCGGCGCTAGATCACCGGTGACGAAGAACGCGAAGAGTACGACTACTTCATCCACGCTTCTTCAAAAGCTTCCGCTCGTGATCTACAAAAGGGTATGTAGATGCACTCTAATATGCTCGTTGCTAGATGTCTCCTTAGATTGATCTTGGTGAAAGCGTAGAATTTTTTTGAATTCTACTACGTTCCCCAACAGTTTCGTACCCTACAATAATCTCTTTGTTTGTTCTCCGCTATTAGTGACTTTGGAGTGACTCTTTGTTGCATGTTGATGGATAGTTATATGATCCAGTTATGTTATTATTGTTGAGAGAACTTGCACTAGTGAAAGTATGAACCCTAGGCCTTGTTTCGAAGCATTGCTATACCATTTTCGCTCACTTTTATCATTAGTTACCTCGCTGTTTTTATATTTTCAAATGAAAAAAACCTATATCTACCATCCATATTGCACTTGTATCACCATCTCTTCGCCGAACTAGTGCACCTATACAATTTACCATTGTATTGGGTGTGTTGGGGACACAAGAGACTCTTTGTTATTTGGTTGCAGGGTTGTTTGAGAGAGACCATCTTCATCCTACACCTCCCACGGATTGATAAACCTTAGGTCATCCACTTCAGGGAAATTTGCTACTGTCCTACGAACCTCTGCACTTGGAGGCCCAACAACGTCTACAAGAAGAAGGTTGTGTAGTAGACATCAGGCCGTACGGGCCGGGGCGGCGCGTCGGGGCAGGGGCACGGGCCGGGGCGGCGTGTCGGGGCGGGGCAAGGGAGCGGGGCGACGACGACGAGCAGCGGGCGGCGACGGCGACCGCGGTCGGCGACGACCGCGGGGCGGCGACGGCGAGCACGGGCAGCCTGGCGGCGTCGATGAGCTCGGTGTCGTCGGGGGGCAAATGGTCGATGAAACTGAAAAATTTACAAATGCTCGTTATATACACAGAGATTTGGTCCCGGTTCGTGGCACAAACCGGAATGAATGCCCCCCTTTGGTCCGGGTTCGTTCCACCAAGCGGGACCAAAGGTCTCTTTTCAGAAGCCCAAAGCGCGGGAAGCAAAGACCTTTGGCCCCGGTTGGTTACACGAACCGGGACCAAAGGTGGGCATTGGTCCCAGTCGGTGCCATGAACCGGGACCAAAGGGGGGCATTGGTCCCGGTTCGTGGCACCAACCGGGATCAATGGCCTTGCACAGCGGCGTGGTGGTGGGAGTTTAGTCCCACCTCGCTAGTTGAGAGCGTCCAACACCTGTTTATAAGCCCCGCTGCCTCTTCCCTCTCGAACTCCTCTGAACTGCAAGCCTATGGGCGTAATCTGACACTGCTATGCATGTGGGCCTGCTGGGCCTTCTGCGGGCCTGAATCTTGGCCCAACTAGCTAGGTTTCTAGTCGTATTCAGGCCGTGGTGGCCCAGTAGGTGACATTTGTTTCTTCTTTTTTTTCTTTTTTTCTTTTTTCAGTTTTCTAGTGATTCGTTTTGCTATTAGGTCACAAAAATTATAGACTTTCTGTTAGTGCCATTAATTTTCTAATTTGAATAGTTTAAATTTGAATTCTTTTAAATTTCTGTGAATCACTAGTTTGTGAATAACTTTACTATAAAAATAGATTTTTGAGTGATTCTTTTTCCTGCTATTTAATTTTATTGTGTTTTATCATTATATTAAATTTGGTAATTTTCAATGCCTGTTTTAATCAAGAATTGATTTTGTTATTTTAGTTTGCTATTAAAGTTTCTAACAAAAAAATCTTTATGAAAATTCTTTTTGCCATTAATGTTTTGAACAGAAAATACTTTGATAATTTTAGTTGCATAAATTTTATATAATTTTAGTTTAAAAAATACTAGAGGTTTATAAATGCTTTTTAGTTGATTCCTTTTGCTATTACAGTTTTATAAAAGCACTACAAATGAACTCTAAAAATGTTGAAAGTTGGCATGGCATCATCATTTCACCCACATAGCATGTGCTAAAAAGTTGAGAGGGTTACGGCAAAAACTGGATGCACTTCGTGTACAAAATGGGCAATCTCTTTTGAAGTATCAGGGTTTCAAACGGAAACTCGTCTGTTACAAAGGGATTTCATTCTTTTGAACTTATTTGAACTCCAGACTTTTTGTGTGTTCAAAATGCACCATTCAAAGCCACATAATCAATTTTCAACCCTTTCTGACTTCATTTGTTATTTTTCATGCATTTACTGATTTTTTTAGCTAAATGACCCTGAAATTGAAAAGCATTTCAAATAAACTCTGAAGAGGTTGAAAGTTGGCATGGTATCTTCATTTCACCCACATAGCATGTGTTAAAAAGTTGAGAGGGTTACGGCAAAAACTAGATGCACTTCATGTACAAAACGGACAATCTCTTTCGAAGTATCAGGGTTTCATACGGAAACTCGTTGTGACGCCCGAAGACCGACGTCCCAGAAGATTCCAGAAGATACTAGATGTTCCGAGTCTCCCGTGTGTTTCTTTTGTGCTGTGTTATTTATTTTTGCATTGCATCATGTCATCATGCCATCATGTCATTTTTTCTTTTGCATCTCAACCAAATAAATCGTGTGGACCTCGGTCCATTTAAATCGAGGGAAATGATGACTTCTCTTTATAACATATAAAAGCCTCTCAATATTATTAGGGAGCTATATAAATATTCCATTCGTTGGAATTGACCCAACACACTTGCATAATTTTTCCCATGCCTCTTAATTCAAGTTCCACCGTCAAACCTCCCTATATTTCTTTTCCCATTTATCGAGGTTCTTCCAAAAACCCTCCAGCAATTTTATTTAATTCCTTACATTTTGTGTGAGTCCAGGAATTTAACTCCGTGACTAAATCTCGTATCTAACCTTTTCTACCATCCTTCTCTTTCTTCTCATTTTCTTTCTGTAATTGGTTAAGGCAGAGATATCAGCAAAGAAGTCCAGCCTCCCTCCTAGCTGCAGCCCGCCGGCCTCCTTCAGGCTTCTCCTCCCTGGCCCATCCCTCTTGGCCCATTGGCCCAACTCAGCCGCTCCCAGGCGGCCTAACCTAGCGACCGTCCGCTCCCCCGCATCGATCCTTGTTTCCCCTCGCAGCCGCCGCCACCCCGTATCTCGCGATCTCCCTTCCCCCTCGCGATCCCCATCGCCTCTCGCGCCCCTCGTCCGTTCCCCCCGACCCCAGCCTTCGATCTCCCCTCTCGTCTCATGGACCCGCATCGCCAGGTCGCCTCGGCCCTCCGACCAGACAGCACCCCGGCCTCAGGCCCCTCCTCTCCAGGAGCAGCGGACCGGGCCAGTGCCTCGTCCGCGACGGCCAGGATCCGCAGCGCCCGCACCTTCCTCGGCCAGGCACCCCGCGCCGGCCCCTTCGCCAGTCGCCGCCGGCCGCCGCGGGGGATCCCCTCGCTAGGAACCCGACGTGCCCCGGCCTCCCTTCTCCGCGCGGTTCCCTTCCTCGACAGCAGCGCCTGCGGGCCTCCTCCGCGCCGTCCTTCTCCACATCGCCGCCTCTTCCTCGCCTAGGCCGCAGCCCGGCGCGCCCCTCCTCCATCTTCAGCGCCAAGGCCGCCGCTCCGCCTCGTCACCATGTCGACCAGCCGACGCGCCCGTCCTCCGCATCCGTCGCCCGTTCCCTGCGGGATCCGGCCGCCTTGCTGTTGCCGGCCCCGCTGTCCTCGTCCTCGCTACTCCGAGACCGCCAAGTCCGTGCACGCTGCTGTCCTGCCTCCGTGCTTCCCGGCGAGCTTCGCCTGACCTGTCGTGGCTGTGACCGAGACCGCCTTGTTTTTGTGTTGCTGTGGTTTTCGCCAAGTGCACCGCAGCCGCAAGAACCGTGTACGACTACAAGGAGAAACGCAAGTTCCACGACGTGACAAGTACCTCGACGCACAGGAACGCCTACACGGCGACGCGACAAGTACCCCTACGGCAAGTACCACGACGTCGACGACCCTCAAGTTCGACTACAACGAGAACCCGACAAGTACCACGACGACCCGAACGGCTACGTAACGTGAACGACTACCGTCGCCCCGAAGATGTTGGATTCATCAAGTCCCTCTCCGAAACGAACGTGTACCACTACTTCCACTACGTCCCTCTACGATCTCGAACCGCCCCGAAACGAGTGTTTCGAAGGTATAACCCCGAGACGATGACCCGCGTGATGCTTGTGGTTGTATGAGATGTATCGATTGTTTGCTCCGTGCCCGTTTCGTCCTTTTGTCATGTTCCTCGGTTGCCTCATCGCCGACTCGTGGGAATCCGGTGACGGGATCGCCCCACCTTTCATCTTTTTCTGCTCGCTCATTCCACCTATGCTTTTGCTCCGGTCTTCCAACGGGTTACCGAAACCGAGATGTTGCGTTGCTTCATTTTCGGATCGTTGCCGTGGCACCCTTTTCTTTCCACCACGGTGACTAATACTTTGTATCAGCTTCATATCTCTTCATGTCAACCTTTAACTAAAAATTGCATAAACTTAATCATGTTATCCGCATCATGTTAACAACATTATATGTGTGATTTGTTGTTGCTTTAATAATTGCTAAACATGCTCATGGGGATTTTCCGGAATTGTTGTTGTTATTTTCCGGCCTCATTTAAAATGCCTAAATAGTGTAGTTTTATTATGCTTCACCTCTTGCCATGTTAAAAACATTTAATCTTGTCTTGTAAATAAACGAGAGTCAACTAAAATAATGTGGTGTTTCGTCAATATGCAACTCGTTGCATATTGAGCTCCACTTAACTTGTAGTACTTGTTTGTGCACTTTGCCATGCCATGCATAATTAAACCGGACATGCATCATACTTGGATGTGCATCGTATGCCATGCTTATGATTGTGTGTTTACCGTGTTGTTTGCTTCTTTCTAGTTGCTTCTCTTGTTAGCTTCGGTTTCGTTCCGGAGTTGTGAGGTTTCGCTCGACTGTTGCTCCGTCTACTTCATGGATCCGTTCTTCTCCCTTGTGGAATCCCAGGCAAGATGATCATACCGTTGGATACCTTTACTACCATTGCCATGCTTAGTTGTCTCGATGCTATCGTTACATGTCGCGCTACCCATCTTTATGTCAGACTCTCCTTGTTGCCATGAAACCTCTAACCTTGAAACCTTCCTAGCAAAACCACTGTTTGGCTATGTTACCCGCTTGCTCAGCCCCTCTTATAGCGTTGTTAGTTGCAGGTGAAGATGAAGTTCGTTCCAGGAGGGAACTTGTTGTTGTCATATCACAATATCTATTATTATTATTAACACACCTATATACTGGGCATGGGTGGAAGGCTTGGCCTTTTGCTCGGTGTTTTGTTTCACTCATGCCACCTTAGGCGCCGATAAACCGGCATTATGTTCCTTGATTTTGCGTTCCTTACACGATGGGTGGATGGGGACCCCTTGACGGTTCGACTTTGAATAAAACTCCTCCAGCAAGGCCCAACATTGGTTTTAATTTGCCTCATGATAACAACTTATTTAATTAATTAAATTGCATAGGGGGTCGCGTCCCCGGGTTCTTAATTCTACATAGCAGGGGGGCCAGTGCTGATGGTGTTGGTCCCAAACGGGGAGCCTGCGGGGTCACCACGGGGAAACTCGAGGATTGATATAAACCCGTAGCTTCGCCCATCCGGTCGTGTCCTGAGACGAGATACGCGCGGCTACTATCAGGGTGTCGACACACCGGGAGGTCTTGCTGGACTTGTTTTACCATTGTCGAAATGTCTTGTGCTATCGGGATGCCGAGCCTGATCGGATTTCCCTAAGATAAGGAGTGATGATATTGTATTTATCACTTCAGCTAATCGTGAGAGCTTGTGATGGGCTAAATTGGAACACCCCTGCAGGGTTATGATCTTTCGAAAGCCGTGCCCGCGGTTATGTGGCAGATTGGAATTTGTTAATGTCCGGTTGTAGAAAACTTGACAGAGGATCCGAAGTAAAACACACAACTGTGTGAGTAACCGTGACTGTCTCTTTTCATTTTGAGAAGAGAACACGGTGGGGTTATGTTTGATTTGTATGTAGTTCAGGATCTTTAGCGATCACTACCAGTTGCGACCGTTTGCGTAGATGCTCATCTTATTCTTGTACTCGTAAGTTAGCCACCATATTATGCTTAGCCGCTGCTGCAACCTCACCACTTTACCTCTTCCTACCCATAAAGCTTTGCTAGTCTTGATACCCATGGTTATGGGATTGCTGAGTCCTCGTGGCTCACAGATACTACAACACCAGATGCAGGTTCAGCCGAGATTGATGCAGGAGCTGGTTCAAGTACTTCACTGGGAGCTCGATGAAGAGAGTGGCCGTATGCTTGTGACGTTTTGACGATCAGTAGTGGTTTCTACTAGGGGCGATCTAGGCCTGTGGCTTTATGTTGTTTTGGTATCTTGTCTTTTGGATCTTCACCCGTAGTCGGGTTGTGATGTTTTGAATGATGTTTTGCTTATGTAATGTATTGCGTGAAGTGGCGAGTGTAAGCCAACTATCGCCTTTTGCATTTTAATCCCTCTTTTACATGAGTCGTGCAAAGATACCAAACTTGAGATCATTCTAGGATGGGCTTATACCTTTAAGTCGTGCCTCGACACGTAGGAGGTATAGTCCCATCCTGGGCATTACAAGTTGGTATTCGATCCTTCTCCGACCTAGAAGCCCCCACTGATTGATCGAATCGTTGACGGTTGAGTCTAGGCACACACTGAAAATGTTTTGAGTCTTATATATATATCGGAGAGTGGGATTTCTTTGCTCCTCATCCCCTTTCATTCTGGTGAGAACTCCTGACGATTACTCTTGTCTCTTCTACTTTAAAAAAATGCACCAAATTTTTTTTAGGATCTCGCGAGTATTGTTTGGATTGTTCCGATGTCTTTGTGACGAGAACATTGTTCTTGATGCCTCCTGACATTAGGGGTTGTGGCAGTGTCCTCCGAGGTGTTGTCGTCACAAATCCATCGCGGCAGTACTAGAATACTTAAGACGGCCGACATCGAAAACTCTCCTATGCGGTTAGTGGCAAGATAACCCCGACATCACCCAGTACTGGGGAGGTAGTTCGGGAGTATTGCCATAGCTTGTATAGTATATGTGTTTCGAAGGTCCGAGGTAAACGGTTTCCGGAAACAACTGGTTATGTGTTGAAGGATGGATACAGCTGGATGTAGGATTAGAGTTGAGTGCGCGATGCTTCCCCTGTATCCCCAACACCTGATTGCATAACTGGAAACTTTCAGAAATTAATAGGTGGGTTCATCTAGTAGTTCTAGGCATTCTTCCAACGGATGCACGATATGAAGTTCGGGGTTCTACATAGAGTGAAGTGGTTTTATGGACTTGTTCTGATCGGGAGTGGCATCTTAAAGGGTCCTTGGCTATGCTGATCCGGGGATTGCAAAACCCTTTTGTAACACGTTCCATGAGCTTTCAGCATGAATATGTCGAACGAAGCTTCTATCTTGTATTTGTTCTATCTGATCCTTGTTCCTTTTTATTTACCTTTTCTTCTCCCAAGTGGCTTCTCGACAAGCTGATGTACCTACGGAATTCATTCATTCAATTCTCTGTTCGGATAGATATGTTGCAACATAATCTTCTTCATAAACATATCTATCCTTTGTTTTGTTTTGATTCTGGTATTCGAGTTGCTTCGATGTCAAGTGTTGATTCCATACCTTTCTTAATCGGTATTCTCATATTTCTATGGGAGTGTTAATTCTTCTCGACCATCAAGATCTTCATGTTAATCCTTTTCAACCGGTGTGCCTTCTCTTCAAGTTATTCCGTAAGGATGCCATTGAGAAATCTAATGATTTGTCTGTTTCTTTCATCTCAAGTTGTCTTTGTTTTCCCAACCCTCCCACCCTTCTTCTTCTTGGAGCCAGAAATTCTCAAATGAAGTATCTATTTTATTCATGTGATATTTCTCCATTTTCTTTTCCTTCAATGTTCTTTTCCGGTGAATTATCGTGAAGATGCTCAAGAGCTTCAAGTTCATCATTCTTTTGTTCTCAAATTCTGCCGGTGGTTTTAATTCAAGTTTCGGTGTTGATCATATCTCTTCCTTTTTATTTAACATGTTTTCACATGTTGAAATTTCTTATCCGAAGGCTCTCTTATTTCTTCACATCTCTTTATTCTTATCCGGAGTGTTCAAGATATCTCAGAAGATTCATAATTCCATTCTTAATCCGTTCAAATTATTTTGAGATTGTAATCTCATTCAGCCATTTAATTCAACCGGTGCAATATCGCTTAAGCAATCTTTTTCAACGGTGATTTCTTTAGTGGGCCCTAACCCACAGGTCTTTTCCCAGGATCTTACCTGACTCTTCTAATTTTTCCGGAGTTATACTCAAATTCTTTTCAAAGTGTGACGTAAGAAGGATCTCCATCAGTCACATGCCTTCTCCAAGATCGCTTTCAAATTCTTTTTCATCATTGGTTCAACCTTTTAATTCTTCATTACGGAGGGCCTATACAATTCATGGTGGTGTATCTCATCGTCTTCTTAGATTGTGAAGACCGGAGAAGAGTTTCTCTTAAATCTTGGCCGTTCTCTTGTAGATTCGTGGTTCTAGCTTCATGTCATCCTCATTATTGTTCAGATTGTGAGGAATTCTTTTATACCATCCAAAGCTTTTCATGAATTCTTTTCTTTGTGATCCTCCGAAGGCCATCATTTCAGAATATTTCTTCGTTCTCAGTTTTCAACTTCGTCCTCCAAATATTCTTCATTGATGTCTCTTCGTTCGTCTCCATATTCTTACGGTGGTTCTTTCAAAATTACTCTTCCGTTGTTATCGTATTAATTCATTTGTTCTTTTCATAATCCTACCGGTGCTTTGTTGAATATTTATCCAAGTTTGTGCGAGATCTATCTTTAATTCTTTCCAACGAGAATAAGTAGTATGCCAAATCCATTGCTTGTCGTCAATTTAAATTGATGAAGGATATGCATGACATAATTCTTATTCTTATTCCTTCAAGGTGATTTAATTCTTTTGTTTGGAGCTTGTTCATCATATCATATTCTCGGTTCTAAGTCGTTCATCTTGTTTTCCGGAGCTTCAAGTTATTTCAATTATATCATTTCAAGCTCCATCTAATTCACCGCAGGCCTTGAATCTTATTCTTTTCATCTTTCACTTCTCATGCTTTCATTACCGGAGTTCTTCATGGTGGTTCATCATGTTTTAATTCATCCTTGAAGTCTTCATCAAGTTTCTTGTTGGAGCTCAAGCATTCTTCATCATGCTTTCCAATTGCAATCCTTTCTACCTTATCTTTTCAGATGGTGTTATGTCATTCTTGACAATTCCTTCACGTTTCATGATTCACGAGTTATCAAGAATGAGATATTTAAAACCATCATTTTCTTTGTTCAGGAGATCTTTTCAACCCTTCAATTTATTCATTGGAGTTATCTTGGGTTATAATTCACCTAAAAGCTTTCCATGAGGATTGTTGCTAATTATGGTGCTTATAAATGACCCAAATTCTTCATTTATCATTCAGATGAAATAAGTTTTTCATCTCCTTGTTGATCTCAATTCAATCAAATATTTTTCGTAAGTGGCTGGTTGTCACCTCTTAATTTTGAGATGTTTTCCATAAGCCCACATCAAGCTTATTCTTTTGTTGTTGATTATTTTCAACAACTCCGTTCAGCCCTTCTTCGTAAGGATGTTTTTCATATTCATTCGTGGGAGAAGTTGTCATTTTCTTCTCCGTTCAATTCTTCATCGATCTAGCATATATTCTTTCATTCCGGAGGCTTTGTGATATTGCCCTCTTTGTTCCATATTCTCGTTTTGTCAAGATCATGTTCTTTTCCCTTGCTTATCATTTAACCCGGGTGTTGTATTCTTCATTCAAGTTACGTCATCTTATCTAGCTTTGCCTCTCTTTTCAACCGGAGTGTTGTCTGAATCTTTCTTAACCTTGTGACATTCTTTTAATTGTTTCGGAGGCAATATGATGTTGATTTCATCAAGTATCATTCCTTCTCCTCAAGCTCATGTTAATTCCTTCCATTTTCAGTCGGAGTGCTGTCCAAATTATGTCATTCTTATTCCCTGGCTATACCATTGCGGTTTCATATTCTTTTGGTTCGTAAGCTCGTCTTTCATGTCTTTCAACCTATAAGGTTCTCATTGTGTACCTTGTTCCTCCTTTTACCGGAGTGCTCTTAACTTCGTTCATCTCCATTGTATGCTTTCTTTCAAGATTGTTCAACCTCTCAAGGTTCCTTGGTTTCACTCGTCTGTCAAAGAAGCAACTTTGTTTTACCTCTTCCTCTTTCGTTTTTACCCGGTGTTATCTCCAGGATCTTGGGTCGAGATCCTCTGTTAGTGTGGGAGAGTTGTGACGCCCGAAGACCGACGTCCCAGAAGATTCCAGAAGATTCCAGATGTTCCGAGTCTCCCGTGTGTTTCTTTTGTGCTGTGTTATTTATTTTTGCATTGCATCATGTCATCATGCCATCATGTCATTTTTTCTTTTGCATCTCAACCAAATAAATCGTGTGGACCTCGGTCCATTTAAATCGAGGGAAATGATGACTTCTCTTTATAACATATAAAAGCCTCTCAATATTATTAGGGAGCTATATAAATATTCCATTCGTTGGAATTGACCCAACACACTTGCATAATTTTTCCCATGCCTCTTAATTCAAGTTCCACCGTCAAACCTCCCTATATTTCTTTTCCCGTTTATCGAGGTTCTTCCAAAAACCCTCCAGCAATTTTATTTAATTCCTTACATTTTGTGTGAGTCCAGGAATTTAACTCCGTGACTAAATCTCTTATCTAACCATTTCTACCACCCTTCTCTTTCTTCTCATTTTTTTTCCGTAATTGGTTAAGGCAGAGATATCAGCAAAGAAGTCCAGCCTCCCTCCTAGCTGCAGCCCGCCGGCCTCCTTCAGGCTTCTCCTCCCTGGCCCACCCCTCTTGGCCCATTGGCCCAACTCAGCCGCTCCCAGGCGGCCTAACCTAGCGACCGTTCGCTCCCCCGCATCGATCCCTGTTTCCCCTCGCAGCCGCCGCCACCCCGTATCTCACGATCTCCCTTCCCCCTCGCGATCCCCATCGCCTCTCGCGCCCCTCGTCCGTTCCCCCCGACCCCAGCCTTCGATCTCCCCTCTCATCTCATGGACCCACATCGCCAGGTTGCCTCGGCCCTCCGACCAGACAGCACCCCGGCCTCAGGCCCCTCCTCTCCAGGAGCAGCGGACCGGGCCAGTGCCTCATCCGCGACGGCCAGGATCCGCAGCGCCCGCACCTTCCTCGGCCAGGCACCCTGCGTCGGCCCCTTCGCTAGTCGCCGCCGGCCGCCGCGGGGGATCCCCTCGCCAGGAGCCCGACGCGCCCCGGCCTCCCTTCTCCGCGCGGCTCCATTCCTCGACAGCAGCGCCTGCGGGCCTCCTCCGCGCCGTCCTTCTCCACATCGCCGCCTCTTCCTCGCCTAGGCCGCAGCCCGGCGCGCCCCTCCTCCATCTTCAGCGCCAAGGCCGCCGCTCCGCCTCGTCACCATGTCGACCAGCCGACGCGCCCGTCCTCTGCATCCGTCGCCCGTTCCCTGCGGGATACGGCCGCCTTGCTGTTGCCGGCCCCGCTGTCCTCGTCCTCGCTGCTCCGAGACCGCCAAGTCCGTGCACGCTGCTGTCCTGCCTCCGTGCTTCCCGGCGAGCTTCGCCTGACCTGTCGTGGCTGTGACCGAGACCGCCTTGTTTTTGTGTTGCTGTGGTTTTCGCCAAGTGCACCGCAGCCGCAAGAACCGTGTACGACTACAAGGAGAAACGCAAGTTCCACGACGTGACAAGTACATCGACGCACGGGAACGCCTACACGGCGACGCGACAAGTACCCCTACGGCAAGTACCACGACGTCGACGACCCTCAAGTTCGACTACAACGAGAACCCGACAAGTACCACGACGACCCGAACGGCTATGTAACGTGAACGACTACCGTCGCCCCGAAGATGTTGGATTCATCAAGTCCCTCTCCGAAACGAACATGTACCACTACTTCCACTACGTCCCTCTACGATCTCGAACCGCCCCGAAACGAGTGTTTCGAAGGTATAACCCCGAGACGATGACCCGTGTGATGCTTGTGGTTGTATGAGATGTATCGATTGTTTGCTCCGTGCCCGTTTCGTCCTTTTGTCATGCTCCTCGGTTGCCTCGTCGCCGACTCGTGGGAACCCGGTGACGGGATCGCCCCACCTTTCATCTTTTTCCGCTCGCTCATTCCACCTATGCTTTTGCTCCGGTCTTCCAACGGGTTACCGAAACCGAGATGTTGTGTTGCTTCATTTTCGGATCGTTGCCGTGGCACCCTTTTCTTTCCACCACGGTGACTAATACTCCGTATCAGCTTCATATCTCTTCATGTCAACCTTTAACTAAAAATTGCATAAACTTAATCATGTCATCCGCATCATGTTAACAACATTATATGTGTGATTTGTTGTTGCTTTAATAATTACTAAACATACTCATGGGGATTTTCCGGAATTGTTGTTGTTATTTTCCGGCCTCACTTAAAATGCCTAAATAGTGTAGTTTTATTATGCTTCACCTCTTGACATGTTAAAAACATTTAATCTTGTCTTGTAAATAAACGAGAGTCAACTAAAATAATGTGGTGTTTCGTCAATATGCAACTCGTTGCATATTGAGCTCCACTTAACTTGTAGTACTTGTTTGTGCACTTTGCCATGCCATGCATAATTAAACCGGACATGCATCATACTTGGATGTGCATCGTATGCCATGCTTATGATTGTGTGTTTACCGTGTTGTTTGCTTCTTTCCGGTTGCTTCTCTTGTTAGCTTCGGTTTCGTTCCGGAGTTGTGAGGTTTCGCTCGACTGTTGCTCTGTCTACTTCATGGATCCGTTCTTCTCCCTTGTGGAATCCCAGGCAAGATGATCATACCCTTGGATACCTTTACTACCATTGCCATGCTTAGTTGTCTCGATGCTATCGTTACATGTCGCGCTACCCATCTTTATGTCAGCCTCTCCTTGTTGCCATGAAACCTCTAACCTTGAAACCTTCCTAGCAAAACCACTGTTTGGCTATGTTACCCGCTTGCTCAGCCCCTCTTATAGTGTTATTAGTTGCAGGTGAAGATGAAGTTCGTTCCAGGAGGGAACTTGTTGTTGTCATATCACAATATCTATTATTATTATTAACTCACCTATATACTGGGCATGGGTGGAAGGCTTGGCCTTTTGCTCGGTGTTTTGTTTCACTCATGCCACCTTAGGCGCCGATAAACCGGCATTATGTTCCTTGATTCTGCGTTCCTTACACGATGGGTGGATGGGGACCCCTTGACAGTTCGACTTTGAATAAAACTCCTCCAGCAAGACCCAACATTGGTTTTAATTTGCCTCATAATAACAACTTATTTAATTAATTAAATTGCATAGGGGGTCGCGTCCCCGGGTTCTTAATTCTACATAGCAGGGGGGGCCAGTGCTGATGGTGTTGGTCCCAAACGGGGAGCCTACGGGGTCACCACGGGGAAACTCGAGGATTGATATAAACCCGTAGCTTCGCCCATCCGGTCGTGTCCTGAGACGAGATACGCGCGGCTACTATCAGGGTGTCGACACACCGGGAGGTCTTGGTGGACTTGTTTTACCATTGTCGAAATGTCTTGTGCTACCGGGATGCCGAGCCTGATCGGATTTCCCTAAGATAAGGAGTGATGATATTATATTTATCACTTCAGCTAATCGTGTGAGCTTGTGATGGGCTAAGTTGGAACACCCCTGCAGGGTTATGATCTTTCGAAAGCCGTGCCCGCGGTTATGTGGCAGATTGGAATTTGTTAATGTCCGGTTGTAGAAAACTTGACAGAGGATCCGAAGTAAAACACACAACTGTGTGAGTAACCGTGACTGTCTCTTTTCATTTTGAGAAGAGAACACGGTGGGGTTATGTTTGATTCGTATGTAGTTCAGGATCTTTAGCGACCACTACCAGTTGCGACCGTTTGCGTAGATGCTCATCTTATTCTTGTACTCGTAAGTTAGCCACCATATTATGCTTAGCCGCTGCTGCAACCTCACCACTTTACCTCTTCCTACCCATAAAGCTTTGCTAGTCTTGATACCCATGGTTATGGGATTGCTGAGTCCTCGTGGCTCACAGATACTACAACACCAGATGCAGGTTCAGCCGAGATTGATGCAGGAGCTGGTTCAAGTACTTCACTGGGAGCTCGATGAAGAGAGTGGCCGTATGCTTGTGATGTTCTGACGATCAGTAGTGGTTTCTACTAGGGGCGATCTAGGCCTGTGGCTTTATGTTGTTTTGGTATCTTGTCTTTTGGATCTTCACCTGTAGTCGGGTTGTGATGTTTTGAATGATGTTTTGCTTATGTAATGTATTGTGTGAAGTGGCGAGTGTAAGCCAACTATCGCATTTTGCATTTTAATCCCTCTTTTACATGAGTCGTGCAAAGATACCAAACTTGAGATCATTCTAGGATGGGCTTATACCTTTATGTCGTGCCTTGACACGTAGGAGGTATAGTCCCATCCTGGGCATTACACTCGTATGTTACAAAAGGCATTTAATTTCTTCACATGTAACTGCAGTGATATTCTAGATCAAAGGCATCATCATAATAGTTGTGGATATCAAGTCTTCACTTTTTCTTCGGTTGTGTACTTTGCTTATTGCGCCGTAACCATGGATAATTTTCATCGTTTAACAGGGTGCTTGGGTTAGCCTTGACTTTGAAGGGAGGAATTTCATGAAACTTTTCATAATCTTCAGACATGTCTGTCTTGCCCTCCAATCCCACAATGTCTCTTTTTCTTGAAAGAACTATGTGCCGCTTTGGCTCATCGTATGATGTATTCGCTTCCTTATCTTTTCTTTTCTCGGTTTGGTAGACGGTTTGGTTTCCTGAAAATGGAGCTTGGACAAGGAGCTTCGAGAGGAGAAAGCTTAAGTAGTGTGGCTCGAGCATTTCATCGAACACCTCATGTGCATAGGAGGTGAGCTAGAGCACCACAAAGCTCTCTCCCACGACCGGCCAAAAAATCAGAGCAGTGGACTGCTTTGCTCGCGGGCTGGAGGTATATATAGGCACCTCATTGGTCCCGGTTCGTGGCTGGAACCGAGACTAAAGGACAACCTTTGGTTCCGATTCCAGCCACCAACCGGGACCAATGGTCGTGGGCCAGGAGTGTGGCCCATTGGTCCCGATTCGTGTCTGGAACCGGGACCAAAGGGGCAAGACCAACCGGGACCAATGGCCACCGAGGCCCGGCTGGCCCCCTGGCCTCACGAACCGGGACAGATGCCCCCATGGGTCCCGGTTCGTGAGTGAACCGGGACAAATGGGCCTCCCCGGCCTGGACCAAAGCCCTGTTTTCTACTAGTGGCTGGAAATATTTGTAAAACTCGTTTGTGTATCCATCAGGCCCTAGACTCTTGTTGTTGGGGTTCTTCTGGATTATTGAGATGATCTCACTCCATGTAAAGGGCTCGTCCAACGCGCTCATGTCAGTCTGATCATAGAGCTGTGACAGGTCTAGAGTTGGCAGGGAGGGAGAGTGTGCCCTGAAATGTTGGTGAAGTAATCTGTAGCGATTTCAAGCTTGTCCTGATCGTTGAAGAACTCAATGTTGTCCCTCATGAGCACTCTGATCTTGTTATTCTTGTGCTGGCAGTTGGCGGTAGCATGGAAGAACCTTGTGTTCTCGTGTCCCAAGGTCCACTCTACAATCTAAATGAGGGAGCTCGAAGCACGCCTATGATGCTTCGACATCTGCTCTCTACCCTTCTACCACTACTTTAGTTGTGAGGAGGTGGCGGCCGATGGTGCGAGCGCGGGCATTTGCTTGCAAAGCTGAAGGGCATGGTGCCAAAGCTCCTGGACGAACAAGCAGAATACCAAGAAACGAGCAATGTTCTCCTGGTGGTCATGACACATGGCGCATACCTAGCTATGCGGCCAACCATGTTGCGCACAGTTGTAGCGTTCTACGGAGAATATTTTCCTGAGTGCCTTCCATTCATAACACACAAGTGTATAAGCTTTAATATACGATATTTTTCGCAATTGATATAGACATCTTCTTCTCCAAAATCACAACCCGAGTAGTTTTGGTTTGGATTGGTTGGCTTTGTAAGGAGAGGTAGGATATGTGAAATGTTATATGGAAGGTTACAATCAAAGATACGAGATATGTCCAGTTCAGTTTGCTATATAAAAGCGGATCACCACTACCTAATTAATGGAAGGTTGGTGAGCTTTCAAGAACCTAAAATTATGCTCACCATTCTTGTGAAGTTGGTATTTTGGATACTGAAAAGAATTAAAATTGTCAATTTCACAACATGCATATTATTATAGTACATTATAAACCTCCAAGAATATAATGTTATGAAAATACTTGTACAGAGTATCTAGATATATGGCTTCCAATCGCTTTAAAATATATACCAAAAAAGGCTCGTGCCCCATTTTATAGATAAAGCATCGACCAACATACAAGTCAACCCATACAACACCAAACCACACTACACATACTCAAGGCAAGATACATGGGTGTTTATGAACAGCTTGCGAAGCCATGCCCGACAAAATGAGTGCTCCAAGGCGGCGCCTTCATGAAGGGCACGATACCGGAGCACCGCCACGGCCTGATCCAGGGATGAAGGTTTCCCCTAGAGCAACATGGACAACGGAGAGGAAGCGTGACGACACCCATAGGCGCCGCCGCCGTCAGCCTGGGAGAGTCAGAGAGGGTTTTCACCCCGGCAAACCCTCTTAGCCACCGAGGGTTCAACAAGCCACGAGACGCCCATCGGACCACCTCCAACCGTCGTGCACTGGCCACCACGCCGCCCGCACAACCATGGCAATCAGCCAACACCCGAGCTGCGAGCTCTGCCGACGAGCACCGCATCGTTGTGCAAGAATAAACTAGTTCAAACCATATGCATTGTTCAAGAATAAGTAGTTCGTGCAGTCGCACGGGTTCATGACTAGTAAATAATGTAATGTTCTTGCCAAGGAAAAAGTAAAAACACATAAAACAACATTTAGACTTGATTAGACTGAAGTCCTAAAGAACATCAACTCTAGTTCTAGCATCAAGCCCTAATCAAAGCAAATTCTGAATTATAATAAGTACATATACTAAAGCGGTAAAGATTTGATTTTTCTGGGTTTTTTGAAAAATTTCAGTGTTCATTTTCGCGGCAACGTCAACATCAATGAACAGTAACATTTTTTTTCATCATCTACTGTTCATTTTCACCACAAGGTCAACATCAGTGAACATTAACAGCAAACAATGAACAGTACAGCCTTTTTTCCTTCTCATGTAATATGTTTTTACTTTTTTTCACGCAAAGTACCAGTTCATGAACAGTACAGCGAACACCAAAACAAGGCGTGAACCGGACTATTTTTTTAATCTTCTATTGTTCATTTACATCGACATCAGTAAACAATACCCATTTGCACCGTGCACCCAAATAATATGATTTTTCCTTATTTTTTAGCTTTCACCGGAGAAAAAATACATACGTTGTTACAAAAACTGTGATTTTTCTACACATCATTTCTCTTCTCCTCCACCATCTGTGTCCTTATATAGAAAGTTAAGATATTTTTTACACATCATTTCTCTCCTCCTTCACCATCGCGTTCTTATACAGAGCGGTAGGATTTAGGATTTTCCTACACATCATATTGGCATATCAACGCCGAGCCATCTCAATCGTCGAGGCACAAAACGGTAGGCCGGAATAATATATTTGTATGAACAATAATTCGCGGGAAAAATAAGTTCCTGGTTGATTGCTGGCCATTTTTACACCACTGCATCAGCGAATAGTTCACTAATAATTATCCGAACAAAAATGGAAATAGTATCCGAATAAACTCAGAGCTGCTAACCAAAATAATAAACCAAATAAACCGAAAAAACGACTCGAATAATCCAAAACAGAAAAAGCTGTGAAACGGAACGACACCTGAATAAACCGAAAACATTAACCCACCCAAACCATAAACCGAAATAGTAACCAAATTGTAATCCTGAACAATACACCCGAACTAGAAACTTAAACAGTAAACGAATTGTAACCCGGAACAATGTACACCCGAATAAATCGGAGCAACAAATGCTAACCAAAACAATACCCTAAATAAATAGAAAAAGCAAACCCCAATAACACGGATAGAACCAGTGAAAATGGAACAACACCTGAAAAAAAACTTTAAACCACCCAAACCGTAAATAAAAATAGTAACCGAATTGTAATCTGTAACAGTTCACCTAAATAAACTGGAACAACGTACGGAAAAATATTAATAGACCAACTGATTTGCTTAATTTATTAATCATTTAATGTTGGCTACGTGCCTACGTATATCATGGGGTAAAATATAATTCATGGCCTCTTTTTCATTTTATTTTATCACTTAATACATGTTATTTTCTCGCTTATTTCAGAAAAATACAGAAAGAAACTGTCACGGCCGCGCTTCTTCACGCTAGTAATCCCTATATTAGGCCATAATGCATATTCGCGGTACGACAGCATTTGCATATGTCGTGTAATAGTGAAGAATGAATCCAGTTCCATGTCCCTCGTCCTCGCAGTCCCTTATTCTCAGTTGGCCCACCTTGCTCACCTCGCCCGAGGAAGCGTTGAAGAAAAAGAAGTTCTTGGACGTATGTATCATCTACCACCGTGCCCTTGTGCCTTTGCTCACTAGGCGAATTTCAGTAGCAAAAGCAACATGGACCAGATTATAGTTGCAGGATTTCTCAGATTCTCACCGAACTTTACGTCAATACTTGGACACAGTAAACGAGCGACGAACAAGAGTTTTGCGCTGCATAATCGTTGCATCCTTTTCTGGTTATTTCTTCTTACTTATACAATAAAGGATTATCGGTTTCGTTACAGAAAAAGGACAAGAAAAAGCTACAAGCAGGTCCCATGTCCACCCGAAGTGCGCTATGAAGCCGTTGTATGCACTGAGTCCGCACAATCCCACGAAGAATCTGCAGCAGCAGAGCCTGATATAATATAACTAGCGGAAAGAAGAAACAAGACATGGACATGCAACAAAAGGTCTAAGCTAGTAAAACTAGAGGCCGAGCTCAACGGGATTACATGCATGAAATGTATTTATCAGAAGGAATGTATTTCCGGATTCCCCCCATTTCCAGTGAAGTGCATGCAACCAACTCCACCCAATTCATCCTACTTTCTAGTTTTGTTATTGCTCCATCTCACCTGAGTCTTGAGTCTTGACTCTCTTTGTGTTGGTTTGGGCGCTGCTATATATCCTCGCAAAGGAGCAAAGATGGATAGGTACATAAAAGGACTACATTTAAAGACAGATCAATAATTGTGCGTTGGCATCCTTTATGCGAATTGATCATACTCACGTGTGGGAAGGTTGATGGGTGCATTAGCTACCACCTATTTGCCCCACATTAAGATCATATCTTCTGGTACAGAAAAGGATTGTCGTAATTACCAGCATCCAATGTGTATCAGTACAATAGTCTATGTGAGTTTTGCTTCGGTACACCCCCTTAAATGTTTACATGAGTCTGTAAGGCACAGGCACTTAAAAGGGTACAGAAGATAAGTTCTTTCCAGGTTCCATACAATGAGTTGCCACCTACCACGAGACAGTGTGTGCTAACAGTGTGGCGCATCACCTGATCTTAAAAATTGTCCCCAAGCAGCAGGGGAATTGATACCTCCAATTCCAAACAGCATTGCACGTATCACCTGATCTTCGAAAAATGTTTGGTCTGAAATGACATTGATCTCGTCCAACCTTGCCCGTACCTTCCTTTCCTTGCTGCGATGTGATAGCGATCTATCATACTTTAAGTTGAATTGCTGGCCTGAGCTTAAAATAGCGGACTATATAGAGG
>LR738714.1:34056991-34073191 GCA_902687465.1 Secale cereale
GGGAGGGGTGAGCAGCAGCCAGACGGAAGCCCGTGTAATTGTCCCAACGTGGCGCAGTAAGCCCGGAGTGAGCAGCAGCCAGCCGGAAGCCCATGTAAGTAGTTGTGCTCACGTTTATTTCCCCAGCCCAGGCTGCTGGTTCGCTTTTTATTTCCCTGTAGAGATTTTGCTGTGTTACAGAGGCTAATTCGTTTGATGCACACCAACAGGATGTCCTGAACCCCATCCAAAAGACCATAAGAAGGGTACCATGTGTATGCGGGGACAAGTTCAGGTCCGTAAGCAATATGTTAAGCAAACATGCTAGGCGTAGAAGGCTCCTGCACATGTGGAGTAATATGGCACTTTGCTGACATATACAGAGAGCATTCGTAAGGGGAATTTTCGTATTTTTGCACACAGAATACTAATGCGTTTGGAAGAAGAAGAAATTTCTTGTATCGTTCCGGAATTGTTAGCGCATAGTCTGGTCCCTGTCACATCAAGTGAAGTGAATGTTTATTGCTATGAAGACGCACATCTACTAGCAGATCATGCACATGAGCTATGAGCGTCCATGAATATCCGTTCTTTTCCTCTAATCTGTAGGCAACAGCAATATACATGACCAGGTACAGAATCCCCAAGGTCTACTTAAATACTAGCAGAACACACACACACATACACACGCGCGTGTATCCATGCTGTCGCACAAAGACATGGACGTGAGAAAATGCGCACAATCGACTCACCTTCTTCGGAGAGACGCAGCAGGAGGTTGGGGAGGCAGGCGAACTGAGATCGGGGAGGCCGGCGGCGGTGGGCGACTCGAGGCAGAGGGTGGAGTCCAACGATAATGGATGGGGAGGCTGGCCGCAGAGGATGGAGAGGCTGAAGGAGCAGGAGGATGGGCAGGTCGGCGAGGGGGAGGCCGGCGGCGGAGGGCGATGGAAGGGCGGCGGCCGCCAGTGAGTTCCTGGCGGCTTTAGGTCATCTGCGCGAACGAGGTCGAGGGGAATGGCCAGGGATCGGTCCACATTCGCGATGGGCAGGCCTTGTCGCTCGTGGGCTCCTGCCGATTCCCTCGTTGGGTGGCGTCTAGTTGGGCCGGCTTACCTTTTTTTTCTGTTTTCTTTAAAGCAAAAAAAAAACCGGCGACGGCTTCCTGGTAATTCGCACGATGCGCTAACCAACCCAGCCACCTCACCTTTTGTCAGCGCCCCTACACCACCTGCATCGAGCGGGCGCGCTGACAATGAAGACTCAGGTGGGTGGCTCGACCAAATCGCCACCAGGCCCACGGCCCAGGAGGGACAGGCGGCCCAACTCGCGCGTCACTGGGCTGGCGTGGACGAGGTGACTCCAGCCCGTCCCACCAACTACTTGAGGCAGCCACTACCGCAAGCCATGCATCCAGTGAATCAGGCAGGAACGACACCGGCGGCTTCCCACTCTCGATTCTCCATTCTTGTAACCCTAGTTCTTGTATCAGGATAATTCCCCTCGATCCAGACCTGTAACTACTCGATCGTGAGCAATCTATACCAAGCCCCTTACATCTGGTATCAGAGACCATCCCCACCTCCTTCCACATCGCCGATCTGGCCCAGTTCATCGAGACCCGATCTCTGCGCCAAGGACGAGCTCAGCTCACGGCCATGGATCCATCCGTCCAGTCCTTCCTGGAGAGGCTGGAAACCACCCTCAAGGAGCACACCGCCGCGATCCATGCCTCCAACTCCAAGATCGATGACCTCGTGGCGTGGCGCCCCGATCTCGAGCGGCGCGTTGCCGATCTGTCTGATGCGGTGGCGGCTCTGCAGAATGCCACTCCACCACCACGACCGGAGGTCGCGACGAACCAGGCGCTTCCTCCGAGCGCCTCCCTGCCTGCGATGACTGGTGCCCACACCGGGGCCGCGTCCGGCGCGGCGTCACCGGTCCAAGGGCCTGTCGGCCACGGCGTCTTCAACATCTCACGGGGGCCGCGTGCGGCGTCGCTCCTGACGCCATCGCCCCTCCCGGCAAACGGTCAGTACGACGCCCCCTCGTCACCTCCCTTTCTCTCTCCGTTCGCCTACACGAGCCAACTGCTCAGCGGCTTGGGTCAAGCGCACCCATCCATCCAGTTTCCGCAGTTCACGGACGACAACCCCAAGCCGTGGAAAACTCTCTGCGAGCAGTACTTCACCATGTTTGGAATTCTTCCTTCGTTCTGGGTACCCATCATTAACAACAACAACAACAAAGCCTTTAGTCCCAAACAAGTTGGGGTAGGCTAGACCCATAAGATCTCGTGACCAACTCATGGCTCCGGCACATGGATAGCAAGCTTCCACGCACCCATGGCTGCATTAAATTTTTCGGGTTCTGCATCCATCTGGTTACAGTCCATCCAAAAGCGGCTCGCGGAGTTCGATTGGGAGTCGTTCACCGCCCTGTTGTGTACGTGTTTTGGTCGCGATCGGCACCAAACGTTGATCCGTCAGTTTTACACTGTTCGACAAACCACAACAGTTGCAGATTACATTGAGCAGTTTGAGTCCATTATTAACCATCTCAATTCGTATTCTGACACGATTTATCCGTTCTATTTTCTCACTCGTTTTGTCGAGGGACTCCGGAAGGACATCCGTGCTGTGGTCTTGGTTCAGAGACCATCCGACCTGGAAACAGCATGCGCTCTGGCGCTCCTGCAAGAAGAGGTGGCTGATGGTGCGGCGTCCACCACACGCCGCTCGCATGATCCTCCTATGCGTGCGGGAGCGGCGCTACCACTACCGCCACCACCGACGCAAGTGGAGGCGGCGCCCCCTTCCTCGACAGCAACAGATCGCCGCGGTACTGACGCCGCGCGCGGCGACAACGACAAGGTCAAGGCGCTGTGTGACTACCATCGCGCCCGAGGGCTGTGCTTCAAGTGCGGTGAGCGTTGGGGCCACGACCACGTCTGCCCCGCATCGGTCCAGCTGCACGTCGTCGAGGAGATGCTCGAGCTTTTTGGCATCGACTCTTCATCATCATCGAGCGACGGCGCCGGGCCGAGCGACGCAGTGATGGCCATATCATGGTCGACTCTGGACGGCACCGTCTCGCCCAAGGCATTCCAGTTGTTGGCATCTATTCAAGGGCACGAGGTCCTGTTGCTGGTGGATAGCGGAAGCTCCACCTCGTTCATCAACCAAGCATTGGCGCAGCAGCTATTGGGGGTCGTGCCTCTGCAACAACCATGCTGTGTTTATGTGACGGATGGTGGCGAACTCACCTGTTCTGCAGTCCTGCTAGCCTGCAAGTGGGCATCGCAAGGGCAAGAATTTGTCACAGACATGAAGATACTCCCACTAGGCACTTATGATGCTATTCTCGGTATGGACTGGCTCAAGATGCATAGTCCAATGACGGTTGACTGGAAGAACAAGGTCATCCAAATCCCAACTCCGCTGGGTTCAGCTCGTCTGTTCGGCCATGAGTCCAACACTACGGATTGTCACTTGATTAACAGTCTTCAGCTTCAGAACTTGTATCATCAAGGCTCTTTGTTGCATATGGTTCTGTTGTATCCAATATCCGAGGACTGCCCCACTACACCCACAGCACACCAGACTTGCAGTGCATATTGGAGGAGTTCAAGGATGTGTTTGGGGAACCTATGGGACTGCCGCCGCGGCGTGTTTGCGACCATAAGATTCCTCTCATGCCAGGCGCCCAGCCAGTAAACATACGGCCGTACAGGCACAAACCAGATCTCAAGTCAGAGATAGAGCGGCAGGTCGAGGAGCTGTTGAATTCGGCAGTGATACAACGCAGCAACAGTAGTTTCTCCTCGCCCGTCATTCTGGTCAAAAAAAGGACGGAACCTGGCGTCTATGCGTCGATTACATGCATCTCAACGCCATGACTTGTGTCAGCAAGTTTCCAGTGCCTATCATCGAAGAGTTGTTGGATGAACTGCATGGAGCGGCCTGGTTCTCCAAGCTTGATCTCCGGGATGGGTATCACCAGATTCGTCTTGCAGAAGGTGAAGAGTACAAGATGGCCTTCCAGATGCACACTGGGCACTATGAGTTCAAGGTTTTGTCCTTTGGGCTCGCGGGAGGGCCACCAACTTTCATAGGGGCCATGACGGACACATTTCACCCCCTGTTGCATCACTGTGTACTCCTGTTCTTTGATGACATCCTTGTATTCAGCAAAACATGGGATGAGCACCTGGATCATCTCAGGCAAGTATTGACACTGCTGCGTCGAGATCAATGGAAAGTGAAGATATCTAAGTGCAAGTTTGGACAAAGGCAACGAGCCTACCTCGGGCATGTGATCAGCGACAAGGGGATAGCTACAGACCCGGGCAAGATACAAGCAGTTCAAGCGTGGCCCGTGCCCCAGGATGCCAAGGAGGTACGCCGTTTTCTGGGCCTCGCGGGCTATTACCGCAAATTTGTCCGTGGTTTCAGTGTCATCGCCCGTCCACTCTTTAATCTGTTGAAGAAGGGAACTTCCTTTGTCTGGACCGACAACTGTTGGGGAACGTAGCAGAATTCAAAAAAATTCTACGCTTTCACCAAGATCAATCTAAGGAGTCCATCTAGCAATGAGCGTTAAGGAGTGCATCTACATACCCTTTGTAGATCGCGAGCGGAAGTGTTCAAGGGAATGTGGATGATGGAGTCGTACTCATCGTGATCCTCGTCACCGATGATCCCAGCGCCGAACGGACGGCACCTCCGCGTTCAACACACGTACGGTACAGCGACGTCTCCTCCTTCTTGATCCAGCAAGGGGGGAGGATAGGTTGATGGAGATCCAGCAGCACGACGGCGTGGTGGTGGATGCAACGGGAAAAGCTGCAGGGCTTTGCCGAGACCCTGCTGGAGGAGTAGGAGGTGTAACGAGGGGGAGAGGCGCCAGGGGCTGAGGTGCGGCTGCCCTCTTTGCCCCCCACTATATATAGGGGGCCAGGGGGCGCCGGCCCTAGGAGATCCAATCTCCTAGGGGGGCGGCGGCCAAGGGGGGTATCTTGCCCCCCAAGCCAAAGGGGGGTGCCCCACCCCTAGGGTTTCAACCCTAGGCGCATGGGGGGAGGCCCATGGGGGGTGCGCCAGCCCACTAGGGGCTGGTCCCCCTCCCCCTACGGCCCACGAGGCCCTCCGGGATGGGTGGCCCCACCCGGTGGACCCCCGGGACCCTTCCGGTGGTCCCGGTACGCTACCGGTGACCCCCGGAACTCTCCCGATGGCCGAAACTAGACTTCCTATATATCATTCTTTACCTCCGGACCATTCGGGAACTCCTCGTGACGTCCGGGATCTAATCCGGGACTCCGAACAACATTCGGGTTTCCGTGTGCATATATCTTTATAACCCTAGCGTCACTGAACCTTAAGTGTGTAGACCCTACGGGTTCAGGAGACACGCAGACATGACCGAGACGACTCTCCGGTCAATAACCAACAGCGGGATCTGGATACCCATGTTGGTTCCCACGTGTTCCTCGATGATCTCATCGGATGAACCACGATGTCAAGGATTCACTTAATCCCGTATGTTATTCCCTTTGTCTATCGGTACGATACTTGCCCGAGATTCGATCGTCGGTATACTGATACCTTGTTCAATCTCGTCATGGCAAGTCTCTTTACTCGTTCCGTAATCCATCATCCCGTGACTAACTCCTTAGTCACATCGAGCTCATTATGATGATGTCTTACCGAGTGGGCCCAGAGATACCTCTCCGTCATACGGAGTGACAAATCCCAGTCTCGGTTCGTGCCAACCCAACAGACACTTTCAGAGATACCCGTTGCGTACCTTTATAGCCACCCAGTTACGTTGTGACATTTGGCACACCCAAAGTATTCCTACGGTATCCGGGAGTTGCACAACCTCATGGTCTAAGGAACAGATACTTGACACTGGAAAAGCTTAAGCATTATGAACTACACGATCTTATGACAGGCTTAGGATTGGGTCTTGTCCATCACATCATTCTCCTAATGATGTGATCCCGTTATCAATGACATCCAATGTCCATGGTCAGGAAACCGTGACCATCTGTTGATCAACGAGCTAGTAACTAAAGGCTTACCAGGGACATGTTGTGGTCTATGTATTCACACATGTATCGCTGTTTCCGTACAATACAATTCAAGCATGAATAACAGACAATTATCATGAACAAGGAAATATAATAATAATCCTTTTATTATTGCCTCTAGGGCATATTTCCAACAACAACACAGCGCAAGCATTCACCTTGTTGAAGCAACATCTCATGGAGGCGCCAGTTCTAGCCCTGCCAAATTTCAGCCGGCCATTCACCATTGAAACAGATGCGTGCGATAGAGGGATTAGGACAGTACTTCAACAAGATGGCCATCCTATCGCATACATGAGCAAGAGCTTAAGTCCCCGCTATCATGGGCTCTCCACCTATGAGAAAGAGTATCTGGCTATTGTGGTTGCGGTCGACCAATGGCGGTCGTACTTACAGCACAACGAGTTCATCATCCACACAGACTAGAAGAGTTTGATCCACCTCGAAGAGCAGCGTCTCACTACACCTTGGTAGTATCGGGCATTTACCAAACTCCTCGGGCTTCGCTACACCATCCGATACAAGAAGGGTACTGAGAACACAGCTGCAGACGCCCTGTCACGCGCCAACTCACCAACAACCCTGTTCACCGTCACTTCGTGCCGCCCCAGTTGGCTCCAAGACGTCGTCAACAGCTACAACTGCAACCCTCAAGCCCAGAAGCTGCTCACGCAACTGGCCATCCGCGAAGACCCAAAAGGACGTTTCACTATCCAGAATGACATTTTGAGGTTCAGAGGACGGATTTGGTTGGGAGGTTCCACTTCATTGGAGCAAAAGATCATGGTAGCATTCCACGACAGCCCAATGGGGGGCCACTCCGGATTCCCAGCTACCTTCAGGCGCATTCGTCGTCTCTTCGCATGGCCAAAGATGAAGATCCACGTGCTGTGTCACATCCCTAGTTAGCACTTGCATTAGGACTAGCTAGAGTGTGCATCATGTTTACTTATCAAAGAAACTTGAAATGGGAATGACAGAAACCCCAGCACCCCTCTTCTAACAACTAGGGTTTGATAAAATCTTTTCCATTGTACCCAAAATGCCCTTAAAAAATGTTCATCATTTCTTCCTTGGTCTTAAACCTCTGCTAAAAATGGTGCACAATTTTCTAGGACACTCAAGGGCTCTGGATTAAATCATATGGTATTTGAATTTGGGCATTTAAATGCTATAAAATATTTTAAATGCTCAAATAATCATAAACTATAATGTTCCCTACTGTTCATATTATATACAGTGGGCATGACAAGTTTCATGAGTTATAAAAATGTTCTGGCATTTTTATTAATTAAACAAAGTTGCAAAAGAAATGAAACAGAAAAGAAATAGGAAAAAGAAAAAGAGAGAAAGGACTTACCTGAGCCCAGCACTGTAGCAGGCCGGCCCAGCCCACCAGCCCCGTTCTGTCGCCTTCCTCCTCGCGCCAGAAGGCAGCGCGCGTGGCCGCCGCGCGCCGGCACGCGCCCGGCCACCTCCACCCTGCTTGCCTGCCTCCCGACGGCCTGGACGTCTCCTGGCGTCACCACGCAGCTGCCCCGACCCCTCTCGCACTTTTCCCTCGTCTCCGTCGCCTTCCCCTGGCTCTCTCCCTCTCACCACCGAGCCGCTCGTCGCCGCCGCTCGCCGTTGCCGCACCTAGACCCTCCCCCTCGCCCCGTGACCGTGTCCAGAAGATTCGCCGCGACGCCCTCTACCTCCTCGCTGAACCACGGATCGCCGGGAGCCCTGCAACGCCTTCACGCCGTCGTCCCCAACCTCGGATCGCCGGAGCACCTCGCCGTTGATTAAGAAGCTGCAGAGCGTCCCCGACCCCTCCGTCGAGCTCGCTAGCACCGATGTGAGCTCCTACGCCGAACCCCCCTTCCTCTGCCTCGTTTGCGTCGTGTAGCTGCTGCTTCGTTGATCACCGAAACTCACCGTCGCCGTGCTTGCCGCCGGCGATGCTCCGGTGACCATTTGGTCACGGGCACATGCCCATCTCACTCGCCGCAGCACGTAGACGAGCTGGGTACCACGCACGCATCGCCTAGGCCACCGTAGCTGCGTCTCCACACACACCCGACGCCGGTCGCCGCCGTCGAGCTCGTTGCCGTCGTCTCCGGCCACCATAGGTCCAGCGACCACCACCATTCGACGCGCAACGACGAGGGCTCTCCAACGCACCCAACCGCGGCTCGAACCGTGCCCTGTGGGCGTTTTCCGAAGCATGCCGCCGTATCTGGCCTCGCCGGCGTCACTTCGCCGGCGAGTTTGACTCGTTTGACCGGGGGGGTTGACCACCCCTGGGTCGCTAACGTGTGGGCCACCCCTCCCCTAATTAGCCAGTTTAATTAAGTTAATGTTAATTAAATCAGTTAATTAGTTTAGTCACTGACCCGTGGGCCCAGACCCCACTGACAGCTAATTAGTCTTTAGTTTAGCACTAATTAACTTAGTTAATTAGCTGAGACACTGACATGCCGGGCCCACATGTCATGTTTGACTTGGACTAGCTCCTGTTGACTGACTGACGTCAGCATGATGTCATGCTGACGCAGTAAAGGTTTTTCTGGGATTTATAGATTTAAAAATAATTCAGAAAATTCCAGAAAATACCCAAAACTTCTAAAAATCATATAAAATCAACCGTAGCTCAGATGGAAATAATTTATATATGAAAAATGATCAGAAAAATCCAATCTTTCCAATGGCATTGGTTTCATGCATGTTTGAGCAAGTTAACCTGGCTGTATACTTTAAAACATGATAATGCACTTATTTAAATAATAGCTAAAGTGCCAATTTGAATCTTTGATTCAAATAGGCTCAAACCCCTCTTGTTTTAGTTGCATTAGCCAAATCACATGCATCTTGCCATGTCATGAGCATGCATCATATTGTTGCATTTGTTTGTTTAATGATTGTATCGCCGGTATTCTCTGTGTTAGGTCCTGCTCCCGAGGATACTGCTGCGTATCCAGTTGAAGAGAAGTACCCGACAACCACTTTGTCAGGCAAGCAATCATTGATCATTCCGATACAAACCCAATCTTCCCGCTCCTGCTCTCTTTTACTGCATTAAGGCAACAACGTGTGAACTGCTACTTGCTGCGGTAGTTGAACCCTATTCCCTTGCATGACCTGTCATTGCCACAGTAAATAGTTGAAACCCACTAGCATGTGTAGGAGTTGATTGAGCCATGTGATGTGTGATCCACCATGCTATTTGCTTATGTTGCCTGCTATGCTTAGAGTTGCGTCAGGTCTGGTTCATCTGGGTGATGGATCAAAGTGAAATGATCATACCGATAAAGAGAAGGAAGTGTGGAATACGCTTGGTAAAGGTATCGATGAAAGGCCATGTAGGAGTACATGGTGGGTTGTTTCATTGGAATCGTCCATAGGACCCGAGATCTGTATGTGTGGTTCAAGTTACAGCTACTACCACACATTGGGATCCTTAATTGACCCTCTCGGCTTATTAATTACCCTCGATCTCTGTCCAGGAGTTGCAACTAGTTTCTGGTGTTTATAGTTTGCTGGAGGTCGTGCACAACGCTGACCCTCGGGGTGGGTTGTGATGCGACAGGTACGTGGCACGGTGTACCGGTTGCCCGTTTGGTGACTCGGGAACCCTGTACACATCGTTTGGGGCCGTGAGCGACACCCCGGCCGGATCTCCCCACGGATGGAACCCAAATAGGCGATAAACCTGGACGAGAGACTTGAGTAGTTAGTCAGGTCGTGGCCGACACCCTCGCTGGGCTTCCACTTGAAGGTTGCCGAGTACATGTCGAGTAAACGGCGATAAGTGGTGGGAGCGTGTGTGAAGAGGTACACCCCTGCAGGGTTATCAATCTATTCGAATAACCATTGTTCGCGGTACGGACTACTTGGTTACTCTTACATTTCATAGACATGTTGATGGATACTACTAAAAGCCTCAAGATAAGTGTGAGTGCCGTGGATGGCCCTTCCGTAGGATGACGAAAGAGGACCCTCGGTAGTGTATTGTTGTGGTGAGTAGAGGACTCGTGTTCGTAATAACATCTTTCAATCTGTTGAGAGTTGTAGTATAGGTTAGCCAAGAGTCAAAGCTGGCTTTCTGCTATGAACTCCACTACCCCCTTTGATAATGTTGCATGTATGATAGGTTCTATGGTAAGACTTGCTGAGTACCGTCGTACTCATGTTTGCTTAATAACTGTTGCAGAGGAGAACCCTGCCCCTGCTGATGGGTTCTACATAGACGTTGACGTCGACGAGTAGCTTGACACCCAGACGGAGATCTGGAGCTTGTGAAGGGCCTTGTAGATAGTCAGGCTACACCAAGCCTGTTTTATTTTCTAAGTTGTTTGTACTCAGACATGTAGCTTCCGCTTGTGCTTGTATGACTGTATGACTTGAGTGTTGGGTCATGTGACCCCTACCTGTATGGATATGTTATGTATGGCTCTTGGAGCCTCTTAAATAAAGTACTTTGAGTCATAGAGTTCTGTTGTGATGCAATGTTGTATTTGCACATATTGAGCATATTGTGTGTATGATTGAAATGCTTGGTATGTGTGGGATCCGACACCTAGTTGTTTTCCTTTGGTAGCCTATCTTATAGGGAAATGCCTCCTAGTGTCTCCAATGAGCCTTGGTAGCTTGCTACTGCTCGGAACACTTAGGCTGGCCGGCATGTGTCCTTCTTCGTTCCTGTGTCTGTCCCTTAGGGGAAATGTCACGCGTTGTTCCTTGAAGTCCATGTAGCTTGCTACGACTTGGGTTCATACGTTGATGACCGACACGTTCGTTGCTGGTTCATGGATGCCTGTCTCTGTAATTTAGTGCCACTTTTGGTTTATAACTAGCCATGTCGGCCCGGGTTCTCTGTCATATGGATGCTAGCGACACTGTCATATACGTGTGCCAAAATGCGCAAACGGTCCCGGGCCAGGTAAGGTGGCACCCGTGGGGTTACCGTGCGTGAGGCCGCAAAGTGATATGACGTGTTACAGCTAGATCGGTGTGACCTAGGATCGGGGTCCTGACAGCGTTGGCATCAGAGCTGGACTGCCTGTAGGTTTCTCAAGCCAAACTGGTCGATGTTGAGTCTAGAAAAATTCTTAGTTATATGTAGGGGAATTGATTGTGGAAGGGAACGTAAGGCTCTTTTTACTCCATTACCTCATGCCCTTCTGATCTGAGTCAGTCTATTCTTTCTACGGGGATTTAGGACTAGGCCTCTTATCCTTACTAGGTTCACGTGTTACTAATCCGTAGACTCTTAGGATTGTTGGTTTCAAGCCTCAGTTCAGTTTCTATCCTTTTAGTATGATGATTGTTGGACCCGGAACCTTGATATGGATTGTTGAGTGGTTATGCTATCATTTGTATGATGTCTCAAATCTTTGTTTGAGCATTTACAGTTGTTATGCTGCCCGATTTCTTCCAGAAACACTAATGCATTTGCATTACCTCGTGTTTCAGATGTCTGGCCGCATCCCTCACCAAGTGGTTCGTTTGACTCGGTGCATTAATGTGCCCGGACACACGGCCATGCTAGTCCGTGTGCTGACTGAGACCGGTTATCGCTGGTATCCTGAGTACACCATGGAGGAACAATACCGGGATTTCAATCAGAGTCAGTATTTCTGCACAGTCCGGATATACCCCTCATATCCTGGAGCTAACGACCCCATCCATTGGTCTTATGGACTCGGGATTACCATCGAGATGGCTGTGCAGGATGCCGCCTATTCGATGATGACCATTCTCCGGGCTAGGCATGCCCTGTTGCTGAACACTGAGTTCTGCTACATGCCAGCCTCACTTCCCGGAGAAGAAGGCTACTACACTGGTCTGTATACTGATGCTGCTCATGAAGAGCCACTGCTTCAGACTACTGTTCAGATGCTGGAGGATAGGGACCGTGAGGTCCGTGCCCTCCGAATGGAGCTGTATAACACTCGAGCCGCCCACTGGACTACTTTGACACGGCTTGCACCTGCTGTGCACGCCGGATATCTGGACATGCGGGATTTGTACCCCGTGCGGACTCGTCTGCCTGATCGCATGGATTGGCGTGACGTTGGGGGTATTACACCTCCACGTGGGCGTCGGTTACCACCAGCATTGGGACCGAGGCCACATCCATGTCCCTATGGTCCACAGCCTTCGAGTGCTCGCAAGTTTCAAGATCCGTCTGTTCCACTTCCAGGCAACGGTGGTAATCTTTACCAAGATTACTACGGGAATGTCTGAGCTAGACCGTGGTAGTAGTAGTATTGTAGTAGTTGTATTTCCACAGTCCTGCGCGTCTTGTGGAATATGACTTAGTGTGTACTGAGTTCCGGAGGTGTAGTTAAATAATGTATAGGAGCTTGGAATGCCTCTGATGGGATGTATCGTCTTTCACCGCAGTTGTACTTTAGCCTTGGCTTGTACTAAACTATGTATGGTGTGTATGACCACTGGTGTATATATAGCAGTTTCTATATTACCATGTCGTACGGATGAGCATCTCTGCATTCCGTGTCATCCATTACATTCTGCACTTCTATGTCAAATTTTTGCCATCCTTGTCTAAACCGTTGTTTTGTTTTCCTAGGATGGTCAACACTCGCAACACTCCTGCTGCTCAGGAGCAGGGTGAGGCTAGTGGGGCTAGAGATGGGAATCTGCCCCAGCCACCCTCCTTGGCGGAAGTTATGCTCGAGGCAGAACGGAACAAGAGAGAGACCAACCGTCTGCTGGAACGCATAGAGCAGAACACCGGGTTCCGCCAGAGGAATGACGTGGTGTCAATCAATGACTTTATCAAGATGTGTCCACCGAAGTTCCATCACTCCACTGAACCACTGGATGCGGATGACTGGCTACGTAGTATCACCCACAAGCTACACTCTGCCCGTGTGGCCGAAGCTGGCAAGGTTACCTACGCTGCCTACCATCTGGAGGGCCCTGCCAGTCTTTGGTGGGAAAACTTTGAAGCTATGCGTCCTGCTGGCCAAATCACTACTTGGGTTGAGTTCAGTGAGGCATTCCGTGAACATCACATTCCGGAAGGTCTCATGGATCGCAAGCGGGAGGAATTCTGCAATTTCACCCAGGGTCGGTTAACCGTGGATGGCTATAGTCATGAGTTTGGCAACTTGGCACGCTATGCACCTGAGGAAGTATCCACCGATGCCAAGAAGCAGGCGAAGTTCCGCAAGGGACTCAGCCCTGAACTCCGCCGAGATCTACGTCTGCACGAGTGCACCTCCTTCCAGAAGTTGGTAAACAAGGCTATCAGTGCTGAAACGGGCCAGACCGACTTCGAGGCCACCCGCAAGCATACTCGAGACTTTGGCTCCTCATCCGGCTCTGGCTCTCACAAGCGCCGTGTGTGGGTTCCTAACACTGCTCTGCCACCCAAGTACACACCGAGGCCATCCTATGAGGCGCCTCGCCCAACTCAACAGTTTGCACCTGCTAAGACCTATGGAGGACCACCTTCCAACTTTGCTCCACGCACTACCACCGTGACATGCTTCAAGTGTGGAGAACCGGGACACTACATGCGTGAGTGTCCTCAAAACCAACCAGGAAAACCCGTTGGCCGTGGTAAGCCAACTGGCAAGGTGAATTATGTCAAGCCAATCCCCACTGCACGTGGTCATGTCAACTATGTCTCTGCTGAGGAAGCTTATGAGGATCCTAGCGTCGTCCTTGGTACGCTTCTCGTTAACTGCCATCCGGCATCTGTTCTTTTCGATACTGGAGCATCCCATTCGTTCATATCTGAGAGCTATGCTCGAATGCACAACATGACTTTTTGTGACATGCCTACTTCCATGGTTATTCAAACTCCTGGTTCAAAGTGGCAAACCTCTAGGGTAAGCCATGGAAATGAAATCCCTGTCGATAGACTTGTTTTCCTTGCATCTCTAATCGCTCTCAAGTCCTCGGACATAAACATCATTTTGGGTATGGATTGGATGACAACTCATTACGCCAAGATTGATTGCTTTACTAGGACCGTTCAACTTACACACCCATCCGGCAAGATAGTCAATGTCTTGACCCGAATGGCTGAGCGTCAGCTCTACTCTCTTAATGCCAGCCCTCTACCAGAACTCGAAGATATCCCGGTAGTCCGTGACTTCCCGGATGTTTTTCCAGAAGAACTGCCAGGAATTCCACCTGACAGAGATGTCGAGTTCGTGATAGATCTCATTCCAGGAACTGTCCCAATCTCTAGGAGACCTTATAAGATGGCACCACTAGAATTAGCTGAGCTAAAGAAACAACTCGATGAGTCCTTGCAAAAGGGTTTCATCCATCCTAGTTCTTCCCCTTGGGCTTGTCCCGTCCTCTTCGTCAAGAAGAAGGATGGAACGGAGCGGATGGTTGTAGATTACCGACCTGTCAATCTAGTCAGCATAAAGAATAAATATCCGCTCCCCAGGATCAACGGCCTGTATGATCAGCTCGCTGGATCCTCAGTCTTCTCTAAGATGGATTTGAGGTTGGGCTACCATCAAATCAAAATAAAAAACGGGGACATTCCTAAAACGGCTTTTGTTACTCGTTATGGCCAATATGAGTACACCGTCATGTCCTTCGGATTAACCAATGCCCCAGCCACCTTCTCCCGGCTGATGAATTCTATATTCATGGAGTACTTGGATAAATTCGTCGTGGTATACCTCGATGATATACTCATCTATTCCGAGAACAAGGAAGATCATGCCGAGCATTTAAGGCTGGTATTGACGAAACTTCGAGAGCACCGCCTTTATGCCAAATTCTCTAAATGTGAATTTTGGTTGCCGGAAGTAACCTATCTAGGTCATGTGATCTCTGGCAAGGGTATTGCTGTCAATCCCGAGCGAGTTCAAGCCATCCTTGATTGGACTCCCCCTGAAACGGTCAAGCAAGTTAGGAGTTTTCTGGGCTTAGCGAGCTATTGCCGACGCTTCGTCGAGAATTTCTCCAAGGTTGCTAAACCTCTAACTGAACTCCTCAAGAAAGATATAACGTTTGAGTGGACCCCACAGTGCGAGTCCAGTTTTCAGGAACTGAAAAGTCGCCTGACATCTGCACCTGTACTGGTACCAGCAGACTTTTCCAAGGATTTTATAATCTATTGCGACGCCTCGCGACAAGGACTAGGTTGCATACTCATGCAAGATCGTCAAGTGATTGCATAAACATCTCGACAGTTGCGTCCACATGAGGATAACTATCCTACTCATGATCTAGAGCTTGCAGCTGTAGTCCATGCACTCAAAACATGGCGACATTACCTCCTTGGTAATCGTTGTGAAATCTTCACTGATCATCAAAGTTTGAAGTATATCTTCACCCAACCGGATTTGAATCTCAGGCAAAGACGTTGGGTTGAGTTGCTCACAGATTACGATTTAGGAATCACTTATACCCCTGGAAAGGCCAATGTCATGGCTGATGCACTAAGTCGTAAGTCTTATTGTAACAACTTGATGTTACAACAAGGTCAACCACTTCTCCACGAGGAATTTCGTAAGCTTAACCTTCACATTGTTCCTCGAGGATTCCTTTCCACCTTGGTGGCGAAACCTACCCTTATGGATCAAATCATAGTTGCCCAACGGTATGATAAAGGCATATCTCGGATCAAGGATAACATTGCTAACGGAGTTGCTAGAAGTTTCTCTATGGATGATCGTGTTGGGGAACGTAGCATAAATCAAAAAAATTCTACGTCTTCACCAAGATCCAACTATGGAGACATCTAGCAACGAGTAACCAAGAGTGCATCTACATACCGTTATGTAGATCGCGTGCGGAAGCTTTCAACGAAGAGGGGATGAAGTAGTCGTACTCTTCACGTTCTTCGTCACCGATGATCTAGCGCCGAACGGACGGCACCTCCGCGTTCAACACACGTACGGTGCAGCAACGTCTCCTCCTTCTTGATCCAGCAAGGGGGGAGGAGAAGTCATCAGAGATCCGGCAGCACGACGGCGTGATGACGGATGCAGTGGATGTCGCAGCAGGGCTTCGCCGGGCTGTCCTGCGTTGGGAGTATGGGGTGTGACGGGAGGGTGAGAGGCGCCAGGGATCAGGTACGGCTGCCCTCTCCCCCCCCACATATATATAGGGGCCAGGGGGGGGGGGCGTGGACCCCCTGC
>LR738714.1:34073272-34208970 GCA_902687465.1 Secale cereale
GGGGGCGGCGGCCAGGGGGGGGGGGTTCCTTGCCCCCCAAGGCAAGTGGAGCCCCCCTCCCCCTTAGGGTTTGAACCCTAGGCGCATGGGGAGGTGGGCCCCCAAGTGGTGCGCCAGCCCAGGGGGCTGCACGCATCCCCTTGCGGCCTAGGGGCCCCACCGGGAGGGGTGGCCCCACCCGGTGGACCCCCGGGGCCCCTCCGGTGGTCCCGGGACGCTCCCGGTGACCCCCGGAGATCACCCGTTGGCCGAAACTGGACTTCCCATATATCAATCTTTACCTCCGGACCATTCCGGAACTCCTCGTGACGTCCGGGATCTCATCCGGGACTCCGAACAACTTTCGGGTTTCCACGTGCATTAATCTCTATGACCCTAGCGTTACCGAACCTTAAGTGTGTAGACCCTACGGGTTCGGGAGACACGTAGACATGACCGAGACCACTCTCCGGTCAATAACAAACAGCGGGATCTGGATACCCATGTTGGTTCCCACGTGTTCCTCGATGATCTTCATCGGATGAACCACCGTGTCAAGGATTCACTCAATCCCGTATGTTATTCCCTTTGTCCATCGGTACGGTACTTGCCCGAGATTCGATCGTCGGTATTCCCAATACCTTGTTCAATCTCGTTATGGCAAGTCTCTTTACTCGATACGTAATCCATCATCCCGTGACTAACTACTTAGTCACATTGAGCTCATTATGATGATGTATTACCGAGTGGGCCCAGAGGTACCTCTCCGTCACACGGAGTGACAATATCCCAGTCTCGGTTCGTACCAACTCAACAGATACTTTCGGAGATACCCGATGCGTACCTTTATAGCCACCCAGTTACGTTGTGACGGTTGGCACACCCAAAGCACTCCTACGGTATCCGGGAGTTGTACAACCTCATGGTCTAAGGAATAAATACTTGACACCGAAAAGCTTATGCATTACGAACTATACGATCTCGTGTTATGCTCAAGTTTGGGTCTTGTCCATCACATCATTCTCCTAATGATGTGATCCCGTTATCACCGACATCTCATGTCCATGGTCAGGAAACCATGACCATCTGTTGATCAATGAGCTGGCTACTAGAGGCCTACCAGGGACTCATTGTGGTCTGTGTATTCACACATGTATCGCCGTTTCCGTACAATACAATTCAAGCATGAATAACAGACAATTATCATGAACAAGGAGATATAATAATAATGCTTTTATTATTGCCTCTAGGGCATATCTCCAACAGTCTCCCACTTGCACTAGAGTCAATAATCTAGTTACATTGTGATGAATCGAGCACCCATAGAGTTTTGGTGTTGATCATGTTTTGCTCGTGAAAGAGGTTTAGTCAACGAGTCTGCTACATTTAGATCCGTATGCACTTTACAAATATCTATGTCTCCATCCTGAACATAATTCCGGATGGAGTTGAAACGACGCTTGATGTGCTTGGTCTTCTTGTGAAACCTGGGCTCCTTGGTAATAGCAATAGCACCAGTGTTGTCACAGAAGAGAGTCATCGGGCTTGACGCGCTTGGAATGACTCCGAGGTCGGTGATGAACTCCTTCATCCAGACTCCTTCCTGCGCTGCTTCAGAAGCAGCTATGTACTCCGCTTCACATGTAGATGCTGCCACCACGCTTTGCTTGCAACTGCACCAGCTGACTGCCCCTCCATTCAAAATATACACGTATCCGGTTTGTGACTTAGAGTCATCCAGATCTGTGTCGAAGCTAGCATCGACGTAACCCTTTACGACGAGCTCTTCGTCACCTCCATAAACGAGAAACATATCCTTAGTCCTTTTCAGGTACTTCAGGATGTTCTTGACCGCTGTCCAGTGTTCCGTACCGGGATCACTTTGGTACCTTCCTACCAAACTTATGGCAAGGTTCACATCAGGTCTGGTACACAGCATGGCGTACATGATAGAACCTATTGCCGAGGCATAGGGAATGACACTCATCTTTTCTCTATCTTCTGCCGTGGTCGGCGACTGAGTCTTACTCAATCTCATACCTTGCAAAACAGGCAAGAATCCTTTCTTTGACTGGTCCATATTGAACTTCTTCAATATCTTGTCAAGGTATGTACTTTGTGAAAGACCAATGAGGCGTCTTGATCTATCTCTATAGATTTTGATGCCTAATATGTAAGCAGCTTCTCCAAGGTCCTTCATTGAAAAACTTTTATTCAAATAGGCCTTTACATTTTCCAAGAATTCTATATCATTTCCCATCAACAATATGTCATCCACATATAATATGAGAAATGCTACAGAGCTCCCACTCACTTTCTTGTAAATACAGGCTTCTCCATAAGTCTGTATAAAGCCAAACGCTTTGATCACCTCATCAAAGCGAATATTCCAACTCCGAGATGCTTGCACCAGCCCGTAAATCGAGCGCCGGAGCTTGCATACTTTGTTAGCGTTCTCTGGATCGACAAAACCTTCCGGTTGCATCATATACAATTCTTCCTTGAGGAAGCCATTAAGGAATGCTGTTTTGACGTCCATTTGCCATATCTCATAATCATAGAATGCGGCAATAGCTAACATGATTCTGACTGACTTCAGCATCGCTACGGGAGAGAAAGTCTCGTCGTAGTCAATCCCTTGAACTTGTCGATAACCCTTAGCGACAAGCCGAGCTTTATAGATGGTCACATTACCATCCGCGTCTGTCTTCTTCTTAAATATCCATTTGTTTTCTATGGCGTGCCTATCATCAGGCAAGTCCACCAAAGTCCATACTTTGTTTTCATACATGGATTCTATCTCGGATTTCATGGCTCCAAGCCATTTATTGGAATCTGGGCCCGCCATCGCTTCTTCATAGTTCGAAGGTTCACCGTTGTCTAACAACATGATTTCCAGTACAGGGTTGCCGTACCACTCTGGTGCGGAACGTACCCTTGTGGACCTTCGAAGTTCAGTAGTAACTTGATCTGTTTCTTCATGATCATTATCATCAACTTCCTCCCTTGTCGGTGCAGGCACCTCAGGAACAGTTTCCTGCGCTGCGCTACTTTCCGGTCCAGGAGGGGTGACTGTCACCTCATCAAGTTCTACTTTCCTCCCACTCACTTCTTTCGAGAGAAACTCTTTCTCCAGAAAGTATCCATTCTTGGCAACAAAGACTTTGCCTTCGGATCTGTGGTAGAAGGTGTACCCAATTGTTTCCTTTGGGTATCCTATGAAGACGCATTTTTCCGATTTGGGTTCGAGCTTTTCAGGTTGAAGTTTCTTGACATAAGCATCGCAACCCCAAACTTTAAGAAACGACAGCTTCGGTTTCTTGCCAAACCAAAGTTCATATGGAGTCGTCTCAACGGATTTTGACGGAGCCCTATTTAAAGTGAATGCGGCAGTCTCTAAAGCATAACCCCAAAAAGATAGCGGTAAATCGGTGAGGGACATCATAGATCGCACCATGTCCAACAGAGTACGATTTCGACGTTCGGATACACCGTTACGTTGAGGTGTTCCGGGCGGTGTCAATTGTGAAACAATTCCACAGCTTCTAAGGTGTGTGCCAAATTCATGACTTAAATATTCACCCCCACGATCCGATCGTAAGAACTTTATTTTTCTGTCACGTTGATTCTCAACCTCATTCTGAAATTCCTTGAACTTTTCAAAGGTCTCAGACTTGTGTTTCATTAAATAGATATACCCGTATCTACTCAAGTCATCCGTGAGGGTGAGAACATAATGGTAGCCTCCGCGAGCCTCGACACTCATTGGACCGCACACATCAGTATGTATGATTTCCAACAAGTTGGTTGCTCGCTCCATTGTTCCGGAGAACGGAGTCTTGGTCATCTTGCCCAAGAGGCATGGTTCGCACGTGTCAAATGATTCATAATCAAGAGACTCTAGAAGTCCGTCCGAATGGACCTTCTTCATACGTTTGACACCAATATGACCAAGGCGGCAATGCCACAAGTATGTGGGACTATCATTATCAACTTTACATCTTTTGGCATCTACACTATGAATATGTGTATCACTACGTTCGAGATTCATCAAAAATAAACCATTGACCAGCGGGGCATGACCATAAAACATATCTCTCAAATAAATAGAACAACCATTATTCTCCGATTTGAAAGAATATCCATCTCGCATAAGACGAGATCCAGAAACAATGTTCATGCTCAAAGCTGGTACTAAATAACAATTATTCAGGTTCAAAACTAATCCCGAGGGTAGATGTAGAGGTAGCGTGCCGACGGCGATCACATCGACCTTGGAACCATTCCCGACGCGCATCGTCACCTCATCCTTCGCCAGTCTCCGTTTATTCCGCAGCTCCTGTTTTGAGTTACAAATGTGAGCAACTGCATCGGTATCGAATACCCAGGAGCTACTACGAGTGCTGGTAAGGTACACATCAATAACATGTATATCATATATACCTTTGACGTTGCCGGCCTTCTTGTCTGCTAAGTATTTGGGGCAGTTCCGCTTCCAGTGACCCGTTCCCTTGCAATAAAAGCACTCAGTCTCTGGCTTGGGTCCATACTTTGGCTTCTTCCCGGCAACAGGCTTGCCAGGCGCGGCAACTCCCTTGCCGTCCTTCTTGAAGTTCTTCTTACCCTTGCCTTTCTTGAACTTAGTGGTTTTATTGACCATCAACACTTGATGTTCTTTCTTGATGTCTACCTCCGCTGATTTCAGCATTGAATACACCTCGGGAATGGACTTCTCCATCCCCTGCATATTGAAGTTCAACACGAAGCTCTTGAAGCTTGGTGGGAGCGACTGGAGGATTCTGTCAACGACCGCTTCATCTGGGAGATTCATTCCCAGCTGAGACAAGCGGTTATGCAATCCTGAAATCTTGAGGATGTGCTCACTGACAGAACTGTTCTCCTCCATCTTACAGCTGTAGAATGCGTCGGAGACATCATATCTCTCGACTCGGGCATGAGCTTGGAAAACCATTTTCAGCTCTTCGAACATCTCATATGCTCCATGGTGCTCAAAACGTTTTTGGAGCCCCGATTCTAAACTGTAAAGCATGCCGCACTGAACCAGGGAGTAATCATCACTACGCGACTGCCAGGCGTTCAAAACGTCTTGGGTCGCCGGGAGAGCGGGTGCATCACCTAGCGGTGCTTCTAGGACATAAGTTCTCTTGGCAGCTATGAGGATAATCCTCAGGTTACGGACCCAATCCGTATAGTTGCTACCATCGTCTTTCAGCTTGGTTTTCTCTAGGAACGCGTTGAAGTTGAGGGAAACCTGAGCGTGGGCCATTTGATCTACAAGAGATATTGTAAAGAATTTAGACTAAGTTCATGATAATTAAGTTCATCTTAATGAAATTATAATGAACTCCCACTCAGAATGACATCTCTCAAGTCATCTAAGTGATACACGATCCGAATCGAGTAGTCCGTGTCCGATCATCACGTGAGACGGACTAGTCAAAAACGATGAACATCTTCATGTTGATCGTATCTTCTATACGACTCGTGTTCGACCTTTCGGTCTTCCGTGTTCCGAGGCCATGTCTGTACATGCTAGGCTCGTCAAGTGAACCCTAAGTGTATTGCGTGTGTAAATCTGTCTTACACCCGTTGTATGTGAACGTTAGAACCTATCACACCCGATCATCACGTGGTGCTTCGGAGCAACGAACTTTAGCAACGGTGCACAGTTAGGGGAAACACATTACTTGAAATTTTAGTGAGAGATCATCTTATTTACTACCGTCGTTCTAAGTAAACAAGATGCAAAAATATGATAAACATCACATGCAATCAATTATAGTGACATGATATGGCCAATATCATCTTGCTCCTTGGATCTCCATCTTCGGGGCACCATGATCATCTTGTCACCGGCTCGACACCATGATCTTCATCATCATGATCTCCATCATCGTGTCTTGAAGAAGTCGTCACGCCAACTATTACTTCTACTACTATAGCTAACGTTTAGCAACGAAGTAAAGTAATTACATGGCGTTATTCAGTGACACGCAGGTCATACAATAATTAAGACAACTCCTATGGCTCCTGCCGGTTGTCAAGTTCATCGACATGCAAGTCGTGATTCCCTATTACAAAAACATGATCAATCTCATACATCACATATATCATTCATCACATCTTCATTCTTGGCCATACCACGTCACAAAACACATGCTGCAAAAACAAGTTAGACGTCCTCTAATTGTTGTTGCAAGTTTTACGTGGCTTCTATAGGATTTCTAGCAAGAACGTTTCTTACCTACGCCAAAACCACAACGTGATTTGTCAACTTCTATTTACCCTTCATAAGGACCCTTTTCATCGAATCCGATCCGACTAAAGTAGGAGAGACAGACACCCGCCAGCCACCTTATGCATCTAGTGCATGTCTGTCGGTGGAACCAGTCTCACGTAAGCGTACGTGTAAGGTCGGTCCGGGCCGCTTCATCCCACAATACCGCCGAATCAAGATTGACTAGTAACGGTAAGAAAGTTGAACAAGATCATACGCCCACAACTGCTTTGTGTTCTACTCGTGCCAAGATGCTACGCATAAAACCTAGGCTCAGATGCCACTGTTGGGGAACGTAGCATAAATCAAAAAATTTCTACGTCTTCACCAAGATCCAACTATGGAGACATCTAGCAACGAGTAACCAAGAGTGCATCTACATACCGTTATGTAGATCGCGTGCGGAAGCTTTCAACGAAGAGGGGATGAAGTAGTCGTACTCTTCACGTTCTTCGTCACCGATGATCTAGCGCCGAACGGACGGCACCTCCGCGTTCAACACACGTACGGTGCAACAATGTCTCCTCCTTCTTGATCCAGCAAGGGGGGAGGAGAAGTCATCAGAGATCCGGCAGCACGACGGCGTGATGACGGATGCAGTGGATGTCGCAGCAGGGCTTCGCCGGGCTGCCCTGCGTTGGGAGTATGGGGTGTGACGGGAGGGGGAGAGGCGCCAGGGATCAGGTGCGGCTGCCCTCTCCCCCCCCACATATATATAGGGGCCAGGGGGGCGCCTGGACCCCCTGCAGATCCAATCTGCAAGGGGGCGGCGGCCAGGGGGGGTTCCTTGCCCCCCAAGGCAAGTGGAGCCCCCCTCCCCCTTAGGGTTCGAACCCTAGGCGCATGGGGAGGTGGGCCCCCAAGTGGTGCGCCAGCCCAGGGGGCTGCACGCATCCCCTTGCGGCCTAGGGGCCCCACCCGGTGGACCCCCGGGGCCCCTCCGGTGGTCCCGGGACGCTCCTGGTGACCCCCGGAGATCACCCGTTGGCCGAAACTGGACTTCCCATATATCAATCTTTACCTCCGGACCATTCCGGAACTCCTCGTGATGTCCGGGATCTCATCCGGGACTCCGAACAACTTTCGGGTTTCCACGTGCATTAATCTCTATGACCCTAGCGTTACTGAACCTTAAGTGTAGCGTTACCGAACCTTAAGTGTGTAGACCCTACGGGTTCGGGAGACACGTAGACATGACCGAGACCACTCTCCGGTCAATAACCAACAGCGGGATCTGGATACCCATGTTGGTTCCCACGTGTTCCTCGATGATCTTCATCGGATGAACCACCGTGTCAAGGATTCACTCAATCCCGTATGTTATTCCCTTTGTCCATCGGTACGGTACTTGCCCGAGATTCGATCGTCGGTATTCCCAATACCTTGTTCAATCTCGTTATGGCAAGTCTCTTTACTCGATCCGTAATCCATCATCCCGTGACTAACTACTTAGTCACATTGAGCTCATTATGATGATGTATTACCGAGTGGGCCCAGAGGTACCTCTCCGTCACACGGAGTGACAATATCCCAGTCTCGGTTCGTACCAACTCAACAGATACTTTCGGAGATACCCGATGCGTACCTTTATAGCCACCCAGTTACGTTGTGATGGTTGGCACACCCAAAGCACTCCTACGGTATCCGGGAGTTGTACAACCTCATGGTCTAAGGAATAAATACTTGACACCGAAAAGCTTATGCATTACGAACTATACGATCTCGTGTTATGCTCAAGTTTGGATCTTGTCCATCACATCATTCTCCTAATGATGTGATCCCGTTATCACCAACATCTCATGTCCATGGTCAGGAAACCATGACCATATGTTGATCAACGAGCTGGCTACTAGAGGCCTACCAGGGACTCATTGTGGTCTGTGTATTCACACATGTATCGCTGTTTCCGTACAATACAATTCAAGCATGAATAACAGACAATTATCATGAACAAGGAGATATAATAATAATGCTTTTATTATTGCCTCTAGGGCATATCTCCAACAGATCGAGGTGTTGTTTTCTTCGAGAACCGCTTGGTGGTACCCAAGAAACCACAACTACGACAAATGATTCTTAAGCAGGCTCATGAATCTCCTCTCATGATTCATCCCGGTAGTACCAAAATGTATCAGGATCTACGTCAGAGATTCTGGTGGACTAGGATGAAGAGAGAAATCGCTCAATTCATTGCTAACTGCGATGTTTGTCGTCGAGTCAAAGCAGAGCATCAACGGCCTGCTGGCACCCTTCAACCTTTAGCTATTCCTGAATGGAAATGGGACAAAGTCGGTATGGACTTCATTACCGGGTTTCCCAGGACCAGGAAAGGGAATAATGCTATCTTCGTCGTTATTGACCGCCTCTCTAAAGTAGCTCATTTCCTGCCTGTTCGAGAGAGTATCACCGCTAGCCAGCTAGCAGACTTGTATGTCTCTCGGATAGTGTCACTTCATGGTGTGCCGTTGGAGATTAACTCAGACCGTGGAAGTCTTTTCACTTCACGATTTTGGGAAAGTTTCCAGAATGCTATGGGAACTCATCTTTCCTTCAGTACCGGCTTCCATCCCCAGTCAAGTGGTCAAATGGAACAAGTCAATCAAATTCTGGAAGACATGCTTCGAGCCTTTGTCATTTCTTTCGGTATGGAATGGGAAAAGTGTCTTCCATTTGCCGAATTCGCTTATAACAATAGTTATCAAGCCAGCTTGGGCAAAGCTCCCTTTGAAGTTCTATATGGACGAAGGTGTTGAACACCTCTTAACTGGTCAGAAACTGGGGAAAGACAATTCTTTGGCCCAGATATGATTCAGGAAGCAGAAGAGCAAGTTCGCATCGTTCGTGAGAGATTGAAAACAGCCCAGTCTCGCCAGAAGAGCCAATATGATAGTCATCATAAGGCTGTGACTTTTGAAGTCGGCGATAAGGCTTACCTTCGGGTTACTCCTCTTAAGGGAACCCATCGCTTCGGTATCAAAGGCAAATTGATCCCTCGTTACATCGGTCCTTTTCGCATTCTTGCCAAACGAGGAGATGTTACCTACCAATTGGAACTACCTCCGCACCTCTCCAGAGTTCATGATGTTTTCCACGTTTCTCAACTCAGGCGTTGCTTCTCGGATCCTATCCGCGGAGTGGACCACGAAACGCTTGATCTCCAGGACAATCTCACATATCGAGAATACCCCATTCGTATTCTTGATCAAACTGAGCGCACCACTCGACGCCACAATATCAAGTTTCTCAAGGTTCAATGGTCACATCATTCCGAGAGTGAAGCTACTTGGGAAAGGGAGGATCGTCTTCGACTTGAGTACCCCACCCTCTTTCCGGAGGAACCCGAATCTCGGGACGCGATTCTTTTAAGTGGGGGTGAGTTGTCACATCCCTAGTTAGCACTTGCATTAGGACTAGCTAGAGTGTGCATCATGTTTACTTATCAAAGAAACTTGAAATGGGAATGACAGAAACCCAACACCCCTCTTCTAACAACTAGGGTTTGATAAAATCTTTTCCAATGTACCCAAAATGCCCTTCAAAAATGTTCATCATTTCTGCCTTGGTCTTAAACCTCTGCTAAAAATGGTGCACAATTTTCTAGGACACTCAAGGGCTCTGGATTAAATCATATGGTATTTGAATTTGGGCATTTAAATGCTATAAAATATTTTAAATGCTCAAATAATCATAAACTATAATGTTCCCTACTGTTCATATTATATACAGTGGGCATGACAAGTTTCATGAGTTATAAAAATGTTCTGGCATTTTTATTAATTAAACAAAGTTGCAAAAGAAATGAAACAGAAAAGAAATAGGAAAAAGAAAAGGAGAGAAAGGACTTACCTGAGCCCAACACTGTAGCAGGCCGGCCCAGCCCACCAGCCCCGTTCTGTCGCCTTCCTCCTCGCGCCAGAAGGCAGCGCACGTGGCCGCCGTGCGTCGGCACGCGCCCGGCCACCTCCACCCTGCTTGCCTGCCTCCCGACGGCCTGGACGTCTCCTGGCGTCGCCACGCAGCTGCCCCGACCCCTCTCGCACTTTTCCCTCGTCTCCGTCGCCTTCCCCTGGCTCTCTCCCTCTCACCACCGAGCCGCTCGTCGCCACCGCTCGCCGTTGCCGCACCTAGACCCTCCCCCTCGCCCCGTGACCGTGTCCAGAAGATTCGCCGCGACGCCCTCTACCTCCTCGCTGAGCCACGGATCGCCGGGAGCCCTGCAATGCCTTCACGCCGTCGTCCCCAACCTCGGATCGCCGGAGCACCTCGCCGTCGATTAAGAAGCTGCAGAGCGTCCCCGACCCCTCCGTCGAGCTCGCTAGCACCGCTGTGAGCTCCTACGCCGAACCCCCCTTCCTCTGCCTCGTTTGTGTCGTGTAGCTGCTGCTCCGTTGATCACCGAAACTCACCGCCGCCGTGCTTGCCGCCGGCGATGCTCCGGTGACCATTTGGTCACTGGCACATGCCCATCTCGCTCGCCGTAGCACGTAGACGAGCTGGGTACCACGCACGCATCGCCTAGGCCACCGTAGCTGCGTCTCCACACACACCCGACGCCGGTTGCCGTCGTCGTCTCCGACCACCACAGGTCCGGCGACCACCACCATTCGACGCGCAACGACGAGGGCTCTCCAACGCACCCAACCGCGGCTCGAACCGTGCCCTGTGGGCGTTTTCCGAAGCACGCCGCCGTATCTGGCCTCGCCGGCGTCACTTCGCCGGCGAGTTTGACTCGTTTGACCGGGGGGTTGACCACCCCTGGGTCGCTGACGTGTGGGCCACCCCTCCCCTAATTAGCCAGTTTAATTAAGTTAATGTTAATTAAATCAGTTAATTAGTTTAGTCACTGACCCGTGGGCCCAGACCCCACTGACAGCTAATTAGTCTTTAGTTTAGCACTAATTAACTTAGTTAATTAGCTGAGACACTGACATGCCGGGCCCACATGTCATGTTTGACTTGGACTAGCTCCTGTTGACTGACTGACGTCAGCATGATGTCATGCTGACGCAGTAAAGGTTTTTCCTGGGATTTATAGATTTAAAAATAATTCAGAAAATTCCAGAAAATACCCAAAACTTCTAAAAATCATATAAAATCAACCGTAGCTCAGATGGAAATAATTTATATATGAAAAATGATCAGAAAAATCCAATCTTTCCAATGGCATTGGTTTCATGCATGTTTGAGCAAGTTAACCTTGCTGTATACTTTAAAACATGATAATACACTTATTTAAATAATAGCTAAATTGCCAATTTGAATCTTTGATTCAAATAGGCTCAAACCCCTCTGGTTTTAGTTGCATTAGACAAATCACATGCATCTTGCCATGTCATGAGTATGCATCATATTGTTGCATTTGTTTGTTTAATGATTGTATCGCCGGTATTCTCTGTGTTAGGTCCTGCTCCCGAGGATACTGCTGCGTATCCAGTTGAAGAGCAGTACCCGACAACCACTTTGTCAGGCAAGCAATCATTGATCATTCCAATACAAACCCAATCTTCCCGCTCCTGCTCTATTTTACTTCATTAAGGCAACAAAGTGTGAACTGCTACTTGCTGCGGTAGTTGAACCCTATTCCCTTGCATGACCTGTCATTGCCACAGTAAATAGTTGAAACCCACTAGCATGTGTAGGAGTTGATTGAGGCATGTGATGTGTGATCCACCATGCTATTTACTTATGTTGCCTGCTATGCTTAGAGTTGCGTCAGGTCTGGTTCATCTGGGTGATGGATCAGAGTGAAATGATCATACCGATAAAGAGAAGGAAGTGTGGAATACGCTTGGTAAAGGTATCGATGAAAGGCCATGTAGGAGTACATGGTGGGTTGTTTCATTGGAATCGTCCATAGGACCCGAGATCTGTATGTGTGGTTCAAGTTACAGCTACTACCACACATTGGGATCCTTAATTGACCCTCTCGGCTTATTAATTACCCTCGATCTTTGTCCAGGAGTTGCAACTAGTTTTTGGTGTTTATAGTTTACTGGAGGTCGTGCACATCGCTGACCCTCGGGGTGGGTTGTGATGCGACAGGTACGTGGCACGGTGTACCGGTTGCCCGTTTGGTGACTCGGGAACCCTGTACACATCGTTTGGGGCCGTGAGCGACACCCCGGCCGGATCTCCCCACGGATGGAACCCAAATAGGCGATAAACCTGGACGAGAGACTTGAGTAGTTAGTCAGGTCGTGGCCGACACCCTCGCTGGGCTTCCGCTTGAAGGTTGCCGAGTACATGTCGAGTAAACGGCGATAAGTGGTGGGAGCGTGTGTGAAGAGGTACACCCCTGCAGGGTTATCAATCTATTCGAATAGCCGTTGTTTGCGGTACGGACTACTTGGTTACTCTTACAGTTCATAGACAAGTTGATGGATACTACTAAAAGCCTCAAGATAAGTGTGAGTGCCGTGGATGGCCCTTCCGTAGGATGACGGAAGAGGATCCTCGGTAGTGTATTGTTGTGGTGAGTAGAGGACTCGTGTTCGTAATAACATCTTTCAATCTGTTGAGAGTTGTAGTATAGGTTAGCCAAGAGTCAAAGCTGGCTTTCTGCTATGAACTCCACTACCCCCTTTGATAATGTTGCATGTATGATAGGTTCTGTGGTAAGACTTGCTGAGTACCGTCGTACTCATGTTTGCTTAATAACTGTTGCAGAGGAGAACCCTGCCCCTGCTGATGGGTTCTACATAGACGTTGACGTCGACGAGTAGCTTGACACCCAGACGGAGATCTGGAGCTTGTGAAGGGCCTTGTAGATAGTCAGGCTACACCAAGCCTGTTTTATTTTCTAAGTTGTCTGTACTCAGAGATGTAGCTTCCGCTTGTGCTTGTATGACTATATGACTTGAGTGTTGGGTCATGTGACCCCTACCTGTATGGATATGTTATGTATGGCTCTTGGAGCCTCTTAAATAAATACTTTGAGTCATAGAGTTCTGTTGTGATGCAATGTTGTATTTGCACATATTGAGCATATTGTGTGTATGATTGAAATGCTTGGTATGTGTGGGATCCGACACCTAGTTGTTTTCCTTTGGTAGCCTATCTTACAGGGAAATGCCTCCTAGTGTCTCCAATGAGCCTTGGTAGCTTGCTACTGCTCGGAACACGTAGGCTGGCCGGCATGTGTCCTTCTTCGTTCCTGTGTCTGTCCCTTAGGGGAAATCTCACGCGTTGTTCCTTTAAGTCCATGTAGCTTGCTACGACTTGGGTTCATACGTTGATGACCGACACGTTCGTTGCTGGGTCATGGATGCCTGTCTCTGTAATTTAGTGCCACTTTTGGTTTATAACTAGCCATGTCGGCCCAGGTTCTCTGTCATATGGATGCTAGCGACACTGTCATATACATGTGCCAAAATGCGCAAACGGTCCCGGGCCAGGTAAGGTGGCACCCGTGGGGTTACCGTGCGTGAGGCCGCAAAGTGATATGACGTGTTACAGCTAGATCGGTGTGACCTAGGATCGGGTCCTGACATGCTGCAATATGTGCACTGTTGTCCTATTTGTCAGCAAGCCAAGCCAGACCGATCAGCATTCCCAGGTCTCCTGGAACCCTTGCCCATCCCACAATAGCCCTGAGAGATGATTTCTATGGATTTTGTCGACGGTCTTCCTCAATCTGGCAAGTTCAACTGTCTATGGGTGGTAGTTGATAAACGCACCAAGTTTGCCCACTTCACCCCCCTGGCACATCCCTACACAGCTTCCAAGGTGGCCCTGCTTTATATGAACAACATCTACCGGATACATGGATTCCCCAGCTCTATTGTCTCTGACCGTGACCCCGTGTTCACGAGTCTGTTTTGGCGAGAGCTGTTCAAGTATGCTGGGACCGAACTGCACATGAGCACTGATACGTCTCCAACGTATCTATAATTTTTGATTGTTCCATGCTATTATTTATGAAGTCTTGGATGTTTAATGGGCTTTATCATTCACTTTTATATCATTTTTGGGACTAACCTACTAACCCAAAGGCCCAGTCCAGATTGCTGTTTTTTGCCTATTTCGGGGTTTTGCAGAAAAAGAATATCAAACGGAGTCCAAACGGAATGAAACCTTCGCGAGATATATTTTTGGATAAAATCATGCATAGGAAGTTTGAGAACCACGTCGGGAGATCGAGGGGCTGCCCACGAGGGTGGGGGGCGCCCCCCCCCCCCTTCCCAGGGCGTGCCCCCTGCCTCGTGGCCCCCTCGAACGTCCCCCGGTGCCCTCCTTCTTCCTATATAAGTCCACGTACCCCAGAAACTCCGTGAACAGAGAGAAAACACTAATTCTACCGCTGTACCTTCTGTTCCCGTGGAGATCCCAAGTTGGAGCCTATTTCGGAGCTCCACCGGAGGGGGATCCATCACGGAGGCCTTCATCATCATCATCACCGCCCTCACCATGAGTGGTGAGTAGTTTACCACAGACCTTCGGGTCCATAGCTAGTATCTAGATGGCTTCTTTTCTCTCTCTGGATCTCAATACAAAGTTCTCCTCGGTCTTCGAGGAGATCTATTCGATGTAATCTCTTTTTGCGGTGTGTTTGTCGAGATCCGATGAATTGCGAGTTTATGATCAAGGCTATCTATGAAAGATATTTGGTTCTTCTCTGAAATTTTTATGTGTGCTCATAATATCCTTGCAAGTCTCTTCGAATTATTGGTTTGGTTTGGCCTACTAGATCTATAGTTCTTGCAATGGGAGAAGTGGTTGGCTTTGGGTTCAATCTTGCAGTGTCCTTTCCCAGTGACAGTAGGGGCAGCAAGGCACGTATTGTATTGTTGCCATCGAGGATAAAAGGATGGGGTTTATATCATATTGCTTGAGTTTATCCCTCTACATCATGTCATCTTGCTTAAGGCGTTACTCTGTTCTTATGAACTCAATACACTAGATGCATGCTGGATAGCGGTCGATGTGTGGAGTAATAGTAGTAGATGCAGAATCGTTTCGGTCTACTTGTCTCGGACGTGATGCCTATATACAATGATCATGCCTAGATAGTCTTATAATTATTCGCTTTTCTATCAATTGCTCGACAGTAATTTGTTTACCTGCCGTAGAATATCGCTATCATGAGAGAAGCCACTAGAGAAAACTATGGCCCTCGGGTCTATTCTCAACATATCAATCTACATCTACTTTACTTTTACCGCTTTTATTTGCTGTTCTTATAAACTAATAATACCAAAAATATAAACTATGATCTCTATCAGATCTCACTTTCATAAGTGACCGTAAAGGGATCGCAACCCCTTATCGCGTTGGCTACGAAGTTCTTATTTGTTTGTGCTGGTGCGAGGGACTCGCGCGTGGTCTCCTACTGGATTGATACCTTGGTTCTCAAAAACCGAGGGAAATACTTACGCTACTGTGCTGCATCTCCCTTTCCTCTTCCAGGGAATGCAACGCAAGCTCAAGAGGTAGCAAGCACCGTCAATCACCTGCAGACAAATGGCCAGACGAAACACGTCAATCAGTGCGTGGAAACATACCTTCGATGCTTCGTACATGCATGCCCTCAATGCTGGAGCCACTGGATACCGCTCGCATAGTTCTGGTACAACTCCTCTTTCCACTCCAGCATCGGTATGTCGCGTTTCAAAGCTATGTTTGGCCACGAACCACGTCACTGGGGAATCACAACGGCCAGTGAGTGTACAGTTCCTGCTCTGCAAACTTGGCTTGATGAGCGGACAGTAATTTAAGATCTACTCTAGCAACACCTGCACCACGCGCAACAGCACATGAAAGCCCAGGCAGACAAAAAGCGCTCTCCTCGGGCATTCTTGGTGGGGGACTCGGTGTACCTCAAGTTGCAGGCATACATCCAAACTTCGGTGGCCTGCCGCGCCAACCACAAGTTGTCATTCAAGTTCTTTGGGCCTTTCAAGATATTGCCAAGATCAACGAGGTTGCTTACCGACTGGACCTGCCCGACACACTCCAAAGTGCACCCTATGTTCCACGTTTCACAACTACGCCACTGCCTCACCCTGGGTACGACATCCTCATCCATCCTGCCAGACCATTCTGATATACCTGTGGTGCCGGTTGCAGTCTTACAGCAGAGGTGGCGAAGGAAGAACGACTCAATGATTGAGCAAGTGCTCATTCGTTGGTCCAATCCGGCCGCGCTCCAAGATACCTGGGAGGACAAGCTGGCTCTCCAAGGCAGGTTCCCAGCTGCAGAGGCTTGGGGGCAAGCCTCCTCGCAAGGAGGGGGGATGTCAGGGCCCCTACACCACCTGCATCGAGCGGGCACACTGACAATGAAGACTCAGGTGCGGGTGGCTCGACCAGCTCACCACCAGGCCCACGACAACGAGGGACAGGCGGCCCAACTCGCACATCACTGGCCCGGCGTGGACGAAGTGACTCCAGCCTGTCCCACCAACTACTTGAGGCAGCCACTACTGCAAGCCAGGCATCCGGTGGATCAGGCAGGAACGGCGCTGGCGGCTTCCCACTCTCGATTCCCCATTCTTGTAACCCTAGTTCTTGTATCAGGATAATTCCCCTCAATCCAGACCTGTAGCCACTCGATCGTGAGCAATCTATACCAAGCCCCTTACACCTCTGTGATCACTACAGCTTTCCATTTCTTTTATTTTTATTTTTTTCCTTTTTCTTGGAACTGTTCGTTCTTTTTTTCTTTTTCCCAGGGACGGTTTTGTTCCTTTTTTTTAATTAAATGCGTGATTTTACATCAATGCAATTTTCTTCAAAATTGATGAATTTATTTCAAAAACCACTAACTTTTTTCCAAATTTATGAACTTTTTCCGAATTGGTGAATTTTTTTCAAAGCCGGGGAACTTTTTCCAAATGTGATGAACTTTTTCCAAAATTGATGAACTCTTTTCAAAACCAGTAAACTATTTTTCAAATTTGATGAGCTTTCTTCAAAATCGATCGATTTTTTCCAAATTTGATGACCTTTTTCAAATTTAATTATTTAAAAAAAATGAACTTTTTAAAAATTTGTGAACTTTTATGAAAATTGATGGACTTTTTTGAAATTTGTGATCTTTTTTCAAATATCGATGAACTTTTTTACGAAAATGATGAACTTTGTTTCAAAATTCAATGAACTTCTTTTAAAATGGGTTAACTTTTTGATAAAGTTTTTTCATTTTTTACAAACCTTTTCATATTTTTGAACTTTTTTTTAAATTTTGCGTGTTTTTTTCTTCAGATAATTAATACCAAGTATATAATATGTATTTTGTGTTGTACTAGAAGGGTCAAATAGTGCTCTTTCCACATAGGGGACATGTATGACAGTTTGGTCTGGTGGTTGTGGCGGCAGCCTGTTGGTCCGTATGTTTTGAGTTTGGATCATGCTTCTCCCATATAATACAGATCACATTTTTTTCTATTTTCTTCTGCAGGTTGATGGGCCGACGCGCTATGACCCTCCTGCGAGTGTCGACAGTGCCAAAAAAGCGTCGTATAGGAGCTCCCATGTTTGGTTGTCATCTACGAATTGGCATGCGTTGCATACATGTCCAAGTTGGCCTTGGCTGAGGAAAACACAGGCAAAAAACTAATATATGCCCTCGTTTGATTGGCTGCATACCCTCTAGCCCACGTGGGGCGTAACCAAAGAACGATTGTTGGTTGCCCACTTGTTTAGGCGGAAACACAAGTCATGGTGTTTGGCTTCATGCAACACATGTTGTCTGTTAACCTCCTGGTGAGGTGGTGAGGTTACCAACATACAAGGGTAATCCAAAGACACACAAATAGATAGTATACTAACACTTCTAAACCAAAGCAAGCAGTTTTAAACATAGTACCACAATTAAATATATCAGTTCTCAAGCAAAGCAGTACGCCATATTTGATGCTAAATCGGTTGAAGCAACGGAGAGTTGTCCTAGACATTGGTACTTGTGAGCTGCACTGAGATTTCCTCCAAGAGGAAAGGATGATGTAGTATAGTAGAAATAAGTATTTTCCTTAGTTAAGAACCGAGGTTATTAAGCCAGTAGAAGAACCACATAGAACCTCGTTAGCAACACCTTCACGCACAAAAGCAAATACTTGCACCCAACGTGAACAAGGGGGTTGTCAATCCCTTGGACAGTTATTTGCAAGGATTAAATCTTGTAGTGATAGTAGATAAAGTAAATCGAATCCTGCTTTTCCCATATAATACAAATTATAATTTTTTTATTTTCTTCTACAGGTTGATGGGCCGACCTGCTACGAACCTCATGCGAGCGTCGGTAGTGCCAAAAAGTGTTGTATAGGAGCTCCCGTGTTTGGTTGTCATCTACGAATTGGCATGCATTGCATACATGTCCCAGCTGGCCTTGGCTGAGGGAAACACAAGCAAAAAAACTAACATATGCTTCCATTTGGTTGCTTGCATACCCTCTAGCCTATGTGGAAACACAAGTCATGCTATTTGGCTTCATGCAACACATGTTGTCCGTTAACCTCTTGGTGAGGTGGTGAGGTTACCAACACACAAGGGTAATTCAAAGAGACGCAAATAGATAGCATAATAACACTTCTAAGCCAAAGCAAGAAGTTTTAAACATAGTACCACACTTAAATATATTAGTTCTCAAGCAAAGCAGTATGCCATATTTGATACTAAACCTGCTGAAGCAACGGATAGTTAGTCCTAGACATCGCTACTAGTAAGCTGTTGTTAACCCACAAGTATAAGGGATCGCAACAATTTTCGAGGGTAGAGTATTCAACCCAAATTTATAGATTCGACACAAGGGGAGCCATAGAATATTTGTAAGTATTAACAGCTGAGTTTTCAATTCAACCACACCTGGAGATTTATTATCTGCAGCAAAGTGATCAGTAGCACAGTAATATGATAGTTTTGATAGTAGTGGCAACATCAATAGTAACAGTAACAGTGATAGCAATAGTTTTGTAGCAAGTGCAGCAGTAACAATAGCAGTAGTAACTTAGCAAGATCAATATAAGATAAATTCATAGGCATTGGATCGCTGATTTGTTGATGATATTCATCATGTGACATTCATAACCTAGGGCGATACGACACTAGCTCCAGTTCATAAATATAATGTAGGCATGTATTCCGTAAATAGTCATACATGCTTATGGAAAGAACTTGCATGACATCTTTTGTCCTACCCTCCCGTGGCAGCGGGGTCCATAATGGAAACTAAGGGATATTAAGGCCTCCTTTTATTACAAAACTGAACAAAGCATTAACACACGGTGAATACATGAACTCCTCAAACTGCGGTCATCACCGGGAGTGGTTCCGGTTATTGTCACTCTGGGGTTGTCGGGTCATAACACGTAGTAGGTGACTATAACTTGCAAGATCGGGTCTAAAACATGGATATAATTAATGATGATAACATGAACGGTTCAGATCTGAATTCATGGCACCCGGGCCCAAAGTGTCAAGCGTTAAGCACGGCAAAGTCATATCAACATCAATCTCAGAACATAATGGATTCTAGGAATTGGCCCTAACAAAACTAACTAGATTACATGATGAATCTCATCCAACTCCTCGCCGACCAGCGATCCTACATATGGATTACTCACTCCCGATGGGGAGCATCATGGAATTGGCAATGGAGAAGGGTTGGTAATGACGAAGAACGGAGATCCCCCTCTCCGGAGCCCCAAACGGACTCCAAATCTGGTCTCCCGATGAAGAACAGGAGGTGGCGGCGGCTGTCTCACGAAACGCGATAATTCTTTCTCCTTGACTTTTTTGTCCGAAAATGTGAATTTATAAGATCAGGGTTGGCGTTTGCGAGGCCACCAGGTGGGGATAATCCACATGGGCGCGCTAGGAGGGGGGCGCACCCTGATGGGTTGTGCCCACCTAGGTGCCCCCCTCCGGTGGTTCTTGGCCCTGGCATTTTTCTTTTATTATATAAAAAATCCTCGTAAAGTTTCGTTTCATTCCGGAAACTTTTATTTCTGAACAAAAACAACACCATGGTAGTTCTACTGAGAACAACGTCAGTCTGGGGTTAGTTTCATTCAAATCATGCAAATTAGAGTCCAAAACAAGAGGGAAATCATTAGTAAAAGTAGATACGTTGGAGACGCATCAACTCCCCCAAGCTTAAACCTTTGCTTGTCCTCAAGCAATTCAGTTGATAAACTGAAAGTGAGAAAAAACTTTTACGAACTATTTTACTCTTGTTTACATAAATAGGCTTAAACATCATCCAGGTTTTCAGCAAAGATCATGGCTAAGCATGTCAACAATAACTCTTAGAAATTATATTGACTCATATCAATGACATAATCACCTAGTGAGCAATAATAAGACATCTCAAATGGCAACACGTTATCAAAACAACCATGATATAATATGACAATAGTGGTATCTCGCTAGCCCTTTCTGAGACCACAAAACATAAATGCAGAGCACCTCCAAAGTTCAAGGAGCGACTAAACATTGTAGTTCATGGTAGAAAATATCCAGTCATGCTAACACCCAACATTCACTACACACAATGCATAGGCAAGACAACAGTGCTCTCAGATCTGACGCTTATTTTAGAAGGTGATGACACAACATAAAAGTAAATAGATAGTCCCTTCGCAGAAGGAAGCACTGATTTGTAGAGGTGTTAGAGCTCAAGTTTTTAAAATAGAGGTAAATGATATTTTGAGACATGCACCCTTCTCATTTACTTCACGACTATCAGTTATCAATATCCTCCATGCTAAACAGGCTAGTGGCGGTTCCCAAGCAGAAAAGTAAAGGTTTTGAATCCATTGGGAGTTTTTGTTTGTTTATTTGTAAGCTCTTTTTCTTTTTGCAATTTGGGACTGGGAATCCCTATTACCGCCCTTTTCTCGTGCAATGGCGAGTGAATAAACACTCAACCTAAGAATAACCCACTTAGCATGAAAGATACCGACCACCTCATGTCGTTCCATGAACGATCCAGGCACACAAAAAGGATATTTATTTGAAGTTTTTAGAGATGGCACTGATGTCTACTACGCAACCTTCTTCTTGTAGACGTTGTTGGGCCTCCAAGTGCAGAGGTTTGTAGGACAATAGTAAATTTCCCTCAAGTGGATGACCTAAGGTTTATCAATCCGTGGGAGGCGTAGGATGAAGATGGTCTCTCTCAAACAACCCTGCAACCAAATAACAAAGAGTCTCTTGTGTCCCCAACACACCCAATACAATGGTAAATTGTATAGGTGCGCTAGTTCGGCAAAGAGATGGTGATACAAGTGCAATATGGATGGTAGATATAGGTTTTTGTAATATGAAATTATAAAAACCACAAGGTAACAAGTAATAAAAGTGAGCGAAAATGGTATTGCAATGCTTCAAAACCAGGCCTAGGGTTCATACTTCACTAGTGCCAGTTCTCTCAACAATAATAACATAATTAGATCATATAACATTCCCTAAACATGCAACAAAGAGTCACTCCAAAGTCACTAATAGAGGAGAACAAACGAAGAGACTATTGTAGGGTACGAAACCACCTCAAAGTTATTATTTCCGATCAATCCATTGGGCTATTCCTATAAGTGTCACAAACAACCCTAGAGTTCGTAGTAAAATAACACCTTAAGACACAAATCAACCAAAACCCTAATGTCACCTAGATACTCCGATGTCACCAGAAGTATCCGCGGGTATGATTATACGATATGCATCACATAATCTTAGATTCATCTATTCAAACCAACACAAAGAACTTCAAAGAGTGCCCCAAAGTTTCTACCGGAGAGTCAAGACGAAAACGTGTGCCAACCCCTATGCATAGATTCCCAAGGTCACGGAACCCGCAAGTTGATCACCTAAACATACATCAAGTGAATCAATAGAATACCCCATTGTCACCACAGGTATCCCTCGCAAGACATACATCAAGTGTTCTCAAATCCTTAAAGACTCAATCCGATAAGATAACTTCAAAGGGAAAACTCAATCCATTACAAGAAGGTAGAGGGGGAGAAATATCATAAGATCCAACTATAATAGCAAAGTTTGCGGTACATCAAGATCGTGCCAAATCAAGAACACGAGAGAGAGATCAAACGCATAGCTACTGGTACATACCCTCAGCCTCGAGGGTGAACTACTCCCTCCTCGTCATGGAGAGCGCCAGGATGATGAAGATGGCCACCGGTGATGGATCCCCCTCCGGCAGGGTGCCGAAAGAGGGTCCCGATTAGTTTTTGGTGGCTGTAGGGGCTTGCAGCGGCAGAACTCCTGGTCTAGGTTATTTTCTGGAGGTTTGGGGATTTATAGGAGAGGTTCGCGTCGAGAACAACTCAGGGGGCCCCATGGAGAGTCCACGAGGCACAGGGGCGCGCCCCAGGGGGTGGGCGCGCCCTCCACCCTCGTGGGGCCCACGGGCCTCCCCTCTAGTAACTCTTCGTTCCAGTACTTTTTACATTTTCCAGATAAAATCTCCGTTGATTTTCAGCGCATTCCGAGAACTTTTTATTTCTGCACAAAAACAACACCACGGTACTTCTGCTCAAAGCAGCGTCAGTCCGGGTTAGTTCTAACCAAATCATACCAAAATCATGTAGAAATATTATAAACATGGCATGAATACATCAAAAAGTATAGATACGTTGGAGACGTATCAGCATCCCCAATCTTAATTCCTACTCGTCCTCGAGTAGGTAAATGATAAAAACAGAATTTTTGATGTGGAGTGCTACCTAACATATTTATCAATGTAATATCTCTTTATTATGGCAAGAATATTCTGATCATTAAGATTCAAAACAAAAGTTTAATATGACATAAAAATAATAATACTTCAAGCATACTAACAAAGCAATTATGTCTTATCAAAATAACATGGCCAAAGAAAGCTTATCCCTACAAAATCATATAGTTTGGCTTTGCTCTATCTTCATCACACAAAATATTTAAATCATGCACAACCCCGGTTTCAGCCAAGCAATTGTTTCATACTTTAGTATTCTCAAACTTTCTCAACTTTCACGCAATACATGAGCATGAGCCATGGACATAGCACTATAGTGGAATAGAATGGTGGTTGTGGAGAAGACAAAAAGGGAGAAGATAATCTCACATCAACTATGCGTATCAACGGGCTATGGAGATGCCCATCAATAGATATCAATGTGAGTGAGTAGGGATTGCCATGTAACGGATGCACTAGAGCTATAAGTTTATGATATGAAAGCTCAAAAAGAAACTAGGTGGGTATGCATCCAACTTGCTTGCTCATTAAGACCTAGGGCATTTGAGGAAGCCCATCATTGAAATATACAAGCCAAGTTCTATAATGAAAAATTCTCACTAGTATATGAAAGTGACAACATAGGAGACTCTCTATCATGAAGATCATGGTGCTACTTTGAAGCACAAGTGTGGAAAAAGGATAGTAGCATTGCCCCTTCTCTCTTTTTCTCTCATTTTTTGTTTTTTTTTTGTTTTTTTCGGGCCCTCTCTTTTTTTGGCCGCTTTTTTTATTATTGTTTTTTCGTACGGAGTCTCATCCCGACATGTGGGGGAATCATAGTCTCCATCATCCTTTCCTCACTGGGGCAATGCTCTAATAATGATGATCATCACACTTTTATTTACTTACAACTCATGAATTACAACTCGATACTTAGAACAAGATATGACTCTATATGAATGTCTCCGGCGGTGTACCGATATCTGCAATGAATCAAGAGTGACATGTATGAAAGAATTATGAACGGTGGCTTTGCCACAAATACGATATCAACTACATGATCATGCAAAGCAATATGACAATGATGGAGCGTGTCATAATAAACGGAACAGTGGAAAGTTGCATGGCAATATATCTCGGAATGGCTATGGAAATGCCATAATAGGTAGGTATGGTGGCTGTTTTGAGGAAGGTATATGGTGGGTGTATGCTACCGGGGAAAGTTGCGCGACACAAGAGAGGCTAACAATGGTGGAAGGGTGAGAGTGCGTATAATCCATGGACTCAACATTAGTCATAGAGAACTCACATACTTATTGCAAAAATCTATTAGTCATCGAAACAAAGTACTACGCGGATGCTCCTAGGGGAAGGGTTGGTAGGAGTTAACCGTCGCGCGATCCCGACCTCCACTCATAAGGAAGACAATCAATAAATAAATCATGCTCCAACTTCATCACATAACGGTTCACCATATGTGCATGCTACGGGAATCACAAACTTTAACACAAGTATCTCTCAAATTCACAACTACTCCACTAGCATGACTCTAATATCACCATCTTCATATCTCAAAAAATTCATAAAGAATCAAACTTCTCATAGTATTCAATGCACTTTATATGAAAGTTTTTATTATATCCCTCTTGGATGCCTATCATATTAGGACTAAATTTATAACCAAAGCAAATTACCATGCTGTTTAAGACTCTCAAAATAATATAAGTGAAGCATGAGAGTTCATCAATTTCTTCAAAATAAAACCACCGTCGTGCTCTAAAAGATATAAGTGAAGCACTAGAGCAAATGACAAACTACTCCAAAAGATATAAGTGAAGATCAATGAGTAGTTGAATAATTATGTAGCTATGTGAAGACTCTCTAACATTTAAGAATTTAAGATCTTGGTATATTATTCAAACAACAAGCAAAACAAAATAAAATAATTTGACGCTCCAAGCAAAACACATATCATGTGGTGAATAAAAATATAGCTCCAAGTAAGGTTACTGATGAATGAAGACGAAAGAGGGGATGCCTTCCGGGGAATCCCCAAGCTTAAGCTCTTGGTTGTCCTTGAATATTACCTTGGGGTGCCTTGGGCATCCCCAAGCTTAGGCTCTTACCACTCCTTATTCCATAGTCCATCGAATCTTTACCCAAACCTTGAAAACTTCACAATATAAAACTCAACAGAAAACTCGTAAGCTCCGTTAGTATAAGAAAATAAAACCACCACTTAGGTACTGTTGTGAACTCATTATAAATTCATATTGGTGAAATATCCACTGTATTCCAACTTCTCTATGGTTCATACCACATAATCTGTAAAAACAGAACAGTCTGTAGTAATCTCTAACTCTCGAATACTTCTGTAACTCCAAAAATTCAGAAATAAACTGGTGAATGCGAGGAATTTGTTTATTAATCTTCTGGAAAAAGAATCAACTCAAAAGCACTCTTCTGTAAAAAATGACAGCTAGTCTCGTGAGTGCAAAGTTTCTATTTTCTACAACAAGATCACATTAACTTTCACCCAAGTCTTCCCAAAGGTTCTACTTGGCACTTTATTGAAACAAAAACTATAAAACATGATTACTACAGTATCTTAATCATGTGGACAAAAAAAATAGTAAGGGTAAATATTGGGTTGTCTCCCAACAAGCACTTTTTTTAATGCCTTTTTAGCTATGCATAATGATTTCAATGATGCTCACATAAAAGATAAGAATTGAAACATAACGGGAGCATCATGAAGAATATGACTAGCACGTTTAAGTCTAACCCTCTTCCTATGCATAGGGATTTTGTGAGCAAACAACTTATGGCAAGAATCAACTATCATAGGAAAGCAAAACAAGCATAGCTTCAAGATTTTCAACACATAGAGAGGAAACTTGATATTATTGCAATTCCTACAAGCATATGTTCCTCCCTCATAATAATTTTCAGTAGCATCGTGAATTAATTCAACAATATAACCATCACATAAAGCATTATTTTCATGATCCCCAAGAATATAGATTTTATTACTCTCCACATAAGCAAATTTCTTCTCATGAATAGTAGTGGGAGCAATCTCAACAAAATAACTATCATCTGAGGCATAATCCAATTGAAAATTAAAATCATGATGAAAAGTTTCAGGGTTATCATTAATCTTTATAGCATACATGTCATCACAATAATCATCATAGATAGCAACTTTGGTCTCATAATCAATTGGAACCTCTTCCGAAATAGTGGATTCATCACTAAATAAAGTCATGACCTCTCCAAATCCACTTTCATAATTATCACAATACGATTCAACACCCTTCAAAATAGTGGGATAATTACTTCCTAAAGTTTACACTCTTCCAAACCCACTTTCATCAATATAATCATCATAAATAGGAGGAATGCTATCATCAAAATAAATTTGCTCATCAAAACTTGGGGGACAAAAAATATCATCTTAATCAAACATAGCATCCCCAAGCTTGGGACAAACATTAATTGCAGCAAATAAATCCTCAAACATGTCATTCTCATCAAACATAGCATCCCCAAGCTTGGGCCTTTTCATATCATAAGCATAATCACTCTCATCATTAATAGTATGGATAGCACTAATAGTATAGCAATTATCATCATCACAATGAGTAATAGAAGTAACATCATTTGGAAGGGATACCTTTTTACCTTTGCTTCTCCGTCTTTTATTTTTCTTCTTCGCATCATGTGTGGGTTTAATCCTCTTTTTGGAGCTCCTTATTAATGAGATTGGTTGAATAGAAAGCTCCTCCTCGTTACCTGATTCATCATAAGAAAGAATAGGAGGATATTGTGAAATCTCTTCCCTTTCATTAGTATTATCTTCATCTTCTATTTGTTTTCTTGTCTTTATGTAATTGGCAATATAAGGATTTTTAATGCAATTCACCGCACAATACATATAAATTTCCACTAGATCAAAATCAAGAACTTTATCAAGGACAAATTATGGAATATCCTTATCCATACATTTTATTTCCTCATAACCAAAAAGCAAACTAAGTTCATTATAATGCACAAGGGAAATCAATTCGCCACAATTTTTGGACAAGATTCGATCATGAAACAATTTGCATTGGAGATTTAAATGATCACGTTCATTGCAAAGTTCACAAGGATGGAAAAGAAAATTTAAATTTTCAGAACAAACATCTAGCCTCTCTTGCAACCATTTAGTTTCTAAATACTTATGCCTCTTGCAAAATTTATATTCCCTATTTGTTGTGTACTTGCAAACTCTATGCACTCCACAAAAGTTGACATGCTTATAAGAGACATTTTCATCATGACTAGTGCAATCATCATTACTATTATGGTTATTCAAAGAGTTCATACTAAAAACATTGCAATCATGCTCATCATTCAAAGATTTAGTGCCAAACATTTTAATGCATTCTTCTTCTAGTACTTGGGCACAATTTTCCTTTCCATCATTTTCACGAAAGACATTAAAAAGATGAAACATATGAGGCACCCTCAATTCCATTTTTTGTAGTTTTCTTTTATAAACTAAACTAGTGATAAAACAATAAACTAAAAGATTCGATTGCAAGATCTAAGTATATACCTTCAATCACTCACCTCCCCGGCAACGGCGCCAGAAAAGAGCTTTATGTCTACTACGCAACCTTCTTCTTGTAGACGTTGTTGGGCCTCCAAGTGCAGAGGTTTGTAGGACAGTAGCAAATTTCCCTCAAGTGGATGACCTAAGGTTTATAAATCCATGGGAGAGTAGGATGAAGATGGTCTCTCTCAAACAACCCTGCAACCAAATAACAAAGAGTCTCTTGTGTCCCCAACACACCCAATACAATGGTAAATTGTATAGGTGCACTAGTTCGGCGAAAAGATGGTGATACAAGTGCAATATGAATGGTAGATATAGGTTTTAGTAATCTGAAATTATAAAAATAGCAAGGTAACAAGTAATAAAAGTGAGCGAAAACGTATTGCAATGCTTCAAAACAAGGCCTAGGGTTCATACTTTCACTAGTGCAAGTTCTCTCAGCAATAATAACATAATTAGATCATATAACAATCCCTCAAGATGCAACAAAGAGTCACTCCAAAGTCACTAATAGCGGAGAATAAACGAAGAGATTATTGTAGGCTACGAAACCACCTCAAAGTTATTCTTTCCGATCAATACATTGGGTTATTCCTATAAGTGTCACAAACAACCCTAGCAATGGAGATTTCTAGGTGTTTGAATGGAGGGGCTTCTCCCTCCTCCTCCCACCTCTTCTCACCACCCAACCCTAGCAATGGAGATTTCTAGATGTTTGAATGGAGGGGCTTCTCCACTAGGACTTTTCTCCCGGCCTTGCGGTCGCAGATCAGGTGCGTCAATGTTTTGGCTCTACGGTTCATTTCGATCCTGTTGGTTCCTCCAAGGAATTCTTCCTGGTGGTTTTCTTCTCTTCGGCTTGCTTTCCTCTCAATGAAAAGTCAGTTGCACTTGCTTTACAATGTTGTATTGGTGGTCTTGCGCCGGGCTTTCATGTACATCACCTCGAAGGAAGACGTTTTTGGTTCTCGGTAGTTTCAAATCGTGTTGGTCATTTCATATATGGCTTTAAGAACCAAGTTTGGCCGGATTTCATATGTCACTTCAGCCTCTTTCGGCCATGCAAGCTTAGATCTTCTGGAATTACTATGTCCTGGCACTCAGATCAACAAATACCTGAAATTTCAGCTCGTTCTCTGATAGCTATCAAATCAAAGCTGTCTTTCCTCCGTAACAATGCGGGTTCTGTTCATCATTGTGTTGAGGAACTATCAAAGTTTAACCTATATCCCACCAGTGTTCCCATGGACAAACCGGAATCCTCGTCGGCGGTGAGCCAGCGGCCTCCGATCGCAAACAGGACGATCTTTCTTTGGCAGGATTACAACATGCATGAAAAGGAGCAATCATTGGCTCATAATTTGGTTTTCGGCAGCTTTCAATCAAGCATTAATGAGCATATCAACCCGGTATCATTATCAGGCAACATTAAACGGTTCCAAGGCATTAATTTCTCACGTCAATCTTGGCAATCTATCCCGCCGTTCATGCTTCGTCATATCTTGGATCAACGTAAGTTTGATTACTCTGATGAGAAAATTGCGCATATATGGAAGATTTCATCGGTACCTCCCTCTGACTATATTTATAATCGTCTAAATTTATGCTCCCGTTGCAATGTAGTGGACATTTGGATGCTAACTGTCCAGGAGATTATTGTGAGTCATGCTTGGATAGACCTTGCTCATGTGATATCTTAAAAAACAATAGTCACACCGAACATAATGATGCTTTTGCACCGGGGCCAAGTGGATCAATTGAAGTTTGCTCTAAATGTGCTTCACCCTCTCATCTATTTTTTGACTGTCCGGCAAATTCTAAATGCAACATATGTGGGTTTCTCGGCCACCTCAAATATACTTGCAATAATCCCCATTCGCCACGTCTAGTCTGGAAAATAAAATCTTCTTCAACAGAGGCCCACATGCAACAGGTAAATTTTCATGGCAAGAATCGGGGCATACTTGGAAAATTGGACAAGATCAATTGTGACTTGACCAAATAACCTTTTACTGATGCACTGCTGAGTAATGACTTACCTACCAACCAAAGCACAAAAGTCAAGGCTTCAATCCTAGCCGTTCGATGGGCATCTTCAGGCCAAGCTAGACACGTGGGCGCATCCTACCGCCACCACAGAGAGCCTCGACGGCAAGTTTGGGTGGCCAAAGCAAGCAAGGGGCTGGACGATACGCATTCCGCCTTGTTCCCTGTGCGCACCCCTTCTCCCTCCTCGAAAGCTCCGGCTCCAGCTCCCATGGCGAATGTCGGTATACAAAAAGAGGGGTGCACTTTTTGGACCCCTATGACTGTGCACGGGCAGTCTGAGCCATGGCGCCATCGCACCAAGCATGGCAAGGGAGGCAAGCCGGGGCAATACTGAAGCTTGATGAAGACTGGAGCGACACCAAGAACAAGACCACGAAGAGCAAGGGGACGAAGCGGTTTCCCCCGGCAAGATCCTTGCCGGGGCCGGCTCTGGCAGCCCCGGCAAGACCCTTGCCGCGGCAGCTCGCCCCCCCCCGCCTATGGAGCGAATCACCCTTGAGTCCACCACCCCATGGGGGGAGGATTCGGGAGATGTCCCCGTGGTGGCATGTAGATCTTTGTGAAGATCTTCAAGATCAGATGCAAGGTAAGAAGACGATGACCCTTGGCGGGATCCCAGCCAAGGGGATCCACAAGGCCCCCGGCAAGCACCTTGCCGTGGATGACAGCAGGCGCCGCGGCAAGAACCTTGCCGGGGCCCCGGAAAGGCCCTTGCCGAGGACACCCACGGGGCCGCCATCAGGCCCGCACCAACTGGGTTTCCACTGACCCACGCAGCTACTGACCCAACCAGCTGGACAGGCTCCTGCGTGGCAACCCACAGATCTTCATGGAGGCCCGCCGTTGCGCCACCTCAGCTGTCTGTCTGCCTACATGGCACCTCAGGCAACGCTGGCCAGGGCGCGTGTTGACACGAGGAGGAGCGGCGACGAACAAGACGGCGTCTCCCCTCGTCCCCGATAAAGCAAGGACACCTAAGCAGGGCGCATTAAATGCACCTTGTCCTGTAATGCGAGGGATAACCTCGCATCACTGTACCCTTTCCACCTCCTGTGTGCCACTGTGGCGACCCCTTTTCCCTATAAAAGGAGGCCCGAGGTGACCAGGAGGAGGATTCGGCTTTTCGGAACCCCTCACGACTCTTTTGGGAGCTCCTCGTTAGCTGAAGAACACCAACATATAATCCACCAAAGCAGGAGTAGGGTTTTACGCATCTTTGCGGCCCGAACCTGGGTAAAGGAACCATGTCCTGATCGTTAGATCCGCTCTTCTCTGAACCCCGCGCCCCGCAACCGTAGTAGGGATTCTTGTGATCCCATAGGTGTCGATCCAAATACACCGACATCTTTGGCGCGCCAGGTAGGGGGCGGAGTTGTGAGAATCGGCTTTAGCGGTTAGTTCGACGCTTCTGCATCATCATGGCGCCCAAGAAGAAGACGACGGTGGCGGTTGGCCAGTCGGAAGCCGGATAGCCCGTCCCGACGCGGGCGAGCAGCGGACTAGTCACGGAAAGGACTCGGGGCGCTGCTCGCGAACACCAACGCCATCCCGACAGCCGGAGTTTGGGAGGTGGCGATGCCTGTACGCCCGATAACAGGCCGCACGCCGCCAGTTCCAGAGATGGAACCCGACCCTCCGCGGGCGGCGCGGGGCCCTCCAAGGCCGCGGCCGCACCACCCGAGGGCGACGCGAGGCCCTCCAGAACTCCCACGCCGGCGCCAACAGCGCGCTCTTCTCAAGCAGCGCGTGACAAACGGCGTCGTCGTCCCGAAGACCCTGGACGTCGCCATGGGAAGAGCCCCGAGCGCCGCTCCCGGGACGTAGAAGGCCTGCCCGCTCACCGAAGCGCTGGTGGAGACGATAGGCGACCGCGGGATCGTGATGGAGCTCCCCATGACGCGGTCAGGGGTCGAAGCGCGTCGCGATCCGTGCAGGTTTCGCTACCGCCGACGCCAGCCGAAGCTTTGGCGTGCGCGCAGTTGCTCCTCGACTTTCCTCCCGTTACGGGGAAACTCGACGAATGGAGAGCCACCATCCGAAGCCTTGTCGCAGTCGCCAACAGGGAAGACCTAAATCCAGCGGAGCTCCCGGGCCGACGCTCCGATGGGTCCCACGCACCGTGGGCGGGAGAGCTGGCAGCGCCGTGGCTATGGTGCATTCGCCTCCTCCTCGCCCAGTGCCGCATGCGTCGACCCGTCGGGACGTCGCGGGCGACGCCATCTCCATAGCGTCGTCCGACCCGCGGACCCGCGGCGACCAGCGTCAATTTCTTCAGGAGCGAGCCCATGAAGATGCTTGAACCACCATCGAGTGCAGGCGCGAAATGCGCCACCAGTCAGATAGGCGAGCAGGGCCTGCTGCGGACCGCCCAGCACCGGAAAGCCCTGGAGGTCTACCTTACAAGGTGGGCTGTCCGGCTTTCACCCGTGAGCTGTGGTAGTTCCAGTGGCCCTCTCACCGCACCTTCAAACCTGACGTTGGCGAGAAGTACAACGGCAAGACCCACCCGTCGGAGTTCCTCAGCATCTACACCATCGCGATGCAAGCTGCTGGGGCCCGCGACGATAAGGTGCTTGCGAATTACTTTCCGTTAGCTCTTAAACCTAACGCCATGTCGTGGTTGATGCACTTGCCAGTAGACTCTATTTCCTCCTGGTCCGACTTGTGCCATGAGTTTGTTGGCGCCTTTACCGGAGGCCATCAAGCCCATGGCCAAGCGAGTGACCTGCATGTCATACCCCAGAAGGAAGGCGAGACTCTGCGCAAGTACATACAGAGATTCAGCCGAGTACAGTACAATATCCCCGATGTTCACCCTGCCGCCATCATCAGCGCGTTCCACCAGAACGTGCACAACCGCAAGATGCGCGAAGAACCGGCGATGACCAAGGTGAAGGACGTGGCAGAACTTTACGTTCTTGCCGACAGATGTGCCCGGGCCGAAGAGAGAAGGAAGTAACCCGGCGAGAGCGCCGGTGCGGAAACCGACTCCTCGGACGAAGATACCGCTGTTCCAGTGAAGAAGGGCCGGAACCGTAACAGGAAGCGCAAGGGGAAGGCCGTGCTTGCCGTCGAGGGATCCGATGACGCCGGCTCCGCCAAGAAAACCAAGGCGGGTGACCCTGGCAAGGAAATTGCCGGATGTGTCGCCTGCCGGGCCTTGGCGGCCGCCGAGAAGCCGGGAAACTCCGGCAAACGGTACTGCAAGATCCATCGCACCAAGAGCCATGATCTCCAGGACTGCCACCAGGTTGAGCTCCTTGCTGAGAAGCAAAGAGCTGAATACGAGAGGCGGGACAAGGAGAAGGGCCAAGATGTCACATCCCTAGCTTCTGGTAATGCCCTAGGCTAGCCTCATGTGTGCATCATGTTTAATCTTGAAAGAAACTTGAAATGGGGATGCTCAAACCCTAGCACTAAATAATTTTAACTAAGGTCAAATTAAAAATCTTTTCAATGAACCCAAAATGCCCTTTGGAAAAGTTCATCATTTTTGGATTGATTAAAAACCTCTGCCAAAAATGTTGCTCATATTTCTAGGACCATTCTGGATTTTTGAATTAAATCATATCTTATTTGCATTTGGGCATTTAAATTTTATATATTATTTTAAATGCTCAAATAATCCCAAACTGAAATGTTCCATGTTGGTTATATGCTAAACAGTGGGCATGAGCAGTTTGGTGAATTTTGAAAGTGCCTAAGTATTTTTAATAAAGCCCAGAACAAAATAACAAAATAGAATAACAGAAACAAAATAGAAAACAGAAACATAATTAGTTTAGAAGGAAAAGGCTTACCTGTGCAGCCAACACTGTTGGCCCAGCTACCTCTGTAGAGGCCCAGCCCACCTGGCCCCCCTCCTCTGTCGTCTACCTCGTGCCAGAAGGCACGAGGGCGTGTGCCCGGCGCCCGCAGCCACGCGCCGGCCACCTCCGCCTTGCCTGTCTGCCTCCTCGCCGCCCCGAAGCCCCTAGAGGACACCACGACACCCTGGAACCCCCTCGGCCTCTCCCTGTGTTCCTTCCCCTCCTCTGTCTTTCTTCCCCGCGAGCACCCGAACGCCGTCGTCGCCGCCGTCCTGAACCACCACGGCCACCTTCCACCTCTCGCCCCTCCGATGAGCCTCGAGCTCCGCCGTGTTCCCCCTCTTCCTCTCCTTCATCTCACGCGACGCCAGGAGCTCCCCCTCACCCGCAACGCCGTCGTTCCCCTCCTCTGCGTCCGGTGACCGCCGTCGACGATTCGCCGCCGTCAGGCCGCCCCCGGGCTCGCCGTCTTCTTCAAACGAACCGCGGTGAGCCTCCGAGTCGCTTCCCCCTTCTCCCCTAGCCGCGCAGGACCTCTAGGCCATAGCTCCGTCGTGGCCAACTCCGGCCGCCGCTGAACCTGTCGCCGCCATGGCCACAACCACCATAGCTCGCATCCGAGCTCGCCATCGCACTCCTTGCACTCCCGCGCTTCGAGCAGGGCCATCCATTGCTCCTGGAGTGGCCCGTAGCACCGTCTCGATCATCGCCCGAACTCCGGCGCCGCCAAACCTCGTCGCCGGTCACTTTCCGGCCACCCCGCGGCCTCCCGTCTGGTCCTTTGGATGCGGAAGAGCCCCAGCAACGCGTAGGACCAAACGGCGGTCGTTTTGGTCGCCGTGGGACGAAACCCGAACCCTCCGCCGCATTTGGTCTCGCCGGCGACGAGCCGCCGGCGTTTCTGACCTCTTTGACCGGTGGGTTGACCACCCCGGGTCACTGACGTATGGGCCCACGCCCTTAGTCAACCACTAACTCACTGACGTGTGGGGCCAGTTCCTGCTAATTACCTAGTTAGGTTTAATTAAAATAGGATTAGCCCTGGCTCACTGACGTGTGGGCCCAGGCCCCTAGTTAACTAGAGTTAGGTTTAACTTAGTGCTAACTAATTTAGTTAATTAGTTGAGACACTGACTTGTGGGTCCCAGCCGTCAGGTTTGACCTGGGCTGGCGCCTTTGACCTGCTGACGTAGTGATGATGTCACTATGATGTCATAAATGCTTTTCTGGATTTTAAATAAATCTTTATGATTTATTTATTTCAGAAAATAACCAAAACTTCTAAAAATCATATAAAATCAACCGTAGCTCAGATGAAAATAATTTATATATGAAAATTGATCAGAAAAATCCAAGGAATCTGTTTATGGCATTTTCATGCATGTTAGAACAACTTATGGTTGCTGTTTAGGACAATTTGAATAAATGGCATTTAAATAATCACATATGGAGTTTGAACTTGAACCTCTGGTTAAAACCAACTTCATTTAATTGTGTTGCTAGTTACATTAGCTCAATAAACAGCATATTGCCATGTCATGATCATGCATCATATTGTCGCATTGCATTGATTGTGTTCTTTCTCTGTTTGTCGGTTTTGTCCCCTCTCAGTAGACGACGTTCCGACGATGAGTTCGATGACACCGATGAAGACTCATTGTTATCTTCAGAAGTGCCAGGCAAGCAAAACCCCATTGAGCATTCCGATACAATCCCACTCTCTCGCTCTTGCTCTCTTTTACTGCATTAGGACAACAACGCTTCAATTGTTACCTGCTGCGGTAGTTGAACCCCTTTCCACTGCATGACCCGTCATTGCCACAGTAAATAGTTGAAACCCACTAGTATGAGTAGGAGTTGTTTGAGCCATGTTGTGCCTACTCATTCATGCTTTCTGGTTATGCCTGCTATTGCCTAGAGTTGTGTCAGGTCTGATTCATCGGGGATGAATTGGAATGTGGTGAACATGTCCTACTGTTGAGAGCTAAGTGTGTGAACACGATTTGGTAAAGGTAGCGATGAGAGGCCATGTAGGAGTACATGGTGGGTTGTCTCATTGCAGCCGTCCTCAGGAACTGAGTTCTGTGTTGGTTGGTCCATGAAACAGCTACTACCACACATTGGGATCCTTAATTGACTCTCTCGACTTATTAATCAACATGATCTCTGTCCAGGAGTTGCAACTAGTTTCTGGTGTTTGTAGTTTACTGGAGGTCATGCGCAGCGCTGACCCTCGGGGTGGGCTGTGACACGGCAGGTACGTGGCACGGTGTACCGATTGCCCGTTTGGTGATGCGGGAACCCTGTACACATCGTTTGGGGCCGTGAGCGACACCCCGGCCGGATCTCCCCACGGATGGAACCCAAATAGGCGATAAACCTGGACGAGAGACTTGTGTGGTTAGTCAGGTCGTGGCCGACACCCTCGCTGGGCCTCCGCTTGAAGGTTGCCGAGTACATGTCGTGTAAACGGCGGTAAGTGGTGAGAGCGTGTGTGAAGAAGTACACCCCTGCAGGGTTAAATATAATCTATTCGAATAGCCGTGTCCACGGTAATGGACTTCTGGGTTGCCTATTACAGTTCATAGACAAGTGAAAGTGGATACTCTAAAACACGCAAGATAAGCGTGAGTGCTATGGATGGCCTTCTCGTAGGGAGACGGGAGCGGATCCATGGTGGTGTATTGATTGGTGAATATGTGGACTCGTGTGCGCCACCTCAAAAGAGTTACTTGCAGTCGTAGTTTAGGATAGCCACTGAGTCAAAGCTGGCTTGCTGCAGTCAAACTCCACCACCCCTTTGTTGATACTGATGCATATGTAGATAGATCTGATGTAAGTCTTGCCGAGTACCTTTGTACTCACGTTTGCTTAATTTATGTTTTGCAGAGAGACTTCAGTCTCGCTAGTGGTTCCGCGTGGACTTCGACGTTTAGCTTGTTACCTCAGCTACGATCTTGTACCCTTGGGAGGGTCTTGTAGATAGTCAGGCTTCTTAGCCTTTTTCATTTGTAGTTGTCTGTACTCAGACATGTTATGCTTCCGTTGCCTGTATGCTCTGTATGTTGGGTCATGTGACCTCTGATTGTAATAAATGCTATGATGGCTCTTCTGGGCCTTTATCTATATGAGTTGTTGAGTTATGTTGTGATGCCATGTTGTACAGCACATACTTGCATGTTATGCGTACGTGTAATGTGTATTGCTATGTGTGGGATCCGACACCTAGTTGTTTACCTTTGGTAGCCTATCTTACAGGGAAATGTCTCCTAGTGCTTCCACTGAGCCTTGGTAGTTTGCTACTGCTCCGGAACACTTAGGCTGGCCGGCATGTGTCCTTCTTCGTTCCTGTGTCTGTCCCTTAGGGGAAATGTCACGCGTTGTTCCTTTAAGTCCTTGTAGCTTGCTACGACTTGGGTTCATACGTTGATGACCGACACGTTCGTTGCTGGGTCATGTATGCCTGTCTCTGTAATTTAGTGCCACTTTTGGTTTATAACTGGTCATGTCGGCTCGGGTTCTCTGTCATATGGATGCTAGCGACACTATCATATACGTGTGCCAAAATGCGCAAACGGTCCCAGGCCAGGTAAGGTGGCACCCGTGGAATACCGTGCGTGAGGCCGCAAAGTGATATGGTGTGTTACAGGCTAGACCTGTGTGACTTAGGATCGGGGTCCTGACAGCTTTGGTATCAGAGCCTGACTGCCTGTAGGATTAGTAAGCCAAACTGGTCGAAGTCGTGTCTAGAAACTCTTTAGTTATGTAAGGGAATTGTTTGTGGAAGGGAACGTAAGGCTCTTTTTACTCCTTTACCCCATGACCTTCTGATCTGAGTCATCTTCTCCTTTTCTACGGGGATTAAGAACTAGGATTCTCATTCTATTTATTAGGATCACATTATTGTGGATTCAACCCTCAGTTCAGTTTCTTCTACCTCTGTTTGTTCAACTGTTGGTCTCAGAACCTTGACATTATGATGTTAAGTGGATATGCTACCCTTTTTGCATGGATCTCAAAAGTATTTTCAAACATTTGCAGCCGTTATGCTGTCCGAGTCATCCCAGGTTTCTAAATGGTCTGATGCATTTGCAAACCTTTCCTTCCTGTTTTCGATGTCCTTTTAGGCCTGATTAATCACACTAGTCAGTGTGCTGAGGTACTCTGTTACCTCGATATATATGTTGGACTTATTATTATGACCCTAAGTATCTCAGAAGATCACCCAGTAATCCAGCAATGTTTATATTCCAGTGTGATGATTCTGGCCATCATTCTCGAAAGCATCCCGTGATGCTATTTAGTTGGTAGGTATTCTATTCCTGGGTTCTTGAACCCAAGACCCACTCCACCTACCTCCTGTTGATAGTATTTGCTCGTTCCTTTAGGATATTAGTAACCTTGTGATAGTCCTCGAGGTCCGTGGTTATCGTTCTTCCAATACCATGAACCATCCTTGGCAGAAGTTCTTCCGAACCAAAAGATCACAACCAGAGTGCTCCTGAGTGGTACTCCATTCATATTGTGACTCTGCCAGTCCTACCTTTCTGCATGGGTTATCCGGAAGAAATATGTGGAACTCGTTCGACATACTAACCTATGCATCCACAACTCAGAAGTAATATGTTCCTTGAGTTGTCACCTTTTAGTTGTATTATGGCCCTCGTCTATCAGTTGATAGTCAGGAGTAGTTGTGCACTCGTGTTCATCGATGCCTTTTACTCTTGTGGTCCGTCAAGCCATTCTATTCCGGAATGACTAGGAGAAACAAACTCCAGTACCTTATCCATATCCAGGATTGGGTCAAAGAAGTTGTACTCCGCAGATGAAGAATGTTAATCCAGCTTCTAATCTGTTCTATCTTGGAATATTACCATCTTTATGTCAAGAATGTCATGGGAATTGCACAACCTCCTATGAACTCTTGATACAGTGATACTTCTCACCATCACCGTTCATTCCTCGGTCTCCGTGTTGTTGTAACCGGAATACTGACAAGTGAATCGTGATGTGTGAAATCAATACTCCTAGCAACTTCGTTGCTTGGTAGCAAATGGACGATAATCTCATTCTTAGTGTGTTGGTTACCAAATCACCATTCTAAGATCGATCGTGCTACTAGTCCATCTTTCCTGGTGCACTCCTTGACCAAAGAGTTAGGATTATTCAATCCCTTGCTTATTTGATCATATCTTCTTGCCCTGAAAAGCAAGATTGTTCGGACTTAGCAACATATCGGTGGTTCATGATTTCCCGAATATCTTCTCGGAAGTATTACCAGGTTGTCTCTTGACTGTTATGTTGAGTTCGTGATCGAGTTGGTTCCTTATAACCCACCACTTCTCCAAGAATATGTGTTGGATACCATGAACTGGTTGGTTAAGCTAAAACAATAACTTGGAGAGTTGGAAGATAAAAGCTTGCCTGACTTAGTTCCTTCCAAGGGATATCTTTTGTGTGTGTGTTGAAGAAAGATGATATCTTGATCGATTGATCCTCGTGATCAATTGTTGGATCTATTGTCTTACTAAAACTTTGATTTGAGTGTGGGCTATCATCAAATCAAATCAGAACCAACGATGTTCTTAATGTTGTCTTACTCGTGGTTGATCCCTCGAGCATACACCATTACATCTATTGGTCTGACCAATACTATCACTTGTTCACAAATTATGGAATTCCATCTCCATGGAAACCTGGATGAATTGTTGTTGAGCCCATCAGCAACACTGCTACCTTCTCCATGATTTGTAGGACATTAAGCTAGTGTTGGAAACTTTGTAAACATTGCCTTCGTGTCCCGTTCATGAGGTATATGTTGGATGAGAGAAGAAACTTTCCCTAATTCATGTGTAGTTGATGTAAGTTGCCACCGTGAGTTTGAGAAAGTTGTTTTGGCTTCCTGTGGATTCATCTCAAGTCAGTCATGCATACGTGCGAAGTATTCTGTGGTTTGGAGACTTGCAACCTTCACTCGATATGTATTCCTAGCACCCCAAGCCACTGATTGATTTGTTCATGGAGAAAAGTTCCATCATAAGAACTAATCATATGACTTATGTAAGGACTTCGATATCCTAGACGATGGTTCCCAACCAGAACTCGGTAGTGTTTTATCATAAGACTGCTATGTGGTCATGCTTGTCTTGCACAACGTGTTCACATGTTTGTAGCAGAACCAACTCATGTTTTGGAGCTTGCTATCGTAGTTTACTCCCCGAGAATCTCGCAACACCGTCTCGTCGAATTGTGTTGCAAACATTCATTCTTTCTAGACTCGATGAGTCTGGAATATCCTGACACCAATCAGAACTGAATCTCAGGCAAATATGATGGTTGGTGCATTTCCCAAGAACTATAATATTGGTCTCTCGATTACCGGTAAAGCGGATGTCGTGGCCAACACACCTAGCCGGGAGACCTATTGTTGTAGTATCTCGATTGAAGAAATTGGCCACCTTCCCATAAGAACTTCGTAGGATTTACCTGCTAGTTGTTCCTTATGGATTCTTGTGCTTCCGAAGTCCGACCTTTACTTGATGTTCACGATACCAAACATATCTATGAATGGTTTACACTAGCACGTCAAGGAGAACATTAGAAGCGGAGTGCTAAATGTCTCTCGGTCGATAATCCAGATTTTGCCCTTTGACTCCGCTAAGGTGAAATCTGAGAAGGTGTTATCTTCCTTTGCATCTGCATCCTCCATTACCGTTCATCATGGTAGTATGTGGTGTTGCCAGGATCCTTGACACGGATATTGGTAAGACCTTGATGAATATGGGAATGCTCAAGTTCTTGAGAGCACGCACAAGCACCAGGTGTTATCCTCGACACTAACCGGAATTGCTTCCAGTGTTCTTGATTATATTATACACCCTCAAGAGTAGATTTACTCTCTACTGTTGGGATTCTTCCTAGTTACCAGGATCATTCCCAGCATTTGCATTTTGTTCCCAGCTTGCACCGCCAATGTGCCAATTCTCCATGGGTTACCATTCTCAATCACTGCTATTCGGGAATATCCTCAGGAGTGGAATTGCCATGGGTCCCATCCATCTCCGATGATAACCAAATCATCCATTGTATTATCTTTAACAAGATAGTCCACATCATCCATTCTGGACGAGTATCTCATTCTTTCGGACTCCGTCAAACGATCGATGGTGTTTGCCTCCGGCTGGTATAGAGAGTTTCAATGATCTCTATATCAAAAGTAATTCTTTTTGCCACTTAAGGGAATAACTCTACGAGTCACCTTCTCTAAAGATGCCCCGTCTTGTGGTATCGATCACCCTCTCCTTAGGTGTGGAATTATTGCCGTCAAATGCATCTTCATCGTTTATTTCACTCCATTCTTTTGGATGTGTGTCCCGTGCCTCAGCTCAAGAGATGTTTCGACGTCTCAATCCATGAGTTGATCTTGAATTGCTCGATCTTCGAGAAGATCAAATCCTGTAGAATTCACGTTCTTTTGTTGTCGTGTTAGATGAAGCTTTGAATTCAAAGATGCCAAGGTCTACATGATGCTTTGAATCAACAATTTCGAGGAGGAAACTGGATCGAGAAGATTGTGTTAGTTAGTGTCCCCTCTGATTTCTTATCTCACGTCCTGAATCTCGGGACGAGATTCTTGTTTAGTAGGGGTGAGTTGTCACATCCCTAGCTTCTGGTAATGCCCTAGGCTAGCCTCATGTGTGCATCATGTTTAATCTTGAAAGAAACTTGAAATGGGGATGCTCAAACCCTAGCACTAAATAATTTTAACTAGGGTCAAATTAAAAATCTTTTCAATGAACCCAAAATGCCCTTTGGAAAAGTTCATCATTTTTGGATTGATTAAAAACCTCTGCCAAAAATGTTGCTCATATTTCTAGGACCATTCTGGATTTTTGAATTAAATCATATCTTATTTGCATTTGGGCATTTAAATTTTATATATTATTTTAAATGCTCAAATAATCCCAAACTGAAATGTTCCATGTTGGTTATATGCTAAACAGTGGGCATGAGCAGTTTGGTGAATTTTGAAAGTGCCTAAGTATTTTTAATAAAGCCCAGAACAAAATAACAAAATAGAATAACAGAAACAAAATAGAAAACAGAAACAGAATTAGTTTAGAAGGAAAAGGCTTACCTGTGTAGCCAGCACTGTTGGCCCAGCTACCTCTGTAGAGGCCCAGCCCACCTGCCCCCCCCCTCCTCTGTCGTCTACCTCGTGCCAGAAGGCACGAGGGCGTGTGCCCGGCGCCCGCAGCCACGTGCCGGCCACCTCCGCCTTGCCTGTCTGCCTCCTCGCCGCCCCGAAGCCCCTAGAGGACGCCACGACACCCTGGAACCCCCTCGGCCTCTCCCTGTGTTCCTTCCCCTCCTCTGTCTTTCTTCCCCGCGAGCACCCGAACGCCGTCGTCGCCGCCGTCCTGAACCACCACGGCCACCTTCCACCTCTCGCCCCTCCGATGAGCCTCGAGCTCCTCCGTGTTCCCCCTCTTCCTCTCCTTCATCTCACGCGACGCCAGGAGCTCCCCCTCACCCGCAACACCGTCGTTCCCCTCCTCTGCGTCCGGTGACCGCCGTCGACGATTCGCCGCCATCAGGCCGCCCCCGGGCTCGCCGTCTTCTTCAAACGAACCGCGGTGAGCCTCCGAGTCACTTCCCCCTTCTCCCTAGCCGCGCAGGACCTCTAGGCCATAGCTCCGTCGTGGCCAACTCCGGCCGCCGCTGAACCTGTCGCCGCCATGGCCACAACCACCATAGCTCGCATCCGAGCTCGCCATCGCACTCCTTGCACTCCCGCGCTTCGGGCAGGGTCATCCATTGCTCCTGGAGTGGCCCGTAGCGCCGTCTCGATCATCGCCCGAACTCCGGCGCCGCCAAACCTCGTCGCCGGTCACTTTCCGGCCACCCCGCGGCCTCCCGTCTGGTCCTTTGGATGCGGAAGAGCCCCAGCAACGCGTAGGACCAAACGGCGGTCGTTTTGGTCGCCGTGGGACGAAAACCGAACCCTCCGCCGCATTTGGTCTCGCCGGCGACGAGCCGCCGGCGTTTCTGACCTCTTTGACCGGTGGGTTGACCACCCCGGGTCACTGACGTATGGGCCCCACGCCCTTAGTCAACAACTAACTCACTGACGTGTGGGGCCAGTTCCTGCTAATTACCTAGTTAGGTTTAATTAAAATAGGATTAGCCCTGGCTCACTGACGTGTGGGCCCAGGCCCCTAGTTAACTAGAGTTAGGTTTAACTTAGTGCTAACTAATTTAGTTAATTAGTTGAGACACTGACTTGTGGGTCCCAGCCGTCAGGTTTGACCTGGGCTGGCGCCTTTGACCTGCTGACGTAGTGATGATGTCACTATGATGTCATAAATGCTTTTCTGGATTTTAAATAAATCTTTATGATTTATTTATTTCAGAAAATAGCCAAAACTTCTAAAAATCCTATAAAATCAACCGTAGCTTAGATGAAAATAATTTATATATGAAAATTGATCAGAAAAATCCAAGGAATCTGTTTATGGCATTTTCATGCATGTTAGAACAACTTATGGTTGCTGTTTAGGACAATTTGAATAAATGGCATTTAAATAATCACATATGGAGTTTGAATTTGAACCTCTGGTTCAAACCAACTTCATTTAATTGTGTTGCTAGTTGCATTAGCTCAATAAACAGCATATTGCCATGTCATGATCATGCATCATATTGTCGCATTGCATTGATTGTGTTCTTTCTCTGTTTGTCGGTTTTGTCCCCTCTCAGTAGACGACGTTCCGACGATGAGTTCGATGACACCGATGAAGACTCATTGTTATCTTCAGAAGTGCCAGGCAAGCAAAACCCCATTGAGCATTCCGATACAATCCCACTCTCTCGCTCTTGCTCTCTTTTACTGCATTAGGACAACAACGCTTCAATTGTTACCTGCTGCGGTAGTTGAACCCCTTTCCACTGCATGACCCGTCATTGCCACAGTAAATAGTTGAAACCCACTAGTATGAGTAGGAGTTGTTTGAGCCATGTTGTGCCTACTCATTCATGCTTTCTGGTTATGCCTGCTATTGCCTAGAGTTGTGTCAGGTCTGATTCATCGGGGATGAATTGGAATGTGGTGAACATGTCCTACTGTTGAGAGCTAAGTGTGTGAACACGATTTGGTAAAGGTAGCGATGAGAGGTCATGTAGGAGTACATGGTGGGTTGTCTCATTGCAGTCGTCCTCAGGAACTGAGTTCTGTGTTGGTTGGTCCATGAAACAGCTACTACCACACATTGGGATCCTTAATTGACTCTCTCGACTTATTAATCAACATGATCTCTGTCCAGGAGTTGCAACTAGTTTCTGGTGTTTGTAGTTTACTGGAGGTCGTGCGCAGCGCTGACCCTCGGGGTGGGCTGTGACACGGCAGGTACGTGGCACGATGTACCGATTGCCCGTTTGGTGATGCGGGAACCCTGTACACATCGTTTGGGGCCGTGAGCGACACCCCGGCCGGATCTCCCCATGGATGGAACCCAAATAGGCGATAAACCTGGACGAGAGACTTGTGTGGTTAGTCAGGTCGTGGCCGACACCCTCGCTGGGCCTCCGCTTGAAGGTTGCCGAGTACATGTCGTGTAAACGGCGGTAAGTGGTGAGAGCGTGTGTGAAGAAGTACACCCCTGCAGGGTTAAATATAATCTATTCGAATAGCCATGTCCGCGGTAATGGACTTCTGGGTTGCCTATTACAGTTCATAGACAAGTGAAAGTGGATACTCTAAAACACGCAAGATAAGCGTGTGTGCTATGGATGGCCTTCTCGTAGGGAGACGGGAGCGGATCCATGGTGGTGTATTGATTGGTGAATATGTGGACTCGTGTGCGCCACCTCAAAAGAGTTACTTGCAGTCGTAGTTTAGGATAGCCACTGAGTCAAAGCTGGCTTGCTGCAGTCAAACTCCACCACCCCTTTGTTGATACTGATGCATATGTAGATAGATCTGATGTAAGTCTTGCCGAGTACCTTTGTACTCACGTTTGCTTAATTTATGTTTTGCAGAGAGACTTCAGTCTCGCTAGTGGTTCCGCGTGGACTTCGACGTTTAGCTTGTTACCTCAGCTACGATCTTGTACCCTTGGGAGGGTCTTGTAGATAGTCAGGCTTCTCAGCCTTTTTCATTTGTAGTTGTCTGTACTCAGACATGTTATGCTTCCGTTGCCTGTATGCTCTGTATGTTGGGTCATGTGACCTCTGATTGTAATAAATGCTATGATGGCTCTTCTGGGCCTTTATCTATATGAGTTGTTGAGTTATGTTGTGATGCCATGTTGTACAGCACATACTTGCATGTTATGCGTACGTGTAATGTGTATTGCTATGTGTGGGATCCGACACCTAGTTGTTTACCTTTGGTAGCCTATCTTACAGGGAAATGTCTCCTAGTGCTTCCACTGAGCCTTGGTAGTTTGCTACTGCTCCGGAACACTTAGGCTGGCCGGCATGTGTCCTTCTTCGTTCCTGTGTCTGTCCCTTAGGGGAAATGTCACGCGTTGTTCCTTTAAGTCCTTGTAGCTTGCTACGACTTGGGTTCATACGTTGATGACCGACACGTTCGTTGCTGGGTCATGTATGCCTGTCTCTATAATTTAGTGCCACTTTTGGTTTATAACTGGTCATGTCGGCCCGGGTTCTCTGTCATATGGATGCTAGCGACACTATCATATACGTGTGCCAAAATGCGCAAACGGTCCCGGGCCAGGTAAGGTGGCACCCGTGGAATACCGTGCGTGAGGCCGCAAAGTGATATGGTGTGTTACAGGCTAGACCTGTGTGACTTAGGATCGGGGTCCTGACAGCTTTGGTATCAGAGCCTGACTGCCTGTAGGATTAGTAAGCCAAACTGGTCGAAGTCGTGTCTAGAAACTCTTTAGTTATGTAAGGGAATTGTTTGTGGAAGGGAACGTAAGGCTCTTTTTACTCCTTTACCCCATGACCTTCTGATCTGAGTCATCTTCTCCTTTTCTACGGGGATTAAGAACTAGGATTCTCATTCTATTTATTAGGATCACATTATTGTGGATTCAACCCTCAGTTCAGTTTCTTCTACCTCTGTTTGTTCAACTGTTGGTCTCAGAACCTTGACATTATGATGTTAAGTGGATATGCTACCCTTTTTGCATGGATCTCAAAAGTATTTTCGAACATTTGCAGCCGTTATGCTGTCCGAGTCATCCCAGGTTTCTAAATGGTCTGATGCATTTGCAAACCTTTCCTTCCTGGTTTCGATGTGCGTCGATGGTGGCGCTTTGCTGCATGCTTCTCACCGCCAGCTTAAACAGTGGGCACGAGAGATTATTGCGGCAGAGCCATCGCTCGGTGCCCAAAAGCCGCTGAAATGGTCCAGCACACCTATCATCTTTGACGCCGAGGATCACCCTGATCGCGTTACTGCGGTCTGGTGCTTACCGTTGTTGGTTTCACCAACAATACGCAACCTCAAGGTGACAAAGATGCTAGTCGATGGCGGGGCCGGCCTCAACCTACTCTCGCCCACCGTAATCGAGAAGCTACAAGTTCCTGACGGAGACCTCGAGGAGACGGGCACGTTTCAAGGGGTCAGCCTAGGAAGGAGCCAACCAAAGGGGAAAGTCACACTGCCCGTGACTTTTGGGAGTGATCTGAACTACAGGACGGAGAGGATCGTGTTCGATGTCACCAGGATCCCCCTGCCTTATAACGGGATCCTTGGACGCCCAGCGCTGACCAAGTTCATGGCGGCATCGCACTATGCCTACAACACCCTGAAGATGCCAGGGCCCGTGACGATCATCACCATCCCCTCCGACAAGAAAGATGCGCTGATTTGCGCCGACCAATTGTACCAGCAAGCAGTTGCAGCAACTGCCGCTACGGGGGCACTTGCTCCTGCCACTGGAGCCCCGGGAGGGAAGAAGAAGAAGACCGGCGAGACCTCGGGCGCCCACTCCGGCAAGCGCACCTCTTCGGAGTGCTGTGCTCCCGTCGAGGACGTGCCTGGGAGCTCCACCGGAAGGAAGAAGATCGGAGAGACCTCTGACACCCACTCCGGCAAGCACACCTCTTCGGAGTGTTGCGCCCCCGTCGAGGACATGCCAGAGAGCTCCGCCGGCAGAAACAAGAGATCAAGGGCTACGCCGCCAGGAACCAAGAAGGTTTCTGTCAAGGAGGACGACATGGGAGGGGCTTTTACCATAAGCTCCACCCTCGACAACAAATAGGAAGACGCGCTCGTCACCTTCCTGCGGGTGAATGTCGACGTGTTTTCCTGGCAAGCATCCGACATCCCCGGCGTTCCCAGGGAGGTGATTGATCACCACCTTGATGTCTGCCCTCATGCGCGGCCCGTCAAGCAGAAGGTTAGGAAGCAAGCTTTGGAACGGCAGGAGTTCATCACCGAGGAGATCCGGAAACTGGAAGCTGCGGCTTTGGTGAGAGGAGTGCTCCATCCAACGTGGTTGGCCAATCCAGTGGTAGTGCGCAAGGCAAATGGGAAGTGGAGGCTGTGTATTGATTACACAGATATCAATAAAGCTTTTCCCAAGGACCCCTTCCCGTTGCCGCGCATAGACCAGATTGTCGACTCCACGGCAGGGTGTGACCTGCTATCATTCCTCGATGCCTACTCCGGCTACCACCAGATCTTCATGGCGAGAGAAGACGAAGAGAAGACAGCATTCATCACCCCATGTGGGCGCCGGGGCTGGCGTACTGCTGGTCGCGCCCACAGGAGAGCACCTCAAGTACGTGGCCCAGATGCACTTCCCTAGGGAGGTGTCAACGAACAACACTGCCGAGTACGAGGGGCTGCTTGCCGGTCTTAGGATCGTGGCGGACCTCGGAATCAAGAAGCTCATTGTCAGAGGCGACCCACAACTTGTCGTCAAACAAGTCAACAAGGATTACCAGAGCCCGTTGATGAAGGCCTACATCGATGAAGTGAGGAAGTTGGAAGAGCGCTTTGACGGTATACAGGCGGAGCACGTTCCCCGAGCGGAGAACGACATCGCCGATTACCTGTCAAAGCGCGCTGCTCTCAAGTTACCTGTGGAACCAGGTACCTTTGTGCTCCAGCTTTCTCAGCCATCCGTTGATCCATCAAGAGAGCAGAACAAGAGGAGGAAGTCAGGGCCCGGCAAGTACTTTCCCACCGCGCTCCCTGGAGCCGCCGACAAGGATGTTGCCGGGGACACTGAGCCCGCCATCGGAGGGCTAACTCCGGTGGAGCGTCAAACTTTCGCCGTCGAGGTGGCCACTCCCTTGGCGGAGGAAATGCCTTTAGTCCTCGCCGTCGAGCCCCAGGCTCCAGCGTGGGCGTAGCATACCGTACGATTCCTTCAGACTGGGGAACTTCCTGAGGAGCAGGAAGAAGCGGAGAAAGTAGCTCGTCGGTCCGCCATGTATCAGTTCGTCGATGACGTCCTGTACAGGAGGAGACCGAGCGGTGTGAAATTGAAGTGCATCCCTCGAGAGGAAGGACTGGAGCTATTGGCGGAAATACATGGAGGCATATGTGGATCCCACATAGGGTCAAGAGCCCTTGCCGGCAAGGCATTCCGGCAAGGCTTCTTCTGGCCCACTGCCCTCCAGGATGTGGCGACGCTGGTCACCAAGTGCGAAGCGTGCCAATTCCATTCAAAGAAACTTCATCAACCAGCTCAAGCCCTTCAAACCATTCCTCTCTCCTGGCCCTTCTCGGTCTGGGGGCTCGACATACTGGGCCCTTTCCCCCGCGCCGTCGGGGGCTTTGAGTACTTGTACGTTGCAATCGACAAGTTCACAAAGTGGCCAGAAGTGGAGGCGGTGAGGAAGGTCACAGCTCAGTCAGCCGTCAAGTTCTTCAAGGGGCTGGTGTGCCGTTTTGGTGTACCCAACAGGATTATCACCGACAATGGCACGCAGTTTACAAGCCACACCTTCATGCAATATACCCAAGACCTCGGCAGCAAGGTCTGTTTCGCTTCCGTTGCTCACCCCCGAAGCAATGGTTAAGCTGAGAGGGCAAATGCTGAAGTGCTGCGAGGATTAAGGACAAAGACCTTTGACATGCTGCACAAGAGCGGGAGGCGCTGGATTGATGAATTGCCGACGGTTCTTTGGTCGATCAGGACGACGCCAAATCGAGCCACCGGCCAGACGCCCTATGCCCTGATATACGGGGCAGAAGCAGTTCTCCCCACGGAACTCATATACGGGTCACCTCGAGTGCTCGCTTATGATGAGCTTGAGCAAGAGCAATTGCGGCAAGATGACGCAATGCTCCTTGAGGAAGATCGTCTTCGGGCGGCTGTGAGAGCAGCGCGCTACCAGCAAGCCTTGTGCCGCTACCATAGCCGCAAGGTTCATGCCCGAAGCTTTGAGGAAGGTGACCTTTTTCTCCGGCGCGTTCAATCGGCCAGGAACACGAACAAGTTGACGCCAAAGTGGGAGGGCCCTTATCGGGTAATACGAGTCACCAGGCCTGGCGCAGTCCGCCTGGAGACCGAGGATGCCGTTCCGGTGAGTAACTCCTAGAACATCGAGCACCTTCGTAAGTTTTACCCATAAGGCGCGACTTGCCGGGCCTCTCGACAAGCCACCCTTTTGTACAAGCTTTGCCGGCAAGGCATGTAACCCTTTGTACAAAGCCAGGCGCAGACCCTGAGCATAAATAAATGAAGCGCTGGCGCCCTGAGTTTTAGCATGCATGCTGAGTCGAGTCTCGTCCTTGGTTAGGGTTGATAGTGCTTAGCAGCGGCTAACCCCTAGCTTAGAGGTCGAGTCTTTGTCTTTCCTCTGTCTTCCTTGGTTTACAGGACACACAGGCATCCTTGCCGAGGCCACATGGAGGGAGGAGAGAAGAACAAATTAGTACTTAGGCCCCGGCAAGCCAGCGTTTCCGGGGGCTACAAGAGCAAGAATTCGCCCGCGGCTGACCAGGGTTGCCGGGGGCTGCGATTTCAGATAAGTCTTTTTTCCCTTGTCATGCATTCCGTTATGGACTGAGGTATGTGAAACCTAGTTCTTTTCCTTAAGCTGCCATGCTCCCATAACTCTAGGTCCTAAGGCTCGTCCCTGGGACCAAGTTTGGTCGTAGTCGCGGCAGCAAAAGGATAAAACGAGGAGCCTAGGTCCGCTTCATCCCTGCCTCCGCCAAGGGCGTGAGAAAGGTCGAGCGAAGTAGGGAAACAGCAGGGCCTATTGCCGGGCGAGAAAATGTTTATCTTAAGGTTATCAGGGATTTATTCCCTGTTGTGGGTTTTTACCTACGAACAAAGGACCCGGCAGATATTCCTTTTTCATTAAAAACATTCCATTCAGGTATAGTCCATAGGGAATGAAAAACATGAATAAGGAGGATTACAAGTTTTAAACTTTACAGATGCCCGAAGGCTTACAGACTAAAAAGAGATAAGATGCCCGTAATGCCTTTCTTGTCCCTCTCCTCAGGAGGTAGGTCAAGGAGGCGAGAAGGGCAAAAGGGGCGCCTAGGCGAGCTACGGGTGGCAGAAGACACCGAGAAGGCATCTCGGCGGCCTCCCCAGGGCTGGACGATGATGACGGCGCCGGAGGCTGAGCTCGAAGACGAGGTGGCAGGACGTCAGTAGGAGACGAAGGCGTCGGTGCCCGCGTACTCCGACATGACGACCTTGCCGCCCACCTTCTTCCTCTTCCTCTTCCGCTGCCTCCCTACGCCAGCCGCCAAGGAGACGACCCCGAGAAGTTCAAGGAACCGGCGACGCGGATGATGGGGTCGCCGGTGCCACCAGGAGCGGCGCCCGACACCTAGTCGGACCCGTCATCCTCCCGTCCCCCGCCCTCGTCGTCGCTGTCGCTGTCCTCCTCATCACCCTCGTTCGAGGAGGAGTCTTCGTCGTCGAAGGAGCTCTCCATGCAGCACCTCGTGCGAGTTCCGAGGTGCCCGAAGACCTTGACGGAGAGGTGGCCATCCCCCATCAGCTTGAAGTGGAGGGTGAGCCCGTCCGTCAGGCTGTGGATGCGAGCGAACCTCTTCCATCCTCGGCGAAGATACATCACATGAGGGGCGGGGAAGTCGGCGAGGGCTCGCGTGCCACTGATCCCACAACCCCTCATGTGCAACCGCAGCGACTCCGGTGGGTTCGCCTCCATCTCCCGCTCAAACGGGGTCGGGAGACGAAGGCGACGGCGCGGCGACCCCCGCATCCTAATGAAGAATTCACAGGGGTCATCTCCAACATGAACTTCCACCAGAGGAGGAGCTGCTGGCGGGGGCGAGGCCGGCGGGCCGTCCCGTCTTCCTCTTCCCCGAGCACCCCGGCCTCGCCCATGGCCTCGCCCCCTCCCTCTTCTCCTCATAGCTGGTTCGGCCATTGCGGGTGCACGAGAAGGGGGGACGCGCTGCCGAGCAGCGACCCTCGCCGCCACCGTTGAAGAGCCGGGGTTTTCCTTCTTCATGGTGGATAGAAGAAAGGAGCAGAAGCTGAAGGAGAAAGAAGATGGAGGAGTGCGGAGCGCCATCCCCTCCGTCCGCCCTTTATAAAGGGGCGGGGCTAGAGCTCGACTGCCCCGCTTGGCCAATCAAGACACAGAAGGTGAGAGGGGCTGGGACCGACCCGCCGCCCCAACCAACGACGGCTCGGTTTCCCGCCTCCACCGCTCGCCACCTCGAACGCATGGAAGGCACGTGGCGAACGCGCGGGACCGAAAGGACGGGTGAGGCGACCTCTCCCCACCCCGTGATCGTGGGGAGTGGACGCCTAGCAGACCGCGCCTCGGCCCCATCCAGTCAGCGGGCCATGCCCCCACACCTTCCCCCGTTTATGGGGAAGGCGCGGGCCGCCTCCTTTCACATTTACTGCGACGTGACGCATGCGTGCGGAAACCGCCCCACGCATGCCGCCCACGTCACGCACGCCCCTTCACCCCGCGCCGCGTGCGCGGGCCGTGGGAGGCGCAGCGCACGGAAATTTTACCACGGTGAGAACCACCCCGCCTGCCCGCGCACCGTTGTGGGCCTGGCCCAACAACGTGTCGCGCTTATGTGTGGCCCAGGCCCGGGGGCTCCTGTCGGTGTACAAAAAGAGGGGTGCACTTTTTGTACCCCTATGACTGTGCACGAGCAGTCTGAGCCACGGCGCCATCGCACCAAGCATGGCAAGGGAGGCAAGCCGGGGCAAGACTAAAGCTTGATGAAGACTGGAGCGACACCAAGAACAAGACCACGAAGAGCAAGGGGACGAAGCGGTTTCCCCCGGCAAGATCCTTGCCGGGGCCGGCTCTGGCAGCCCCGGCAAGACCCTTGTCGCGGCAGCTCGCCCCCCCGCCTACGGAGCAAATCACTCTTGAGTCCACCACCCCCATGGGGGGAGGATTCGGGAGATGTCCCCGTGGTGGCATGCAGATCTTTGTGAAGACCTTCAAGATCAGATGCAAGGTAAGAAGACGACGACCCTTGGCGGGATCCCAGCCAAGGGGATCCACAAGGCCCCCGGCAAGGCCCTTGCCGAGGACACCCACGGGGCCACCGTCAGGCCCGCACCAACTGGGTTTCCATCGACCCACGCAGCTGCCGACCCAACCAGCTGGACAGGCTCCTGCATGGCAACCCACAGATCTTCATGGAGGCCCGCCGTTGTGCCACCTCAGCTGCATGTCCGCCTACATGGCACCTCCGGCACCGCTGGCCAGGGCGCGTGTCAACACGAGGAGGAGCGGCGACGGACAAGACGGTCGTCTCCCTTCGTCCCCGATAAAGCAAGGACACCTAAGCAGGTCACATTAAATGCACCTTGTCCAGTAATGCGAGGGATAACCTCGCATCACTGTACCCTTTCCACCTCCTGTGTGCCACTATGGCGACCCCTTTTCCCTATAAAAGGAGGCCCGAAGCGACCAGGAGGAGGATTCGGCTTTTCGGAACCCCTCACGACTCTTTTGGGAGCTCCTCGTTAGCTGAAGAACACCAACATATAATCCACCAAAGCAGGAGTAGGGTTTTACGCATCTTTGCGGCCCGAACATGGGTAAAGGAACCGTGTCCTGATCGTTAGATCCGCTCTTCTCTCAACCCCGCGCCCCGCAACCGTAGTAGGGATTCTTGTGATCCCATAGGTGTCGATCCAAATACACCGACAACGAACTTCCCACTCAATGTTATCCCCTACATCCCTCACGGGATGATGGTGGAACTCGGACCTGCGGACAGGAAGGTGCGGGAGGATATGGTGGTGAACCCGATCCCACCTCTTCGCCATGATTTCTGGCCATTGTAGAAGCCAATCGGTTCGTCCCGTTCCATCGCAAGGACGAGATGCGTCACATTGTTCAAGGTTTGCTTCATGAATCCCACTTCTTCCCAACTGAAGTAGAAGATCATCCGCTTGGAATTGGGATTTTTGGGTTTGTGGACTCTGCGATTAGGGATGCTGTGGTTGGTACTACTTTTGAGTTAGATGAAGATGAAGTTGAGGAACATACTATGATCTCTTTTGTCCCGCATGATGCTGCTTTGAACATGACACAAACCACTTTTGGTCCAGAAGTCTGGTTACTTTATGTTGGATTTCCCTATGACTACCAAACCCAACATTACTTGCACAAATCTGTTAATATGTTTGGCAGCCTAGTTGATTGGAACAATCCTAGAGGGGATAGACGTTTTGTGCTTATCAAAGTTAGGGTTATTCATCTGAGGTTGGTGCCAAAGAGTTTAGTTGTTAGGCAGTTAGGAGGCGCACGTCTTAGCTGGACAGTGGCAGTCACAATTTTGCGCAGTTCTGATTGGAATGCGCACATACATGATGTGTCCCCGGTGTCGGGGGAAACTGTCCTCCCACGAGCACCTATGGGACCGGAGCCCCTTCTACGTTGCGGTAAGGGAGCGGAGGGAGCACGGAGAGCAGATCGAGGAGCGCACGCGGGCAGTTTACCCAGGTTCGGGCCGCGATGACGCGTAAAACCCTACTCCTGCTTTGGTTGTATTGAGTTTTCGGAGCTCGGGAGCTTGAAGATCTACAGTACCAGCTACACCGAGCGTCGGAGTGAGCGAGTTTCTGGGATCGAACCTCCTCTACGTTGTGCATGGGCCTCCTTTTATAGCTCAAAGGGGTCACCGACAGGTGTCAACGTAGAGGAGGGTAAAAACGTAAATTTGGTGGTAGTTGTAACAGTGCATGAATAGTGTATGAACAGTGGTCTTCACCTAACCTCGATGGTGGGGGACAAGGGCATTTAATGCCCGTCGCCGTCGACCCCAAAAGCGTCTGTCCATGCGTCTCCGTTCGCCACGGCGGTAGCTTCGTCACCGCGGCTTGCCAGCGTGTCCCTCAGGCTGCACATCCATCTGCCACGTGCTCCTGGAAGGGCCCTAGGGCGACGCGTGGCCAAATGAGCTGGAGCGCAGGCACACAGTGTGAGCTTCCCCCGGCAAGCACCTTGCCGGGGCCGCTATCTTGCCGGGCCCGGAAGCTTGCCGCTTCCCGGGCCCCTGCCGGGGCGCACGATGCGCCGCGATGTATCTTTTGCGGTGTTATCCTTTGGCCTTCCTGGCAAGCACCTCTTGCCAGGGCCTTGTGCTGAAAAGATGCCCTTGAGCCTGGTGCGGCCTTCCCGACAAGCTCCTCTTGCCGGGGTCTTGTCTTCTAACATGAATACTTTGTTCTTGAATGGCTTGAAGGGGTCTGGAGCGGGCCTTGGCAAGCACGTGGTAAGCCCTGCCGCGGGAAGCTGCTACTGTCCATGCACAAGTTGGGGTACTAAGGTACCCCTTCCTTAGTACACCGACAGGAGCCCCCGGGCCTGGGCCACACACGGTGCCGAGCGCTGTTGGGCCAGGCCCAAGACAGTGCACGGGCACATGCGGCCCACGGCGAGCCGTATCCCTCTCCGTATCCGCCGCATCCCTCCCTAACGGCACACGTCGATTGCGGCATCGTGGGAGAGATCGTGGCCTGTTCTTTAATGGGAAATGTGGAACGTCCCCCACTTCTCCCTTAAAAGCAGAGGAAACAGGGGCAGTTTCCCCCATCGCCTTCATTCTGTCTTGAATCTCCAGAAACCCCCGCTGCTCTCCGCCTCCCCTCAGGTCGACAGAGAGCCGAGCCCCTCCTTCCTCCACCACTGTCCTCAACGTCCGCGGCGCCGTCGACCTCCCCACCTCCCTCCTCGTCGCCCCCGCCATGGCTCCGAAAAGCGACAAGGCGAAGAGCGACAAGGCGAAGATGGAGAAGTCTGAGCAAGCGGCGAAGCTGGCAGCCATGCAAAGAAAGAGGGTGGTCTTCCCGCCGAGGCTCGGCGCAAGGGAGCTGCGGGACAAGTATTACTTGTTCTGGGCGAGGGAGACAAAAGCTCATCCCCGCACCCGAGTCCTCCCCGCCGTCGCCGTCGACATGTTCCCGGGAGGTTACTTTTACTTTGCTGCATTCTTCCACTGCGGTCTCTGCCCTCCGTACTCGGAGTTCTTTTGCGATGTAATGAACACCTACGGTCTCCACCTCCTAGATTTCACCCCCAACGCCGTCCTTACGATGGCTGTTTTCGCACATCTGTGCGAAAACTATGTTGGGGTCCACCCAAATGTAGCTCTTTTCTGCCATTTCTTCACGCCTAGAGTAGAGTCCAGATCCCCGCTCTCCGGCGGCATCTCCTGGATCTTCAGGCTGAACAAGAAGGAGGCGTACTTGAAAGGGGAGCTTCGCGGCAAGTGGGAGGAGTGGAGAGCTGATTGGTGCTGGGTGCTGGAAGATAAGCCTGAGCCTTTTACCTCGCCGCGCCAGACTGCAATAGTGCGCGGCAAGGATTGGAGCGAGCTGGCCCCGGAGGACGACAAGCTTCAGATTGCCTTGACTAGGATTCTCCATCTTCGGGTCGCCAACCTGACTGTGGGAGAAGTTGGGGCCGATTTCCTCCGCCGCCGCATCGCCCCTCTGCAGGAGAGGAAGAGGCCCGCTTGGGAATTTGGCAACGCGGCGGACCGCATGAGGCTGCGCCCTGGGTTGAACTACAACTTTACTATCTTGGAGCTGAAGGGGATGGTCCAGGAACTGTTTAAGCACGACCCCAATCACCCGGAGTGGTTCAAACCTTCCCGGGGAGTGGTGCCTCTGTGTAACAACACCGCCCTTAGCTCCATCCACGCGGTGATGCCCGAGTGCGACTCCCACGGGGTCGTCCCCACTTGGCTGGTGCCCTCAGCGGAGACCGTGCAAGCCTTCTTCGACAACTTGGTCGAGAAGCCCCGCAACGCCGAGGAGAAGAAGGGCCTCACCCGGGAGACCACCGACCGGGATGTAGCATATATTGCCTCCAGGATGGAGGAGGCCGCCGCAGCTGCGCCTGCGGGCGAATTTGGATATACTGTGGATGAAGCAGAGGCGGCGGATGCGGTGAGCCAGGCTGAGGAGGCAGAAATCCTCAAGATCCTGAGGATTGCGCCCGAGGAGTTCGCCGGGGAGCCTTCCAGGAAGCTTGCCGGGGCGAGCGGGGCAGCCGGGGCGAGCGAGGCCGCCGGGCAGGGTACCGAGTCCAGCGGGCCCGCCGAGGAGGAGGAGGACGCCGAGTCCGGAGATTCTGACGAAGACTCCAGTGGTTCTTTGAATCTTGACGACGACGCCTCCTCGTCCTCGGAGAACTCTCCGCCACCGCCAAGCCCTCCGCAGCAACAGCAGAAGCGCCTCCGCAAGGCCGCCGAGCCGGCGCGGCCACGGGCGCCTCGACAGCAGCCGAAGCGCCGCGCAACGCGCGCCGCCACGACGAGCGAGGTCGTCGAGGAGGTGTCCCGGGCCCGAGCGACAAGCGGAGGGGGATCTTCCCGGAGCGGCTCCGGCGCCCCTTCTGCCCCTCGGTCCTCGGCGACGACCGGTGCTGGGTCTTCACAGCCCCCAGCTCCGGAGCCTGCCAAGCGCCCGAGGGAGCCTTCTCCTCCAGCTCCTTGCGCTGGAGCGCGCCAGGCGGAATTCGACTTCTCCGCCCTTAGCTCCGACGACGAGGAGGAAGAGTAAGCACTTGCACTTTCTATTTCCATTGATTTTGTCTTGATTTCTCTCGCTTGGATCTGATCTTGTTTGGTTTCCAGGACCTTGACCCAGCGGATGGCGAAGAGGGCCAAGATCCCTGTGGTCACTATCGAGGACGACGAGCCTGCCGCAGCGACGGAGGATGCGCCAGCGGCAAACTTGCCAGACCAGCCTGCCGCTCCGGGGAGCAGCCCCCAGCGCAGCCCCCAGCGTAAGTCTATGTGTTCAATTTTCTGCTCGTCGGGCGCGCTTGAGGTTATTATCATTATTGATGCCTCATTTGCTTGTTGTCTTGTGCAGAAGTGGAGCCACAGCCGCAGGAGCACCAGGAGGTCGCCCCCGACGAGCCGCTTGCCCCACCTTCCCCGCCAAGGGTGAGCTCCCCGGCGAGGGACATTGTTCCGCCAAGGACGGGTACTCCGCCAAGGGCGAGTACCCCGCCAAGGGTGAGCAGCCCGACAAGGATGAGCACCCCGCCGAGGGAGGGCGCAAGCGGCCCTCCGCCAGCAAGGGCTACTTCTCCGCCGCCAAGGGAGAATTCCCCGGCGAGGGACCCCGTCGTCGAAGAAGCCCGCGAAGGTAAACCTTGTAATTTCTTCTTCTTGGATTCGCCTTTTTGGATATTTGCTTGACGATCTTTCTTTTCTTTTTCTTCTACTAGATCCGCCCACCCCGGAGCTGATGGAGACAGAAGCCATCGCCGAGGAGGAGGTGCGCGGCGACGGCGGCAACGCCACTACCGTCGAGGGAATGGCTGGAGCCGACGAGCCAGCCGCCGAAGAGACCGCCCCGACTGCAGACACCGTGGCTGGGGAAGGGACCGGCGACCGCACTGCTGGCCCGGAGGCCGCAGTAGTGCTGGACGCTGCACCGGCCGCCGACCCTTCCGTCACTGCGGCTAGGCAGGGGGTCTATCTGGAGGCCGCCAACGGGGTCTTTATACAAGTCCCGTGGACGTCCTCACCGAGAGCACCCGCGGAGGGGGAGACGTTTGACGGAGAAGTCCTTGCCTCCGCTGGGTTGAAGGTCGTTGACGCGCCCGGCAGCAGCGACGAGCCCGAAGAGGAGCGACTCCTTCGCCGGCTACTGGCCTTGTACCGGGCCAGGCAGGCGAAGTTGGAGTCTCGGGAGGCTCTGGCTGCCAAGGCTGGTGCTGACCTGGAGAAGCGCGCCGCGGAGCTCCGTGCCGCCAACCAGGTGGCCCTCCGAAACTTGGCGGAGGAGCGTGAAGAGCTTGCCGGGGCGCAGCAAGCATTCGTCCTCGATAAGGCCGAGGTCGAGGAGCAGCAGCGACTGGCCGCCGAGGAGCTGACTCGGCGGGAAGGAGAACTCAACCAGCGGAAGGTCGACCTCGACAACCACGAGGACGACCTCACCGCCCGGGAGCGAGCCATTGGCGGGGCTCTGAAGGAGGCAAGGGACGCCGCTGCTGCCGCAGAGACTACCAAGAAGGATCTAGAGGCCAAGGTGGCGCAGATGGAGCTGTTCTTGAAGGCGAGTGAAGAAAGGGTCACTGCGCTCAACGTGGCACGGGAGAAGGACGCCCATACCAACTCTGAGCTGCCAGTCCGCCTCTCCGAGAAGGGCAAAGAGCTCACTGACGCCAGGAACTCTATTGCTGATTTAGAGCTAAAGGTCTCCACCCTGACTGACTCGCTCGACGCCGCCCGGGACCGCGAGACGAAGCTGAAGGACGAACTCCGCAAAGAAAGGGCCTTGGTGGAGAGCGCCGCCGTCTCGCAGAATAACTTCAACCGGGCAGTGGAGCAGTGGACTGATGAACTCGTCACCTCCGCCGCCAACATTGACATGGAGATGATGGCGCTGAGGGCGGAGCACCTCGTGTACTCCCCGGATGAGAACCTCCCTCACAGCGCCAAACTGAGTCTGTTCTTCAGGGGAGTGGCGCCGGCGCTTGCGCGGCTGCGGGAGAAAATCCCCGTGCAGCTGGTCGACGAGGCGCGTCGGCTCTGCATGGGCACCATGGAGTGGGTCTTGTCGAAGATTGTCTACCGCAACCCAGGGATCAACCTCGTCAACGTCCTCCGGACCCTGCCGCCCGAAGCTGATCAGGAGGCGTTGAAGGCACAAGTCGCCCATATTGTAGCCAAGGTGGGCAAGATCCAGAGGGTCGATGAAGGCCGCAGGGACTAGGCTTCCTTCCTTCCGCTTCCCTTGCCGCTGTAGATTAAGTTATAGGCAGTAGTTGATTAGAACAGCGGCAAGTTATCTCTGTAATATAGACTTTTTATTTTGGGCAATTGATGCAGTGTTATCTCCCTTGCTCAGTCTTTTCACTTTGTATGCCTTCCACCCTACGCTTTTAGGGAACTCGCCGGCAAAGGGACCCTTGCCGCGAGCACTGAGTGCTGGACTCTTAGCAGCCTGCTGGCAAAGGCCTTGCCGGCAAGAAACCTTGCCGTAGCTAGTCGCGGCACACTTAGCTTGCTGAGGGAACTCGAAAACGAAGTAAGGGCGCAACACTTGTCGCAGCTCACTTAAGCCGTTGAGCGTGCTCAAAACAAAGTAAGGGCGCGGCTAGCCACGGGTAGGTTCCTTCGCGCACAGGTTTTCCATAGGAAGTGTGGTTGTTCAAGGAAGACAACTAGAATTTCAAAAATTTGAATTGCCCAAATTCTGACAACTTAGCTTTCATTGGGTTGTTTATTTCCCGGCAAGACTTTTCTTTCTTGAACAGCACTTGGTCCATACTTCTATCTCGTTCCCCCCGGCAAACTTGTGCGCGAGGAACACTCCTTCTGTTTCAGAGAGAAAGACAAAAGAGAAGGAAATACAAGTATGGAGCCTTGCGGCTCGTTACTGCTTACCGGAAGTGTGTGCTGCACAAAATGTCAGATGATACATGCAAGCAAAAGGAAAAGCACGAAACGACAAATGGTGCGAAGCGCAAAAGTTTTACTGATGCACGGGGTCTGCGCCCGGCTTTGTACAAAGGTTTACATGCGACAGCGGCAAGACTTGTACAAAAGGTGGTTGCCGGAGCGGATCACGGCAACCGCGCCTTATGGGTGAAACTTGCAAAGATGCTCTATGTTCCAGGAGTTGCTCACCGGTAAGCCTTCTTCGGTCTCAAGGCGGACAGCGCCAGGCCTTGTGACTTGTCTCACCCGATAAGGGCCTTCCCACTTCGGCGTCAACTTGTTGGAGCCCTTGGCGGACTGAACGCGCCGAAGAACAAGGTCGCCTTCCTCGAGACTCCTGGCCTTGACCTTGCGGCTATGATAGCGACGCAAGGCTTGCTGGTATCGAGCAGCTCGTACAGCAGCCTGGAGACGTTCCTCCTCAAGGAGCAATGCATCATCTTGTCGCAGTTGCTCTTGCTCGAGCTCGTCGTAAGCGAGCACTCGAGGAGATCCGTATACGAGTTCCGTGGGGAGAACTGCCTCTGCTCCATAGACAAGAGCAAAGGGTGTCTGTCCGGTGGCTCGATTTGGTGTCGTCCTGATTGACCAAAGAGCCGCCGGCAACTCCTCTATCCAGTTTCTTCCACACTTGTGAAGCCTGTCAAAGGTTCTTGTCTTCAGTCCGCGCAGCACTTCAGCATTGGCCCTCTCCGCTTGACCGTTGCTCCTCGGGTGAGCAACAGAAGCAAAGCAGACCTTGGCGCCAAGGTTTTGGACGTACTGCATGAAGGTGCGGCTTGTGAACTGTGTGCCGTTGTCGGTGATGATCCTGTTAGGGATTCCGAAACGACAAACTATTGATCTGAAGAACCTGACTGCTGACTGTGCTGTCGCCTTTCTCACTGGTTCCACTTCCGGCCACTTTGTGAACTTGTCGATTGCGACGTACAAGTACTCAAAGCCCCCGACAGCGCGGGGAAAGGGGCCGAGGATGTCGAGCCCCCAGACCGAGAAGGGCCAGGACAAAGGGATCATCTGGAGAGCTTGAGCTGGCTGGTGAATTTGCTTGGCATGGAACTGGCACGCTTCACACTTGGTTACTTGTGCAGTTGCATCTTGGAGGGCTTCTGGCCAAAAGAAACCTTGCCGGAACGCCTTTCCGGCAAGTGCTCTTGCGCCAATGTGGTGACCACATATGCCTCCGTGTATCTCTGCCAACAGCTTCTGTCCATCTTCCCGGGAAATGCACTTCAACCTGACACCATTGAGTCTTCTTCTATACAGTTCGTTGTCGACGAACTGGTACATACTTGACTGTCTGGTTATCCTCCCTATCTCTTCTGGTTCTTCGGGAAGTTCTCCAGTTTGAAGAAAACGGACGATCTGTTGTGCCCATGCTGGAGCCTGAGGCTCAACAACAAGGATTAAAGGCATCAGGGCTGCTGCGGGAACCTCAGCTTCTACGGCGAGAACCTGTGGTTCTGCCGGAGCTGAGGGTTCCCCAGCAAGCCAGCCGGGGCAAGGCTTGTCGGGAACGCCTGCTTCAACTGTACAGGCCCTTGGGTCCGCAGGAGCAGACTGTTCCTCAGCATCTGTTTTGTTGATCTTGGGGATCTTGGCGGCGGCTTCAGGAAGATCCGCCAGCAAGTAGTCACCGGAGACCAACTTCCTCTTCTTGCTCTGGCCAATCGATGGTTTTACGGATGGCTGAGTTAGCCTGAGCACGAAGGTCCCTAGTTCCACAGGTAATTTCATTGCAGCACACTTTGAGAGGCCATCTGCGATATCATTTTGAGCTCTCGGAACGTGCTCCATTTGCAGGCCTTCAAAGAGTTCTTCAAGCTTCCTCACTTCATCAACATAAGCTTCCATCAAAGGGCTCTGGTAACTCTTGTTTACTTGTCGGACCACCAATTGTGAATCTCCACGTACAATCAACTTCTTGATCCCAAGTTCGGCCGCAATTCTGAGGCCGGCAAGCAGACCTTCATACTCAGCAGTATTGTCTGTCGCTTGCTCCTTGGGAAAGTGCATCTGAACAACGTACTTGAGGTGCTCTCCGATGGGCACTATGAGTACCACACCAGCACCGGCGCCTTGCAGCGAGAAAGCACCGTCGAAGTACATTATCCACTCTTGGCTTGTTTCTTGGACGGGGACGCTTGTCTCTGGCACTTCTTCATCTGGTGTGGGGGTCCATTCCGCTATGAACTCTGCCAAAGCTCTGCTCTGTATGGTTGAAGTACTCTCAAACTTGAGACCAAAGCTTGACAGTTCCAGTGCCCACTCGACGATCCTACCTGTTGCTTCTGGATTTTGCAATATCCTCTTCAACGGAAAGCGAGTGACCACCGTTATCTCATGTGCTTGGAAGTAATGGCGCAGCTTCCTTGAGGCCATGAGGAGGCCGAAAAGCAGCTTATGCACCCCAGAGTATCTTGATCTAGCCCCCTGCAATAGGGAACTCACGAAATACACTGGGCGCTGCACCATCTTCTTTCGCACTTCTCCTTGTTCCTGCGCAAACTTCTCCTTGTCGGTGCTAGAGCTTGTCGGGGAAGCCCCCTGCTTGTCGCTGGAAGTACTTGCCGGAGCTGTGAGCTCTTCCTCTACCTCCCTCTCTGCTACTAACGCAGCACTAACCACTTGATTGGTTGCCGCCAGGTACAGCAGCAACTTCTCTTGTGGCCTAGGTGCGGCAAGTATTGGAGTGGAGGACAGGTATCCTTTCAAGTCTTGCAGCGCTGCCTCCGCTTCTGGAGTCCATTTCATAGGACCTGCCTTTTTCAAGATTTTGAAGAAAGGCAGGGCGCGTTCTGCAGACTTTGAAATGAACCTGCCGAGGGCAGCCACACAACCAGCAAGTCTCCTTACGTCCTTGACGCGCTTCGGGGCTTCAATCTGCTCGATGGCTTTTATCTTGTCGGGATTGGCTTCAATCCCCCTCTGGGACACGAAGAACCCGAGAAGCTTGCCGGAGGGAACTCCGAAGACGCACTTCTCGGGGTTCAACTTGAGCTGTATCTTGCGCAGATTCTCAAAGGTTTCTTGTAAGTCTTGAATCAGGCTGTCCTTGCTCTGGCTCTTGACCACTATATCATCCATGTAGGCTTCTACATTTCTGTGTATCTGTGGCTCAAAAGCAGTATGTACCACCGTTGCAAATGTTGAGCATGCATTCTTCAATCCAAAGGGCATGCGTATGAAGCAGTACGTGCCACATGGAGTAATGAATGCAGTCTTCTCTTCATCTTCTTTAGCCATGAATATCTGGTGGTAACCTGAGTATGCATCGAGAAATGAAAGCAACTCACATCTAGCCATGGAGTCAACAATCTGGTCGATACGCGGCAAGGGGAATGGATCCTTGGGACATGCTTTATTCACATCAGTGAAGTCTATACAAAGTCTCCACTTCCCATTGGCCTTGCGCACAACAACTGGATTGGCTAACCACGTAGGATGGATTACGCCTCTAACTAGGCCCGCTGCTTCCAACTTCTTTATCTCCTCGGCAATGAACTCTTGGCGCTCCACAGCTTGCTTCCTGACCTTCTGCTTGATGGGCCGCGCATGAGGACAAACAGCAAGCTTGTGCTCAATTACCTTCCTGTGAACGCCGGGGATGTCAGACGGTTGCCATGCAAACACGTCGACATTCGCCCGCAGGAAGGCAACGAGCGCGCTTTCCTATTTGGGGTCGAGTGTAGCACTGATGGTGAAGGTACCACCAGTGCCGTCCTCCTTGGCGGACACCTTCTTGGTTGCCGGTGGAGCTGCCATTCCTTTCTTACACTTGCCGGTGGAGCTCGATGGTGCGTCCTCGACGGCAGCGCAGCACTCCGAAGAGGTGCGTTTGCCGGAGTGGGCCCCAGAGCTCTTGCCGGACTTGGTCTTGGTCTTCCCCCCGGGAGCTTCAGCGGCAAGTGTGTTGCTATCCGCCGCGGCTGCTGCGTCCCGGTAGATCTTGTCAGCGCAGATAAGCGCATCCTTCTTGTCGCCGGGGACAGAGATGACGCTTATCGGCCCCGGCATCTTGAGTACGTTGTATGCGTAGTGGGAAGCTGCCATGAACTTGGCGAGCGCAGGACGGCCAAGTATCCCATTGTAGGGTAATGGGATATCAGCAACATCGAACGTGATCCTCTCCGTCCTGAAGTTGAGCTCACCACCAAAGGTTACTGGCAATGTAATCTTCCCCTTCGGCTTGCTCCTTCCCGAGTTGATCCCTTGGAATGTCCCGGTTTCCTCGAGCTCGCTGTCAGGGATCTGTAGTTTCTTGATCACAGCAGCGGAGATCAAGTTGAGGCCGGCCCCGCCGTCAACCAACATCTTGGTGACCTTGAGGTTGCGGATAGTTGGTGGGACCAACATCGGCAAGCACCCGACCGTTGTTGTGCGGTCAGGGTGATCCTCAAGGTCAAAGATGATGGGCGTGCCAGACCATTTCAGCAGCCTGCGCGACTCGACGGGTGGCTCAGCTGCATTCACTTCCCGCACCCACTGCTTGAGTTGCCGGTGGGAAGTGTGCAGAGAGGCACCCCCGTCGATGCACAGAACCTCTGTGGCCTTCTGGAACTCCTGCTCGCTGGTATCTCCTTCATCCATATCCTCATCATCGTCCTCGTCTTCATCCTTGTCGCGACCCCGGGGAGGTCTGTCACCTTGCCGCTGTTTGGCCTTGCCGCGGCGTCCTCCCCGGCCATTGAACGGCCGCTTCTTGCTTGGCTCTCCTCCGCCTCCTTGGGCCTTCTCCTTATCGCGACGCTCGTATTCAGCCTTCTGCTGTTCTACGAGGTACTCTACCCTCTTATAGTTCTGGAGATCGTGGCCCTTGGTGCGGTGGATCTTGCAGTACTGCTTGTCGGAGCCGTCCTGCTTGTCGGCTGCCGCTACAGGGGCAGGCTCCTTGCCGGAGCCGCCAGCCTGTGTCTTCTTGGCGGGAGCCTCCTTGCCAGACTGCTCGACAACCAGTACCTCCTTGTTCTTCTTCTTCCTGTTATTCCGCCGCCGGCCTTTCCTCGCCGGGGCGGCATCCTCGCTGTCACTTCCTCCCGCGCCAGTATCCTCTCCGGGGAGCCTCCTCCCCTCTTCAGCACGTGCACATTTGTCAGCCAGAGCGTAAAGCTCGCTGACGTCCCGGATTTTGGTCATGGCCATCTCCTCCCTCATCCGGCGGTTACGCACGTTCTGGTGGAACACGCTGATAACCGTGGCAGGGTGGACATCGGGAATATTGTGCTGAACGCGGCTGAACCTTTGGATGTATTTGCGCAGGGACTCTCCCTCCTTCTGGGCAAGGATATGAAGATCGCTCTCCTGGCCGTGGGGTTTGTGGCCGCCCGTGAAGGCGCCAACAAACTGGTGGCACAAATCTGCCCATGAAGAGATGGAGTTCTCCGGCAAGTGCATAAGCCAAGACCTGACGTTTGGCTTAAGCACTAGCGGGAAGTAGTTGGCTAGTATCTTCTCGTCGCGTCCCCCGGCAGCCTGCACCGCAATGGTGTAGATGCTGAGGAACTCCGAGGGGTGCGTCTTGCCGTCGTATTTCTCGGGTACGTCGGGCTTGAAATTCTTCATGCTGGGCCACTGGACTTGCCGCAGCTCTCGGGTGAACGCAGGGCAACCTGCCGCGTACGGCAAGTCGCCTGGTTCACCGGGCGCGTGCATGTCGACAGCGGTCCCAGCGCGCTGATCGGACTGTCTTCTGGCTTCTCGTCGACGCTCGATGCGGGTTCGAGCATCCTCTTGTCGCCTGTCGTCGAGGACTTGGCGCTGATCGCGGCGAGCCCGCGGATCCGACGACGCCGTGGAGTCGTCGTCGACGTTGATCCGGCGGGGTGGCGATTTCTGCTTCCGCGGCGGGGAGTGCACGATAGTTGCACCCCCGGCGGTCTTGTCTCCATCGGCCTTCGCTTGGTCGACTTGCCGCGGCCGTGAAGTTGCCGGCTGCTGCGGTGCATCGTTGTTGGCGAAGGCGATGAGGCTCTGGATCGTTGCCCTCCAGTCTTCGGCCTTGTCCGCCGCTGGAGGGAAGTCGAGGAGCAGCTGAGCCCTGGCCAGGGCTTCTGCTGGAGAGGAGGGAAATGGTGGCGAACGGTGCGAGGAGCGGGACACGCTCGGACTTCTAACCGCGTTAGAAGGAGCATGTTCCCGTCCCGGCGACCGCGCCTTGCTCGTGCCAGGGCGTTGGCCTTGAGCATCCCGCGACCCGCCGGTCTGTCCACGTCCCAGCAAGCGTATGGTACCTCCGGTACCACGTCGCTGCTGGTCTGGCACCTCCTGAGAGGGACGTGGTGCGTGTACGGACACCGAGGCCTTGGAGTTCGCCCGGTCGTCCGTCTTGTCCTTGGACTTGGTGGCGCCGTGAGTGTCCCCACCGGCGTCCACCCTTCCGCCGGCGCCTCCCCCACCAACCGTCGGCTCTGGTGGTGGTGGGATCGACGCGGACGGGCCTCCGACTTCCGAAGCCTTCTTCTTCGGAGGCATGCTTGATGTTGTTGATGAGGTTGATGAAGCTGGTGAAGTTGCTGAAGGTTGCGCCCGCGTGAGCGCCGGATCAGGTTCGCACTACCTCGACGCCCCCTACCTGGCGCGCCAAAGATGTCGGGGGAAACTGTCCTCCCACGAGCACCTATGGGACCGGAGCCCCTTCTACGTTGCGGTAAGGGAGCGGAGGAAGCACGGAGAGCAGATCGAGGAGCGCACGCGAGCAGTTTACCCAGGTTCGGGCCGCGATGACGCGTAAAACCCTACTCCTGCTTTGGTTGTATTGAGTTTTCGGAGCTCGCGAGCTTGAAGATCTACAGTACCAGCTACACCGAGCGTGGGAGTGAGCGAGTTTCTGGGATCGAACCTCCTCTACGTTGTGCATGGGCCTCCTTTTATAGCTCAAAGGGGTCACCGACAGGTGTCAACGTAGAGGAGGGTAAAAACGTAAATTTGGTGGTAGTTGTAACAGTGCATGAATAGTGTATGAACAGTGGTCTTCACCTAACCTCGACGGTGGGGGACAAGGGCATTTAATGCCCGTCGCCGTCGACCCCAAAAGCGTCTGTCCATGCGTCTCCGTTCGCCACAGCGGTAGCTTCGTCACCGCGGCTTGCCAGCGTGTCCCTCAGGCTGCACAACCATCTGCCACGTGCTCCTGGAAGGGCCCCAGGGCGACGCGTGGCCGAATGAGCTGGAGCGCAGGCACACAGTGTGAGCTTCCCCCGGCAAGCACCTTGCCGGGGCCGCTATCTTGCCGGGCCCGGAAGCTTGCCGCTTCCCGGGCCCCTGCCGGGGCGCACGATGCGCCGCGATGTATCTTTTGCGTTGTTATCCTTTGGCCTTCCTGGCAAGCACCTCTTGCCAGGGCCTTGTGCTGAAAAGATGCCCTTGAGCCTGGTGCGGCCTTCCCGGCAAGCTCCTCTTGCCGGGGTCTTGTCTTCTAACTTGAATACTTTGTTCTTGAATGGCTTGAAGGGGTCTGGAGCGGGCCTTGGCAAGCACGTGGTAAGCCCTGCCGCGGGAAGCTGCTACTGTCCGTGCACAAGTTGGAGTACTAAGGTACCCCTTCCTTAGTACACCGACACCCGGCGGGCGAGGATCCTCCTCCTGCAAATGGGGTTCTTCATCCGCTTCATGGAGATGGCCTCAATGCTGAACAGCTGTACCAACAGCAGCTCCATAACTGGATGGCACAAAATGTGGCTGCGGGGGCTCAAGATCAGAAAAATGAGGAAGATGTTGTTGTTGATAACGGAGATGAAGTTCATTTTCAGGCCGCCTGGGGAGAATGGCCTCCTTCCCCTCCTCCAATGCTTTAAGACTTTCAACAATGACTAGCAAATGAAGGATTGCAGGTCCATGATGGCATTCTACCTCAGAACAACCTACACGATAGTCCAGCTACGGCGTGGAATGACTCTCTATCTGTTCATAGCAGTTCTGACTCCAGTGCCACCCTGTCAGATTCCTATGTACTTGTCCCAGTCAACTTGATGAATAGGCTCTAGGCACGATCAAGCTCTACTACTCCTCCACCACAGCAATCTAGGGAGATTGTCCCTATTTCTGGTATGCCGGCGTCTAACTACTTGGCTGTCAACATATCTGTTTCTGCTGAAGGACTGCACATTGATATGACTCCACATGGCAACATTGTTCCACACATTCTGATCAATGAATGCATTCGCATACTTCGTCTCAATTCTCTTCTGACTGGTCTCATGCGCCCCACTCTGGCATCTTATGGGCCTTGGAGCCATGGCTTTGGTTTTAGGAATGACAGGGTGGAGTTTCAGCTCATAGTATCTGAATCTCATTGAATGGTTACTATTGAATCTACGATAAAAAATACAAGGGAGACGCCTCACTCTTACATGATCACTGAAGAGATATCTGACGAGGTGCATACCGTCAGTCTGAATACTGGTTTGCTGAATTTGCGGTGCCTGCAGCACCTCCTTCTGCTGTGGTTATTGAGGAACTACCAGATGAGTATAATGTGGATGTACCAAATGAATTTTCTGATGATGTGCTTCCTATGGATGAAGAGGTGCTCACTGCTGACACCCTCCAAGTACCGATGTCTTCATAGCAAGTTGCCTTGGGGGCTTCTTCTGCACTATCCTCTGGTGCTCGCCGTAAGGGCAAGATTGTGGCACCTGAGTGTGTTACCTCCCTGCACAGAAGCACCCGCAAAAACAAATATGATGGATTTAGGGTCCCATTGCCTTCTGATACTAAGGTGAAAAACTCCAAGGTGAAGCCATGAATTATTCCTTCTGCTGCATCGCCTATCAACACGGAAGCTCTTCCTACTACTGATGCAGTCCTTCCTCCTATTGATAGTGAAGTACCCCCTCCAATGCCTATTCCAGTTATCCAACAGGTGGGAATCCATATGTGTGCCATCCCTCCCTCGGAGCTGACTGAAGATGCACTCCAAGCTCCAAACAGTGCAGAGCCATCTGCATCTACTTAATTTATCTTCTCCTTATGCCGCTTTTGGTTAATTGGAATGTTTTATGATGGAATGTGTGTGGCTTAAACTCTGCCGATAAGCAACTTGCGCTTCCTAATGCTATCGCTACTAGTGGGTGTTCGATCATTTGCTTACAAGAAACAAAAAAACCGTCGTTTGATTTAGCTTTTATCAAGGCTTGCTGCCCCCGTCGCTTTGATCAGTATGTTTTTGTTCCTTCTAATGGTGCTTCTGGGGGGATCATTACGATTTGGAACATCTGTTCTCTGCTGATGTGATTGCAACTGAGGAGTTTGCTCTAGTAACACGTTTCAAATCAACTCAATCAGCTCAATGCTGGACGCTGGTGAATGTGTATGGGCCATGTCAAGGTGAACAACGAGATAATAATATTAACTGGCTTTTCAACTTAAACATTCCTAGTGATGAAGATTGGCTTCTTGTGGGGATTATAATTTCATACGTGCCCCTGACAATCGCAATAAACCAGGCAGAAACATTTCAGATATGATCATATTTAACGATTTCATTCGATCTCAAGCTCTTATTGAATTACCGGTCAAAGGGCGATCTTACACCTGGAGCAATATGCAAATGGACCCTCTACTTGAACAACTTGAGTGGTTTTTTACTAGCAATCATTGGACACTTTCCTACCCAAAGACATTGGTAAAACCGCTTGGGAAACCTGTCTCAAACAACACTCCTTGTGTTGTTCACATCGAGACAGCCATCCCTCGATCCAAGCTTTTTCGGTTTGAATCATTTTGGATACATCATCAAGGTTTCCAAGAAACAGTGAAGAACTCCTGGTCCAAGCCAGTACAAGCTGATAATACTGCCAAGTTGATCTGTAAGAAACTCAAAATCTTAAGGAGAGATCTAAAATTTTGGAGCAAGAAGATCTCATGGCTTTCAGTGGCAATTGAGAATTCTAATAAAGCACTTAATGCACTTGATGAATTGGAAAACAAACGGTTCCTCACCATACCTGAGACAAATTTTTGACACATCCTTAAAAAGCATCTTCTCCGACTCCTATTCGTTGGGTCAAGTTTGGAGACGAAAATTCAAAAGTTCTTCCAAGCCATGGCGTCTGAAAGATATCGGCGGAATAATATTGCCTCTCTACTGACTAAAGATGGAATTTGTGTTGAGGATCACGCAGGAAAAGAGTCCATTGTTTATCACACCTATAAAGATCGCTTGGGCACTTCGTCTACACGAACAATGAAAGTTGATCTGGCTCGAATAATCAAGAAGTGTGTGGATCTGGATCAACTTACAGTCCCGTTCACCAAAGAAGAAATCGACAATGTCATTAGGACTATGCCGGCAGACAGAGCTCCTGGCCCAGATGGATTTAATGGAGTTTTCTTAAAAACATGCTGGCTAATCACACTGATTCCCAAAGTACATTCCCTATCCACGGTTAATGACTTTCGCCCCATAACTCTGTTGAACTGCTGCTTGAAAGTGCTCACTAAAATCTTGGCAAACCGATTACAACGTGTGATTCTCAAGATTGTTCATCGTAACCAGTATGGGTTCATCAAAGGTCGCTCGATCCAGGACTGCTTGGCTTGGGCATTCGAATACATACATCAGTGCCAAGCATCCAAAAAGGAGATTGAACTCTTGAAACTCGACTTCGCAAAAGCAGTTGATACCATCAAACATGAGCCAATAATTGAAATCATGAGAAGCATGGGGTTTAATGAAAAATGGCTAAGCTGTATTAAATGCTTCTTTAGCTCGGGCAAATCTGTTGTGCTACTTAATGGAACACGGGGTAGGCAATTTCTATGCAAATGTGGAGTGCGTCAAGGTGACCCTCTCGCGCCCCTTCTCTTTGTGCTTGCAGCGGACTTATTGCAGGCTGCCATTAATGACGCGCTTGTAAGAGATCTAATCAAGCTTCCCTTCCCAAGATCCCAACAAATGGACTATCCGGTGATACAATATGCGGATGATACGATCTTGATCATTCCGGCCTGCCATGACCAAGCCCTGATTGTCAAGAATATCCTCACTGATTTTGCTGATTCTATTGGCCTAAAAATCAATTTTCATAAGTCCACAATGGTGCCAATCAATTGCAATGCAGACAAATGTAATGAACTTGCAAGAATCTTTGGTTGTTCCGCTGGCAAAATGCCGTTCACGTACCTAGGGCTGCCTTTGGGATCAACGAGGCCTACAGTTCAAGATTTGATGCCTATGGTTTGTACAGTGGAGCGCCGCCTCTCTGCTACGCCGAATATGATATCCTACGGCAGCAAGCTCTCCCTCCTCAACTCGGTGATCACATCACTTATCATATTTGCACTGTGCATGCTTAAGCTGCCGGCGAAAATCATTGAACTTCTGGACAGAATTAGAAGGAAATGTCTATGGACTAAAAAGACCGAACAAGGCGACAAATGCAACTCACTCGCAGCTTGGGACTTAGTTTGTAAACCCAAAAATTATGGCGGCCTAGGAGTTCTGAATTTGAAAGTTCAAAGTGATGCCCTACTACTCAAATACCTACACAAGTTTTACAATCATCATGATCTCCCATGGGTTCATCTAATTTGGTCCACGTACTACAGCTCCAGAATTCCACATGCTTCGGATACCTATGGCTCATTCTGGTGGAGAGACATAACAACACTAATGCCAATCTATAGGGGGGTTGCGCGAGCTCATGTCAATAATGGCCTAGATGTTTTGTTCTGGAAAGATCAGTGGTCAAGCACCGTCCTAGCGGAATCCTTCCCTAGAGCTTTTTCATATGCCATCAATGAGGACATCTCAGTTCAAGGATTCCTAACTGCGCCTTCACTAAGCCAGACATTCCATCTACCACTCTCTGAACAAGCTTTCGACGAAGTGAAAGAGCTTCAACTCCAACTGGCAAGCATCACTTTAAATGAAGCAACAAATAGCTGGTCCAACACATGGGGATCGGGTGTCTACTCTGCGCAAGGATACTACAAGTTTTACTTCAGGGACATGAAAGCCCATGGAATTTTCAAGTGGATATGGAAATCAAGGGCCACGATGAAAATTAAAGTTTTTGGCTGGCTCCTCCTGGTCGACTGGCTAAACACTCGCAACATGATCGAAAGAAGACACTATCATATTGGAGAAGATCACAGTTGTCTTCTTTGTGACTCCCCCGAGGAAGAAACTTTGGGACACCTTTTCTTTGAGTGTCCCTTCAGCTGCAATTGCCGGAGAGCCCTTGATATCTCCTGGAATGCAGAAGAGACAACGCTACAAAAGATATCAACAACTAAGCTTGGTTGGAGACGGCCCCTCTTCATGGAAACATTGCTACTGGCTGCTTGGAGTATTTGGAAGGAGAGGAACAATAAGCATTTTAGGGGGATTTCACCATCAAAAGAATCCTGGCTGAGAAGATTCAAGGAAGATTTTTCTCTCCTTACTCATAGGGTGAAGGAGAAACACAAGAACTTTATTCCCTCTTTCCTAGCCTCTATAGTGTAGGATTTCACTCTACCCCAATCATGGGGATGTAAACTATGTGTACATTGTGACCCATTCTTTAATTTAATTCACGGTAGGAGGTTCTCCTACTGTTAAAAGTTCAAAAAAAAAGTGTCACAAACAACCCTAGAGTTCGTAGTAAAATCACACCTTAAGACACAAATCAACCAAAACCCTAATGTCACCTAGATACTCCAATGTCACCACAAGTATCCGCAGATATGATTATATGACATGCATCACACAATCTCAGATTCATCTATTCAAACCAACACAAAAAACTTCAAAGAGTGCCCCAAAGTTTCTATCAGAGTGTCAAGAAGAAAACGTGTGCCAACCCCTATGCATAGATTCCCAAGGTCACGGAACCCGCAAGTTGATCACCAAAACATACATCAAGTGAATCACGTGATATCCCATTGTCACCACAGATAAGCACATGCAAGACATACATCAAGTGTTCTCAAATCCTTAAAGACTCAATCCGATAAGATAACTTCAAAGGGAAAACTCAATCCATTACAAGAAGGTAGGGGGGAGAAATATCATAAGATCCAACTATAATAGCAAAGCTCGTGGTACATCAAGATCGTGCCAAATCAAGAACACGAGAGAGAGAGAGAGAGAGAGAGAGAGAGAGAGAGAGAGAGAGAGAGATCAAACACATAGCTACTGGTACATACCCTCATCCCCGAGGGTGAACTACTCCCTCCTCGTCATGGATGATACGTCCATTTTGCATCATGCTTTTATATTGATGTTTATTGCATCATTGGCTATTATTACACATTATGTCACAATAATTATGCGTTTTCTCTCTTATTTTACAAGGTTTACATGAAGATGGAGAATGCCGTCAGCTGGAATTCTGGGCTGGAAAAGGAGCAAATATTGGAGACCTATTCTGTACTACTCAAAAAGTCCTGAAACTCCACGAATGTTAGTTTTGGAATATATCAAAAATATCGGCCGAAGAAAGCACTAGAGGGGGGACCCACCGTCCACGAGGGTGGGGGCGTGCCCTACCTCCCTGGGTGTGCCCCTGTCTCGTGGGCCACCTAGCAGCCCCCCGATGCCCATCTTCTGGTATAAGGTGTCATCTTCCCTGAAAAAAAAATCAGAAGGAAGCTTTCCGGACGAAGCGCCGCCGTCTCAAGGCGGAACCTTGGCGGAACCAATCTAGGGCTCCGGCGGAGCTATTATGCCGGGGAAACATCCCTCTGGGAGGGGGAAATCGTCACTATCATCGTCACAATCGACCCTCTCATCGGGAGGGGGTCAATCTCCATCAACGTCTTCACTACCACCATCTCCTCTCAAACCCTAGTTCATCTCTTGTATCCAATCTTTGTACCAAAACCTCAGATTGGTACATGTGGGTTGCTAGTAGTGTTGATTACTCCTTGTAGTTGATGCTAGTTGGTTTATCCGGTGGAAGATCATATGTGCAGATCCATTATGATATTAATACCCCTCTGATTATGAACATGAATATTATTTGTGAGTAGTTACGTTTGTTCCTGAGGACATGGGAGAAGTCTTGCTATAAGTAGTCATGTGAATTTGGTATTCGTTCCATATTTTGATGAGATGTATGTTGTCTTTCCTCTATTGGTGTTATGTGAACGTCGACTACATGACACTTCACCATTGTTTGGGCCTAGAGGAAGGCATTGCGAAGTAATAAGTAGATGATGGGTTTCTAGAGTGATAGAAGCTTAAACCCTAGTTTATGCGTTGCTTTGTAAGGGGCTGATTTGGATCCATATGTTTCATGCTATGGTTAGGTTTACCTTAATACTTCTTTTGTAGCTGCGGATGCTTGCAATAGAGGTTAATCATAAGTGGGATGCTTGTCCAGGTAAGGGCAGTACCCAAGCACCGGTCCACCCACAAACCAAATTATCAAAGTAACAAACATGAATCATATGAGCGTGATGAAAACTAGCTTGAAGATAATTCCCATGTGTCCTCGGGAGCGCTTTTCATTATATAAGAGTTTGTCCAGGCTTGTCCTTTGCTACAAAAAAGATTGGGCCATCTTGCTGCACCTTATTTACTTTTATTACTTGTTACTCGTTACAAATTATCTTATCACAAAACTATCTATTACCGATAATTTCAGTGCTTGCAGAGAATACTTTACTGAAAACTGCCTATCATTTCCTTCTGCTCCTCATTGGGTTCAACACTCTTACTTATCGAAATGACTACGATAGATCCCCTACACTTGTGGGTCATCAATGGAGAGCGCAGGGATGATGAAGATGGCCACCGGTGATGGATCCCCCCTCTGACAGGGTGCCGGAACAGGGTCCCGATTGGTTTTTGGTGGTTACAAAGGCTTGCGGCGGCGGAACTCCCGATCTAGGTTATTTTCTAGAGGTTTGGGGATTTATAGGAGAGGTTAGCGTCGAGAACAAGTCAGGGGGCCCCACGGAGAGTCCACGAGGCACAGGGGCACGCCCTCCACCCTCGTGGGGCCCACGGGCCTCCCCTCCAGTAACTCTTCGTTCCAGTATTTTTTACATTTTCCAGAAAAAATCTCCGTTGATTTTCAGTGCATTCCGAGAACTTTTATTTCTGCGCAAAAACAACACTGTCGGGGGAAACTGTCCGCCACCAACACCTATGGGACCGGAGCCCCTTTGTCTGTGCGGTGCGAGGGCGGAGGGAGCACGAAGAGCAGATCGTAGCGAGCACGCGGGCAGTTTTACCCAGGTTCGGGCCGCGGTAGACGCGTAAAACCCTACTCCTGCTTAGTTGTGTATTGAGTTGGGGAGCTCGGGAGCTTGAAGAAGCAGCTACACCGAGCGTATGAGTGATCTAGGTTCCGAACCCCCTCCACGTTGTGCATGGGCCTCCTTTTATAGTGCAAGGGGTCACCGACAGGTGTCAACGTAGGAGAAAGGGGTAAAAACGTAAAAGAGGTGGTAGTTGTAACAATGCGGGAATAGTGGAGCTACAGTGCGCGAACAGTGGTCGCTACCTACTTTGACAGTGGGGGACAAGGGCATTTAATGCCCGTCGCCGTCGACCCCAAAAGCTCCCGCCCTTGCGTCTCCGTTCGCCACGGCGATGGCTTCACCACCGTGAAGTGCCACCGTGTCCCCCAGGCTGCACAGCCATCCTCCACGCGTCCTTGGAATGGCCCCAAGGCGACGCGTGGGCCGATGAGCTGGAGCGCGGGCACACAGCGCATCTCTCCCCGGCAAGCACCTTGCCGGGGTCTTGACCTTGCCGGGCCCGGGAGCTTGCCGGGCCCTCGCCGGGACGCATATAGCGCCGAGGCGTGTCTTCTATGATGGAATCTTCTAGTCATCCTGGCAAGCTAATCTTGCCAGGGCCCTGCGTGAGTGATGTATCCTTGAGCCTGGAACGGCCTTCCCGGCAAGCTCCGCTTGCCGGGGTCTCGATCTTCTGTCTTGTATACTTTGTTTTTGAATGGTTTGATATGGAGCAGGAAGGTCTTCGGCGAGCACGCGGTAAACCCTGCCGCGGGAAGCTGCAACTGCCCGTGCACAAGTTGGGGTACTGAGGCACCCCTACCTTAGTACACCGACAGGAGCCCCCGGGCCTGGGCCACAAACGGTGCCGAGCGCTGTTGGGCCAGGCCCAAAACAGTGCACGGGCACACGCGGCCCACGGCGCGCCGAATCCACTTCCGTATCCGCCGCGTCCCCCCGTAACGGCACGCGTCGATTGCGGCGTCGTGGGATGGGACGTGCCCACGTTCCTTCAATGGAAAGAGCGAAACACCCCCCCCCCACTTCCCCATAAAAGCAGAGGAAGCAGGAGCGGTTCCCCTCCTTACGCTTTCATTGCATCTCCTTCTTCCTCCAGAGATCCCTTTTGCGCTCCGCCTCCACACCTCCGCCGCCGCCGTCTGCATCTCCGGTGTCGCCGGGCTCTTCGTCCCCCTTCCTCCGCCGCCTCCGCCATGGCCCCGAAGACCGACAAGGCGAAGGCGGAGAAGGCCAAGAAGGAGAAATCGGAGCAAGCGGCGAGGCTCACCGCGTATCGGAAGCGGAACCTCGTCTTTCCGCCGAAGCTCGGCGCGCGGGAGCTCTGGAACAAGTATTGCTTGTTCTGGTCCAAGGGAACCGCGACGCACCCCCGCACCCGAGCTTATCCGGCCGCCGCCAAGGACAACTACCCCGGCGGGTACTATTTCTTCGCAGCCTTCTTCCACTGCGGTCTTTGCCCTCCTTTTTCTGAGTTCTTCTGTGACATAATGCACACCTATGGCCTCCACCTTCCTGACTTCACCCCCAACGCCATCCTCACAATGGCGGTTTTCGCACACATGTGCGAAAACTATATAGGAATACACCCAAACGTAGCTCTGTTTAGGCATTTCTTCACTCCTAGAGCAGAGGCCGGCGCCCCCCTCTCCGGAGGAATTTCTTGGGTTTTCCGTCTGAACAAGAAGGAGTCCTACTTGCCGGGGGAGCTCCGCGGCAAGTGGGAGGAATGGCGTGCGGAATGGTGCTGGATTGTCGAGGACCAGCCGCAACCCTTCACTGCGCCGTGCACAACGCCCATCGTGCGCGGCAGGGACTGGAGCGAGCTGGATTCGGACGACGGCATGCTCAACGTCGCCCTCATCAGGATTCTGCGTCTCCGGACCGCTAGGCTGTCCGTCGCTGAAGTAGGTACAGACTTCCTCCGCCGCCGCATCGCCCCTCTCCAAGACAGGAAAAGGCCGGCCTGGGAGTACGGCAACTCGGCGGATATCATGAGGTTGCGGCCCGGGCTCAACTACAACTTCACGTCGCTGGAGCTGAAGGGGATGGTCCGGGAGCTGTTTAAGCACGATCCGTCCCACCCGGAATGGTTCAGGGGGCCCCGGGGAGTGGTGCCCCTTTGCAACAGTACGGCTTGCGATCCTCTCCGCGCCATGATGCCCGCGTGTGATTCGCACGGCGTGGACCGCACGTGGATTCCGCCCAAGCCAATAGACATCCTCAGCTTCTTCGACAACCTTGAGGAGGTGGCGAAGAACAAGAACGAGACCCGGGAGCTGACGCGGGACACCACCGACCAGGAGATTGCGTATATCGCTTCTCGGGTTGAAGAGGCCACTGTAGCCGCAGCGGCAGGGGAGTTCGGCTACACGCCCGATGAGGCAGATGCTGCGGAGGCGTCCTGCCAAGCCGAAGAGGCGGAGATCCGCAGGCTACTGCAGCTGCCTCCCGACGCGCTCGCCGGGGTCCCATCCTTGAGGCGCTCCGAGATCATCGGAATCCAGACGGAGGTCGCGGCGAGAAGCCGCGCCGCCGGAGGGAACAGGGGCGCCGCAGGGAGCGGAGGCGCCGGAGGGAAGGAGGCCGCAGCGCAGGGCGCTGGGCCCAGCAAGCCAGCCGGGGAGGAGGAGGAGGAGGACGCCGAGGCCGCCGAGGACTCCGGCGGGTCAACGGAGCTCTATGCCGACGACCTCTCCTCGTCGTCGGAGGCCTCCCCGCCCCCGGCAAGCCCTAGGCGGTCTCCACTGAAGCTTCTCCGCAAGACGGCGACGGGAGAGAGGGCGCAGGCGCCCCGGCAACAACCAGCTCGCCGGGCAGCTCCCCGGGGGAGCCAAGCTGTGCCGGGGGCGACCGGCGCACCAGCTACAGCGGAGGCGGCCCGCGCGCAGGCCACGACGGAGGCGCCCCGCAAGCAGGCCACAACAGAGGCGCCTCGTAGGCCGGCGTCGAGCCGACAGGAGTCTTCACGGGGCGGAGCGGCGGCTCCGCCCGCTCCCCTGGCCTCGGCTACCACAGGGGCTGGGTCTTCGCAGCCCCCAGTCCCAGGGACCGCCAAGCGCCCGAGGGAATCTTCGCCTCCCGCCCCTCGCGCAGACGCGCCCCAGGTGGAGTTTGATTTCTCCGCCTTGAGCGACGACGACGAGGAGGAGCAGGAGTAAGAACTCGATATCCTTTATCTTCTCAAATTTCGTCTTGATTATTGTTGGTGCTAATCTTGTTTCTTGCTTTGACTTCAGGACCTTGGCGGAGCGAGTGGCAAAGAGAGCCAAGGTGCCCGTGGTCGAGGTCGCGGACGACTCGCCCGCCGCGGCGACTGGGGACGTACCGGAGCCAAGCTTGCCGGATCCGAGCCAAGAAGCAAGCAACATATGAAAGCCTTACCAAGAAGCAAGCAACATATGAAAGCTAAGTTATTAGAATTTGACCAGTTCAAATTTTTAAATTTTAGTTGTCTTCCTTGAACAATCACACTTTGTATGGAAAACCTGTGCGCGGAGGAACCTACCCGTAGCTAGCCGCACCCTTGTCTTGTTTCCGAGTACGCTCAACGATCTAAGTGAGCTGCGGCAAGTGTCGCGCCCTTACTTCGTTTTCGAGTTCGCTCAGCAAGCTAAGTGCGTTGCGACTAGCTGCGGCAAGGTTGCTTGCCGGTGAGACCTTGGCCAGCAGGCTGCTCAGAGTCCAGCACTCAGCGCTCGCGGCAAAGGCCCCTTGCCGGCGAGCTCCCCGGGAGCGTAGGGTGAAAAGCATACAAAGTAAATGACCAAGACAAGGAAGATAACATTGCGCTGATTGACCAAAATGAGATAAATATCTTACAAAGGGTAACTTGTCACAATGGACTAATGAGTTCATAACACCCTGTGCAGCAACAAAAAGAGGTAAAAGATAATGGAGGCCTAATCTACGCGGTCGCCCTCGATCCTGGAGAGCTTGCTCACTTTGGCAATGATGTGGGCGACCTGCTCCTTCAGTGCCTCCATGTTTGCGTCAGCCGGCAGGCAGCGGAGAACGTTGGTGAGGTTTATGCCGGGATTGCGGTATACAATCTTCGTCAGCACGCGCTCCAAGGTTCCCGTGCAGAGCAGGCGCGACTCCTCGGCCAGCTGCGCAGGAATCTTATTCCGAAGACCTGCAAGAGCCGGCGCAATCCCTCTGAAGAAGAGGCTGAGTTTGGCGCTGTGCGGAAGATCCGGATCCGGGGAGTAGATGAGATGCTCGACTTTCAGCGCCAGCAGCTCCTGGTCGATGTTGGACGCAGAAGATACCAAGTCCTCGGTCCATACTTCAATGGTATGGCGGAAGTTCTCGGACGCCTTGTTGACGCTGTCCACCAAGGCTCGCTCCTTGCGGAGCTCCTCCTTCAACTTAGTCTCCCGGCCCCGGACGGCGTCAAGCGAGTCCTTCAACATGGAGACCTTCAACTCCAGGTCCTCGATGGAGTCCTTGGCGGCCTTCAACTCGTCGCCCCTCTCAGAAAGACGCACCTGGAGTTCTGAGTTAGTGTGGGCGGCCTTCTCGCGCTCTATATTGGGCGCGGCGACCTTCTCCACGCTCGCCTTCAGCGACTCCTCCAGCTGCGCGACCTTGGCGGCAAGCTCCTCCTTGGCGGTCTCCGCGGCAGCCGCGGCGGCTTTCGCCTCCTTCAGCTCCCCGCCAAGGGCCTGCTCCCGAGCGGCAAGTTCTTCCTCGTGGGCGTCGAGGTTGACCTTCCGCTGGGCGAGTTCTCCTTCTCGCCGGGACAGCTCCACCCCGGCAAGCCGCTGCTGTTCTTCGGCCTCGGCCTTCTCCAGCACCCACTCCTGGTATTCTCCGGCAAGTCGCTCGCGCTCCTCCGCCACCTCGTGGAGGGCCGCCTGGTTGGCGGCGCTGAGCTCCGCCGCGCGCTTCTCCATCTCCGCGGCGGCCTTGGCGGCGAGGGCCTCCCGAGAAGCAAGCTTCGCCTGCCTGGCCCGGTAAAGGGCCAGGAGCTGGTGAAGCAGCTTCTCCTCCTCGGGCCCGTCGCTTCCGCCGGGCGCCTCGACGATCTTCAAGCCCGCGGAGGCGAGGATCTCCCCATCAAACGCCTCGCCCTCCGCGGGAGCTCGCGACGAAGACCCCCAAGGCACCTGGATGAAGACGCCGTTGGGGGCTTCGAGGTAGTAGCCGGCCTGCTCCTTTCCGGCGGAGGGGTCGGCGGCCGGCGCAGCACTTGATGCTCCCGCCGCCTCCGGGTCGGCGGTGCGGTCGCCGTCCCCCTCCCCGGCCGCTGCGTCCGCAGCCGGAGCGGCCTCTGGCGCAGCTGGCTCGGCGGCTTCAGCCGTGTCCTCGGTGGCAGAGGCGTCGCCGCCGCCGCCCTGCGCGCCCTCCTCCTCAATGATGATGACCTCCGTCTCCATCTGCTCGGGGGGAGGAGGATCTAGAAGAAGAAGAAGAAGCAAAGAAAGTTCAAGCAAATATCCAAAAAGAGACAATGCCAAGAAGACAAAATTACAAGACCTACCTTGGCGGACGACGTCAGCGGCGGGCTCCCTCGCCGGGCAGCTCTGCCTTGGCGGAGTGGCCGCCCTCGCCGGGCTGCTCGCCCTTGGCGGGATACTCGTCCTTGGCGGAGTACCCGCCCTTGGCGGAGCACTTTCCCTTGCCGGAGAGTTCGGCCTTGGCGGGGACGGCGGGGCCTGCAGCTCCTCGGGGGCGGCCTCCGGACGCTCCTGCGGCTGTGGCTCCACCTCTGCATAAGTCGAGACAAAAATATTAAGATGCTGGAACAAGACAAAATCTCCAAGCGCACCCGACAAATGGAAGTACAAGAACCCAGACTTACGCTGGGGGCTGCGCTGGGGGCTGCTCCTCGGAGCAGCGCTCGGATCCGGCAAGCTTGGCTCCGGTACGTCCCCAGTCGCCGCGGCGGGCGAGTCGTCCGCGACCTCGACCACGGGCACCTTGGCTCTCTTTGCCACTCGCTCCGCCAAGGTCCTGAAGTCAAAGCAAGAAACAAGATTAGCACCAACAATAATCAAGACGAAATTTGAGAAGATAAAGGATATCGAGTTCTTACTCCTGCTCCTCCTCGTCGTCGTCGCTCAAGGCGGAGAAATCAAACTCCACCTGGGGCGCGTCTGCGCGAGGGGCGGGAGGCGAAGATTCCCTCGGGCGCTTGGCGGTCCCTGGGACTGGGGGCTGCGAAGACCCAGCCCCTGTGGTAGCCGAGGCCCGGGGAGCGGGCGGAGCCGCCGCTCCGCCCCGTGAAGACTCCTGTCGGCTCGACGCCGGCCTGCGAGGCGCCTCTGTTGTGGCCTGCTTGCGGGGCGCCTCCGTCGTGGCCTGCGCGCGGGCCGCCTCCGCTGTAGCTGGTGCGCCGGTCGCCCCCGGCACAGCTTGGCTCCCCCGGGGAGCTGCCCGGCGAGCTGGTTGTTGCCGGGGCGCCTGCGCCCTCTCTTCCGTCGCCGTCTTGCGGAGACGCTTCAGTGGAGACCGCCTAGGGCTTGCCGGGGGCGGGGAGGCCTCCGACGACGAGGAGAGGTCGTCGGCATAGAGCTCCGTTGACCCGCCGGAGTCCTCGGCGGCCTCGGCGTCCTCCTCCTCCTCCCCGGCTGGCTTGCTGGGCCCAGCGCCCTGCGCTGCGGCCTCCTTCCCTCCGGCGCCTCCGCTCCCCGCGGCGCCCCTGTTCCCTCCGGCGGCGCGGCTTCTCGCCGCGACCTCCGTCTGGATTCCGATGATCCCGGAGTGCCTCAAGGATGGGACCCCGGCGAGCGCGTCGGGAGGCAGCTGCAGTAGCCTGCAGATCTCCGCCTCTTCGGCTTGGCAGGACGCCTCCGCAGCATCTGCCTCGTCGGGCGTGTAGCCGAACTCCCCTGCCGCTGCGGCTACAGCGGCCTCTTCAACCCGAGAAGCGATATACGCAATCTCCTGGTCGGTGGTGTCCCGCGTCAGCTCCCTGGTCTCGTTCTTGTTCTTCGCCACCTCCACAAGGTTGTCGAAGAAGCTGAGGATGTCTATTGGCTTGGGCGGAATCCACGTGCGGTCCACGCCGTGCGAATCACACGCGGGCATCATGGCGCGGAGAGGATTGCAAGCCGTACTGTTGCAATGGGGCACCACTCCCCGGGGCCCCCTGAACCATTCCGGCCAAAGATGTCGGGGGAAACTGTCCGCCACCAACACCTATGGGACCGGAGCCCCTTTGTCTGTGCGGTACGAGGGCGGAGGGAGCACGAAGAGCAGATCGTAGCGAGCACGCGGGCAGTTTTACCCAGGTTCGGGTCGCGGTAGACGCGTAAAACCCTACTCCTGCTTAGTTGTGTATTGAGTTGGGGAGCTCGGGAGCTTGAAGAAGCAGCTACACCGAGCGTATGAGTGATCTAGGTTTCGAACCCCCTCCACGTTGTGCATGGGCCTCCTTTTATAGTGCAAGGGGTCACCGACAGGTGTCAACGTAGGAGAAAGGGGTAAAAACGTAAAAGAGGTGGTAGTTGTAACAGTGCGGGAATAGTGGAGCTACAGTGCGCGAACAGTGGTCGCTACCTACTTTGAGAGTGGGGGACAAGGGCATTTAATGCCCGTCGCCGTCGACCCCAAAAGCTCCCGCCCTTGCGTCTCCGTTCGCCACGGCGATGGCTTCACCACCGTGAAGTGCCACCGTGTCCCCCAGGCTGCACAGCCATCCGCCACGCGTCCTTGGAATGGCCCCAAGGCGACGCGTGGGCCGATGAGCTGGAGCGCGGGCACACAGCGCATCTCTCCCCGGCAAGCACCTTGCCGGGGTCTTGACCTTGCCGGGCCCGGGAGCTTGCCGGGCCCTCGCCGGGACGCATATAGCGCCGAGGCGTGTCTTCTATGATGGAATCTTCTAGTCATCCTGGCAAGCTCCTCTTGCCAGGGCCCTGCGTGAGTGATGTATCCTTGAGCTTGGAACGGCCTTCCCGGCAAGCTCCGCTTGCCGGGGTCTCGATCTTCTGTCTTGTATACTTTGTTTTTGAATGGTTTCATATGGAGCAGGAAGGTCTTCGGCGAGCACGCGGTAAACCCTGCCGCGGGAAGCTGCAACTGCCCGTGCACAAGTTGGGGTACTGAGGCACCCCTACCTTAGTACACCGACAAACACCATAGTAGTTCTGCTGAAAATAGTGTCAGTCCAGGTTAGTTCTAACCAAATTATACCAAAATCATGTAGAAATATTATAAACATGGCATGAATACATAAAAAATTATAGATACGTTGGAGACGTATCAGGCACATGCAAATTTACTTAGGACGACAGTGTAATACCACGTATAGGTAGGTATGGTGGACTCATCTGGAATAACTTGGGTTCATGATTTTGATGTACAAGCAGAATTCCCACTTAGTACAGGTGAAGGCTAGCAAATAGATTGAGAAGCGGCCAGCTAGAGAGCAACAACGGTCATGAACATACATTATGCATAATAAACATTGGTCACCAGCATGAGTAGGATATGGACACCATGAACATAAGTATCATAGAGGCTATGTTGGTTTTGATTGAACTACATGCATAAACATGTGCCAAGTCAAGCCACTCGAACATTCAGAGGAGGATACCATATCATCATACTACATCACAATCATTTTAATGCAATGTTGATATCCAAGATAAATCATTATTCACTCCAAGCTACTTATGCATGGGATGAGAAACAATAATCTCTAATTGTCATTGCAAACATGTTTGATCATAATGAGCTGAATCATGGACACTAGGTTAAACATATTTACATAAACAAAAATAAGTTGAGTTCATATCTGTTTCTCTTTGCCACGGCCAGTTCATCGAATATCGTAATTATTGCCTTTCACTTGCACGACCGAATGATATGAAAATAATAATAGTGCAAGAGTGTCATAGACTAAGCTGGAATCTGCAAACATTTTATTCAACAGGAGAAGACAAGGTAAAACAGGCTCTTGTTAGATTAACAATTATGCATATGAGAGCCACTCAACATTTTCATCGTGGTCTTCTCCTTGGTATGACTCAATAAACAGAAAATAAATTCAGAGGAACACAATGAAATATTTTGGAGTTTTTGGGTTTTCTAGAACAAGCAAATAAAGAGGGAAAGCCAAAACGAGAAAAACTATTTACACGGGAAAGCTCCCAACAAGAAAAATAGGAATAGGGAAATCATTTTGGGTTTTATTTTTAGTGCTTCTACAAACTATTCTAGAAAGAAAAGCAAAATAATAAGAAAATATTTTTGTATTTTCTCAAGTTTTTCAGACACACAAGAAGAAAGCGAGAAAATAAAATTAAGCATGGATAATACAATGAAAAAGTGTGAACATCGACAACTAAAATGTGTGAACATGAATGTAAAGTTGATGAGAAACACGTACTCCCCCAATCTTAGGCTTTTGGCCTAGCATGGTAATCACCACTCGAAGAAACCATGGGGTCCCATGTTGAATTGATGATGAGCGGGCACCTGAGGATCCCACTCTCGAGGCTCCTCCCGTGCTGCAGCTAGGTTGTTCCGGTAGGTGACGATGTCCTCAGGCATAATCATGTATCCGCCCTGGCAATAGGATCAAACAAAGCAGGTGCAAGTAATGGGATATATCACGAGTAGTCACGCTAAAAACTAGATTATAGGGAATATGAATGTTAGGATAGTCGGCAGCAGTAAATTGGTGGTGATCCATAGCTACACGATCTAGGTAGACCCTAGATAAAGAAAAATCATGGAGGCGTATCTGAACATTAAAGCGAGTTGCCAAATGAGTGACGTAAATACCTCCATGTATTTTACCCTTAGACCTATTAATGTGGAGTCGGCGTGCCACAATAGCTCACATGCTATAAGTATTGTCACCCTCTAGTGCACGATGCAAAACAGCAAGGTCTGGTGAACTGAGTGCACCCACCTTCTCTCTAGCTAGCAGGCATTTTGTAATAAAAAGAGCAAAATAACGAACAACAAGAAAATGCAAGCCAGCGGCAGTGATACTCGACACCCCTCTCTCATCACCCACCGTCAAGGTACGGTAAAAAAAATTCAAACTCTACGGGTCTAGGCTATGCCAAACTACCATCTATAGGAAGCAAGCATATTTCGCAAAATTCAGTCAATGGTATCTGATGAAGTTCGGCATATAAATTAAACTGCACTTCAGGGGGATTATTCCTAGGTAAGAATTGAAAACTTTGCACAAAGGAATTTGTGAGGACATGATATTGTTAACATTCAGCTGCGATGAATTCGGTAAGGCCGGCATTAGCAACATATTGTGCAAACTCTTGAAGGATTCCAACATCTTCCATGAATGGAGTATGCGGACATTCGCACGGCCATACCTCCGCCATTCTCCAGAAGCGAAGATCACTGTCAGATGACTCCCCAATAACTCCTTTGGAGTTCTTCTTGGAAGCAAACTTCCTAAAAATACTCATGTTTTCCTATGAACAAAATTCTAAAATTTTAGTCCACAAAAAGTTGTTAACAAAACTTCCTAAGATTGATAGAAACTACTCATGGGGATACATAGAGGCCATATCAAGCATTCAAACTACTTAGAACTTAAATAATTCAACATGCAAGCTCATCTATAGCAGCACTAAGAGTAGCTAATTATTCTGAATATAAACCATTAAAACAAAAACTAATTGGACAAATAGTGGAGTCACATACCAAGCAACAATCCCCCGAAACAGTTTTGGAAACGGAGCTTCGAGCAAGGAGATCAAAATCCACGAGTTTGAGAGCAAGAACACGAGAGAAAGAGCAATGATGATTTTTTTCTGGAGGTAGGTGATGAAGTGGTGTAAAGGGATAAGTGAGAGGGGCCACGTGGGGACCACAACCTACCAGGGCGCGTCTTGGGGTCCTGGCGCGCCCAGGTGGGTTGTGCCCACCTGGTGCACCTCCCTCTGATATTATTTGCACCAGAAATTCTTAAATATTCGGAAAAAACATGTTAAATTTCCAGGGCATTCACAGAACTTTTATTTTTGGGTCATTCTTTATTGTACGGAAACTCAGAAAACAGGCAAAACACGGCATTTTATTTTATTTGACTAGTGGGGACAGAGAAAAATAAAAAGTAGGGACATAAGGTAGTGCTTACTAAATTCATCAACTACATACCGTTCAAAAATGATCCATTAATAAGGTTGATCAAGTCTTATTAACAACCACTTTCAATTAGCATAAAACCGAAGGATTTTCGTATATCGCTAAGTTACCTGAACGGGGATATGAACGTCCCCAACACTATGCATTTCATATTTCTTCTTAACAGTAGGTAAAGGTATTTGAAAACTTCCAACAGTGATTTTCGGAGATTTTTCAATAACATTAACACCATTCACTTGGAATTGTTTCTTCAAAAAATGCACCGTATGCTCATTACCATTGATATGAAAAGTGACCTTGCTTTTATTACAATCAATAACAGCCCCTGCAGTATTCAAGAAGGGTCTACCAAGAATAATAGACATATTGTCGTCCTCGGGCATCTCAAGTATAACAAAGTCAGTCAACATAGTAACATTAGCAACAACAACAGGCACATCCTCACAAATACCGATAGGTATGGCAGTTGATTTGTCAGCCATTTGCAAAGATATTTCAGTAGGTGTAGGCTTATTCAAATCAAATCTTTTATATTAAGAGAAAGGCATAACACTAACACCATCTCCTAAATCACATAAAGCAGTTTTCACATAATTCTTTTTGATGGAGCAAGGTATAGTTGGTATCCCTAGGTCTCCAAGTTTTTTAGGTACTCCACCCTTAAGAGTATAATTAGCAAGCATGGTGGAGATTTCAGCTTCTGGTATTTTCCTCTTATTAGTGATTGTCGGGGGAAACTGTCCACCACGAACACCTATGGGACCGGAGCCCCTTGTTTGTGCGGTAAGAGGGCGGAGGGAGCACGAAGAGCAGATCGTAGTGAACACGCGGGCAGTTTACCCAGGTTCGGGCCGCGATGGACGCGTAAAACCCTACTCCTGCTTGGTTTGTATTGAGTTGGAGAGCTCGGGAGCTTGAGGAACTAGCTACACCGAGCGTATGAGCGATCTAGGTTCCGAACCCTTTCTACGTTGTGCATGGGCCTCCTTTTATAGTGCAAGGGGTCACCGACAGGTGTCAACGTAGGAGAAAGGGGTAAAAATGTAAAAGAGGTGGTAGTTGTAACAGTGCGGGAATAGTGGAGCTACAGTGCGTGAACAGTGGTCGCTACCTACTTTGACAGTGGGGGACAAGAGCATTTAATGCCCGTCGCCGTCGACCCCAAAAGCGCCCGCCCTTGCGTCTCCGTTTGCCACGGCGATGGCTTCACCACCGTGGAGTGCCACCGTGTCCCCCAGGCTGCACAGCCATCCGCCACGCGTCCCAGGAGAGGCCCCAGGGCGACGCGTGGGCCGATGAGCTGGAGCGCGGGCACACAGCGCAACTCTCCCGGCAAGCACCTTGCCGGGATCTTGACCTTGCCGGGCCCGGGAGCTTGTCGGGCTCTGAAGCTTGTCGCTCCCCGGACCCTGCCGGGGCGCATATAGCGCCGAGGCATGTCTTCTGCAATGGAATCTTCTAGTCTTCCTGGCAAGCTCCTCTTGCCAGGGCCTTGCGTGAGTGAGGTAACCTTGAGCCTGGAACGGCCTTCCCGGCAAGCTCCACTTGCCGGGGTCTCGATCTTCTGTCTTGTATACTTTGTTTTTGAATGGTTTTACATGGAGCAAGAAGGTCTCCGGCGAGCACGTGGTCGACCCTGCTGCGGGAAGCTGCTAGTGCCCGTGCACAAGTTGGGGTACTGAGGTACCCCTACCTTAGTACACCGACAGGAGCCCCCGGGCCTGGGCCACACACGGTGCCGAGCGCTGTTGGGCCAGGCCCAAAACAGTGCACGGGCACGCGCGGCCCACGACACGCCGAACCCACTTCCGCATCCGCCGCGTCCCCCCGTAACGGCACGTGTCGATTGCGGCGTCGTGGGATGGGACGTGGCCACGTTCTTTTAATGGAAAGAGCGAAACGCCCCCCACTTCCCCATAAAAGCAGAGGAAGCAGGAGCGGTTCCCCTCCTGCGCCTTCATTGCCTCTTCTTCCATCTCCAGAGATCCCCTTTGCGCTCCGCCTCCACACCTCCGCTGCCGCCGTCCGCATCTGCGGCGTCGCCGGACTCTTCGTCCCCCTTCCCTCGCCGCCTCCGCCATGGCCCCGAAGACCGATAAGGCGAAGGCGGAGAAGGCCAAGAAGGAGAAATCGGAGCAAGCGGCGAGGCTTACCTTGTATCGGAAGCGGAACCTCATCTTCCCGCCGAGGCTCAGCGCGCGGGAGCTCTGGAACAAGTATTACTTGTTCTGGTCCAAGAAGACCAAGGCGCACCCCCGCACCCGAGCCTATCCGGCCGCCGCCAAGGACAACTACCCCGGCGGGTACTATTTCTTCGCAGCCTTCTTCCACTGCGGTCTTTGCCCTCCTTTTTCCGAATTCTTCTGTGACATAATGCACACCTACGGCCTCCATCTTCTTGACTTCACCCCCAACGCCATCCTCACGATGGCGGTTTTCGCACACATGTGCGAAAACTATGTTGGGATATACCCAAACGTAGCGCTGTTTAGGCATTTCTTCACCCCTAGAGCAGAGGCCGGCGCCCCCCTCTCCGGAGGAATATCTTGGGTTTTTCGTCTGAACAAGAAGGAGTCCTACTTGCCGGGGGAGCTCCGCGGCAAGTGGGAGGAGTGGCGTGCTGACTGGTGTTGGATTGTCGAGGACCAGCCGCAATCTTTCACCGCGCCGCGCACAACACCTATCATGCGCGGCAGGGATTGGAGCGAGCTGGATTCGGACGACAACAAGCTTGACATCGCCCTCATCAGGATTCTTCGTCTCCGGGTAGCTAGGTTGTCCGTCGGAGAAGTGGGCACATACTTCCTCCGCCGCCGCATCGCCCCCCTCCAAGATAGGAAGAGGCCGGCCTGGGAGTACGGCAACTCGGCAGATATCATGAGGCTGCGCCCCGGGCTCAACTTTAACTTCACGTCGCTGGAGCTGAAAGGGATGGTCCGGGAACTATTTAAGCATGACCCGGCCCACCCAGAATGGTTCAGGGGTCCCCGGGGAGTGGTGCCTCTCTGCAACAGCACGGCCCGGGACTCCCTTCACGCCATGATGCCCGCGTGTGACTCGCACGGCGTCGACCGCACGTGGATTCCGCCCAAGCCAGACGTCGTCTTGAACCTCTTCGACAACCTGGTGGAGGTGGCGAAGAACAAGAACGAGACCCGGGAGCTCACACGGGACACCACCGACCAAGAGATAGCGTACATAGCTTCTCGGGTTGAAGAGGCCGCTGTAGCCGCAGCGGCAGGAGAATTCGGCTTTACGCCCGAGGAGGCAGAGGCTGCGGAAGTGTCCTGCCAAGCAGAGGAGGCGGAGATCCGCAGGCTACTGACGCTTCCTCCCGACGAGCTCGCCGGGGTCCCATCCTTGAGGCACTCCGGGATCCTTGGAATCCAGACGGAGGCCGCGGCGAGAGGCAACGCCGCCGGAGGGAACAGGGGCGCCGCAGGGAGCGGAGGCGTCGGAGGGAGCGGAGGCGCCGGAGGGAAAGAGGCCGCGGTGCAGGGCGCCGGGTCCAGCAAGCCTGCCGGGGAGGAGGAGGAGGAGGACGACGCCGAGGCCGCCGAGGACTCCGACGGGTCCCTTGGGCTCTACGCCGACGACATCTCTTCGTCGTCGGAGACCTCCCCGCCCCGGGCAAGCCCTAGGCGCTCTCCACTGAAGCGTCTCCGCAAAACGGCGACGGGGGCGAAGGCGCAGGCGCCTCGGCAACAACCAGCTCGCCGGGCGGCGCGAGCTACCCGGGGAGCCAAGCTGCGACGGGGGCGCCCGGCGCGCCAACCATGGCGGAGGCGGCCCGCACGCAGGCCACGGCAGACGCGCCCCGCAAGCAGGCCACAACAGAGGCGCCCCGCAAGCAGGCGCCGAGCGGACGGGAGTCTTCACAGAGCGAAGCGGCGGCTCCGCCCGCTCCCCGGGCCCCGGCTACCACAGGGGCTGGGTCTTCACAGCCCCCAGCCCTAGGGACCGCCAAGTGCCCGAGGGAGTCTTCGCCTCCTGCTCCCCGCGCAGACGCGCCTCAGGTGGAGTTTGACTTCTCCGCCTTGAGCGACGACGACGACGAGGAGGAACAGGAGTAAGAACTTGAGATCTTGCATTTTCTTTACCATTATCTTGATTCTTGTTTGATGTCGATCTTGTTTCTTGTTTTGGTTTCAGGACCTTGGCGGAGCGAGTGGCAAAGAAAGCCAAGGTCCCCGTGGTCGAGGTCGCGGATGACTCGCCCGTCGCGGCGACAGGGGACGTGCCGGAGCCGAGCCTGCCGGACCCGAGCGCTGCTCCGAGGAGCAGCCCCTAGCGCAGCCCCCAGCGTAAGTCTGGGTTCCATCCTTCCGCTCGTCGGGCGCGCTTGGAGATTTCGTCTTGTTCTAATATCTTGATGCTTTTGTCTTTTCTTATGCAGAGGTGGAGCCACAGCCACAGGAGCGTCCGGAGGTCGCTCCCGAGGAGCCGCAGGCCCCGTCGTCCCCGCCCAGGCCGAACTCCCCGGCGAGGGAGAGCGCTCCGCCAAGGGCGGGTACTCCGCCAAGGGCGAGTACCCCGCCAAGGGCGAGCAGCCCGGCGAGGGCGGCCACTCCGCCAAGGCAGAGCTCCCCGGCGAGGGAGCCCGCCGCTGATGACGTCCGTCAAGGTAAATTCCGTCACTTGTCTTCTTGGATTCGTCTCTTTTTTTTTGGATATTTGCTTGAACTCTTTCGCTTTTTCTTCTTCTTCTAGATCCTCCTCCCCCCGAGCAGGTGGAGATGGAAGTCATCGTCATCGAGGAGGAGGGTGCGCAGGGCGGCGGCGGCGACGCCCCTATTGCCGAGGACACGGCGGGAGCCGCCGAGCCAGATGCGGAGGAGACCGCTCCGGCTGCGGACGCAGCGGCCGGGGAGGGGGACGGTGACCGCACTGCCGGCCCGGAGGCGGCAGGAGCATCAAGTGCTGCGCCGGCCGCCGACCCCTCCGCCGGAAAGGAGCAGGCCGGCTACTATCTTGAAGCTCCCAATGGTATCTTCATCCAGGTGCCGTGGGGTTCTTCATCGCGAGCCCCCGCGGAGGGCGAGGCCTTTGATGGAGAGGTCCTCGCCTCCGCGGGCTTGAAGATCGTCGAGGCGCCCGGCGGAAGCGACGGGCCCGAAGAGGAGAAGCTGCTTCACCAGCGCCTGGCCCTTTACCGGGCCAGGCAGGCGAAGCTAGCGTCTCGGGAGGCCCTTGCCGCCAAGGCCGCCGTCGAGATGGAGAAGCGCGCGGCGGAGCTCCGCGCCGCCAACCAGGCAGCCCTCCGCGAGGTGGCGGAGGAGCGCGAGAGGCTCGCCGGGGAGTATCAAGAGTGGTTGCTGGAGAAAGCCGAGGCCGAAGAGCAGCAGCGGCTCGCCGGGGTGGAGCTGTCCCGGCGAGAAGGAGAGCTCGCCCAGCGGAAGGTCAACCTCGACTCCCACGAGGAAGACCTTGCCGCTCGGGAGCAGGCCCTTGGTGGAGAGCTGAAGGAGGCGAAAGCCGCCGCGGCTGCCGCGGAAACCGCCAAGGAGGAGCTTGCCGCCAAGGTCGTGCAGCTGGTGGAGTCGTTGAAGGCGAGCGTGGAGAAGGTCGCCGCGCTCAACACAGAGCGCGAGAAGGACGCCCACACCAACTCCGAACTCCAGGTGCGCCTCTCTGAGAAGGGCGACGAGCTGAAGGCCGCCAAGGACTCCATCGAGGATCTGGAGCTGAAGGTTTCCACGCTGAAGGACTCGCTCGACGCCGTCCGGGACCGGGAAACCAAGCTGAAGGAGGAGCTCCGCAAGGAGCGAGGCTTGGTGGACAGCGCCAACAAAGCGGCCGAGAACTTCCGCCGTACCGTCGAGGTATGGACCGAGGACTTGGTATCTTCTGCGTCCAACATCGACCAGGAGCTGCTGGCGCTGAAGTTGGAGCATCTCATCTACTCCCCGGACCCAAACCTCCCTCACAGCGCCAAGCTCAGCCTCTTCTTCAGGGGGATCGCGCCGGCCCTTGCAGATCTTCGGAAGAAGATTCCCGCGCAGCTGGCCGAGGAGTCGCGCCGGCTCTGCACGGGAACCTTTGAGCGTGTGCTGACAAAGATTGTATACCGCAATCCCGGCATAAACCTCACCAACGTTCTCCGCAGCTTGCCGGCCGACGCGAACATGGAGGCGCTGAAGGAGCAGGTCGCCCACATCATCGCCAAGGTGAACAAGATCTCCAGGATTGAGGGCGACCGCGTAGACTAGGCCTCCTTTATCTTTATCTCTTTTTGTTGCTGCATAGGGTGTTATGAACTCATTAATCATTGCGACAAGTTATCCTTTGTAAGATATTCATCTTATTTTGATCAATCAGTGCAATGTTATCTTCCTTGTCTTGGTCCTTTACTTTGTATGCTTTTCACCCTACGCTCCCGGGGAGCTTGCCGGCAAGGGGCCTTTGCCGCGAGCGCTGAGTGCTGGACTCTGAGCAGCCTGCTGGCCAAGGTCGCACCGGCAAGCAACCTTGCCGCAGCTAGTCGCAACGCACTTAGCTTGCTGAGCGAACTCGAAAACGAAGTAAGGGCGCGACACTTGTCGCAGCTCACCTAAATCGTTGAGCGTACTCGGAAACAAGACAAGGGTGCGGCTAGCTACGGGTAGGTTCCTCCGCGCACAGGTTTTTCATACAAAGTGTGATTGTTCAAGGAGGACAACTTAAAATTAAAAATTTGAACTGATCAAATTCTAATAACTTAGCTTTCATATATTGCTTGCTTCTTGGTAAGGCTTCTCTTTCTTGGACAGCACTTGGTTCTTCTTCCGTCTCCTTCCCCCCGGCAAACTTGTGCGCGAGGAACATTCCTTCTGCTTGAGAGGCAAGGAAAAAGAAGAAGGAAACAAGTATATGGCCTTTCGGCGCGCTAATGCTTACCGGGTATGTTTGTTGCACAAGATGCCAAATAACACATGCAAATAGCGGGGAAAAGCATGTAAAAGGCAAATAGCGCAAAACACAAAAACTTTACTGATGCACGGGGTCTGCGCCCGGCTTTGTACAAAGGGTTACATGCAACAGCGGCAAAGCTTGTACAAAAGGTGGTTGCCGGAGCGGATCACGGCAACCGCGCCTTATGGGTGAAACTTGCGAAGATGCTCTATGTTCCAGGAGTTGCTCACCGGTAAGCCTTCTTCGGTCTCAAGGCGGACAGCGCCGGGCCTTGTGACTTGTCTCACCCGATAAGGGCCTTCCCACTTCGGTGTCAACTTGTTGGAATTCTTGGTGGACTGAACATGCTGAAGAACAAGGTCGCCTTCCTCGAGACTCCTGGCCTTGACCTTGCGGCTATGGTAGCGACGCAAGGCTTGCTGGTATCGAGCAGCTCGTACAGCAGCCTGGAGACGTCCCTCCTCGAGGAGCAATGCATCATCTTGCCGCAGTTGCTCTTGCTCAAGCTCATCATAAGCGAGCACTCGAGGAGATCCGTATACGAGTTCCGTGGGGAGAACTGCCTCTGCTCCATAGACTAGAGCAAAGGGTGTCTGTCCGGTGGCTCGACTTGGTGTCGTTCTGATTGACCAAAGAGCCGCCGGTAGCTCCTCTATCCAATTTCTTCCGCACTTGCGCAGCCTGTCAAAGGTCCTTGTCTTGAGTCCGCGCAGCACTTCAGCATTAGCCCTCTCCGCTTGACCGTTGCTCCTCGGGTGAGCAACAGAAGCGAAACAGACCTTGGCGCCAAGGTCTTGGACGTACTGCATGAAGGTGCGACTAGTAAATTGCGTACCGTTATCGGTGATGATCCTGTTGGGGATTCCGAAACAGCAAACAATTGACCTGAAGAACCTGACCGCTGACTGTGCTGTCACCTTTCTCACTGGCTCCACTTCTGGCCACTTTGTGAACTTGTCGATTGCAACGTACAAGTACTCAAAGCCCCCGACGGCTCGGGGGAAAGGGCCGAGGATATCGAGCCCCCAGACCGAGAAGGGCCATGACAAAGGGATTGTTTGGAGAGCTTGAGCTGGCTGATGAATTTGCTTCGCATGGAATTGGCACGCTTCACACTTGGTTACTAGTGCAGTTGCATCTTGGAGGGCTTCTTGCCAAAAGAACCCTTGCCGGAAAGCTTTCCCGGCAAGCGCCCTTGCGCCAATGTGGTGGCCGCATATGCCTCCGTGTATTTCTGCCAACAACTTCTGTCCATCTTCCCTGGAGATGCACTTCAATCTGACACCATTGAGCCTTCTTCTGTACAGCTCGTTATTCACGAACTGGTACATACTTGACTGCCTGGTTATCTTCTCTATTTCTTCTGGGTCGTCGGGAAGTTCTCCAGTTTGCAGAAAACGGACGATCTGCTGCGCCCATGCCGGAGCCTGAGGCTCAACGGCAAGGACTAAAGGCATGAGGGCCGCTGCGGAGACCTCAGCTTCTACGGCGAGAACCTCTGGTTCTGCCGGAGCTGATGGTCCCCCGGCAAGCTCGCCGGGGCGAGGCTTGTCGGGAACACTTGCTTCAACTACACAGATCCTCGAATCTGCAAGAGCAGACTGTTCCTCAGCGTTCTGGTTGTTGATCTTGGGGACCTTGGCGGCGGTTTCAGGAAGATCCGCCGGCAAGTAGTCGCCGGAGACCAACTTTCTCTTCTTTGGCCGCCCAATAGATGGTGTAACGGATGGTTGAGTCAGCTTGAGCAAGAAGGTCCCTGGTTCCACAGGTAACTTCATCGAAGCACACTTTGAAAGGCCATCTGCTATTTCATTCTGAGCTCTCGGGACGTGCTCCATCTGCAGACCTTCAAAGTGCTCCTCAAGCTTCCTCACTTCATCTACATAAGCTTCCATCAAAGGGCTCTGGTAACTCTTGTTGACTTGCCGGACCACCAACTGAGAATCTCCTCGTACAATCAGCTTCCTGATCCCAAGTTCGGCCGCAATCCTGAGGCCGGCAAGCAAGCCTTCATATTCAGCAGTGTTGTTTGTCGCTTGCTCCCTGGGAAAGTGCATCTGGATAACATATTTGAGGTGCTCTCCGGTGGGTGCGATGAGTACCACGCCAGCACCGGCGCCTTGCAGCGAGAAGGCACCGTCACAATACATCACCCATTCACTTGTCGCTTCTTGTACGGGTGTGCTTGTTTCTTGGACTTCCTCATCGGGCGTTGGGGTCCACTCAGCTATGAATTCTGCCAAAGCTCGGCTCTGTATGGTTGAGGTACTTTCAAACTTGAGTCCAAAGCTCGACAGCTCCAGTGCCCACTCAACGATCCTGCCTGTTGCTTCTGGGTTGTGCAATATCCTTTTCAGCGGAAAGCGAGTGACCACTGTTATCTCATGTGCCTGGAAGTAATGGCGCAGCTTTCTTGAGGCCATGAGGAGGCCGAAAAGCAACTTCTGCACACCAGAGTATCTTGATCTAGCCCCCTGGAGAAGGGAACTTACAAAATACACTGGGCACTGCACCATCTTCTTCCGCACTTCTTCCTGTTCCTGCGCAGAGTTGTCCTTGTCGGGGCCAGAGCTTGCCGGAACAACCCCCTGCTTGTCGCTGGATTCGCTTGCCGGTGGTGTAGACTCCTCGTCGGCCTCTCTCTCCGCTACTAACGCAGCACTAACCACCTGGTTGGTTGCCGCTAGGTATAGCAACAACTTTTCCTGTGGTCTAGGTGCGACAAGTATTGGAGTGGAGGATAGGTACCGTTTCAAATCTTGCAGCGCTGCCTCCGCTTCCGGAGTCCACTTCATGGGACCTGCCTTCTTCAAGATTTTGAAGAAAGGTAGGGCGCGTTCTGCAGACTTCGAAATGAACCTACTGAGGGCAGCCACACAACCTGCAAGCCTTCTGACATCCTTGACGCGCTTCGGGGCCTCGATTTGCTCAATGGCTTTAATCTTGTCGGGGTTGGCTTCAATCCCCCTCTGTGACACAAAGAACCCGAGAAGCTTGCCGGAGGGGACTCCAAAGACGCACTTCTCGGGGTTCAACTTGAGCTGTATCCTCGGCAGGTTCTGAAATGTTTCTTCCAAATCTTGGACTAGGGTTTCCTTGCTCTTGCTCTTCACCACAATGTCATCCATGTAAGCCTCTACATTTCTGTGGATCTGTGGCTCAAAAGCAGTGTGCACTACCCTTGCAAATGTTGATCCTGCATTCTTCAGTCCAAATGGCATGCGTATGAAGCAATAAGTGCCACATGGAGTGATAAATGCAGTCTTCTCTTCGTCTTCCTTGGCCATAAAAATCTGATGGTAGCCTGAATATGCATCAAGAAAAGAGAGTAGCTCACATCCGGCAGTGGAGTCAACGATCTAGTCAATGCGCGGCAAAGGGAATGGATCCTTGGGACATGCTTTATTCACATCGGTGAAGTCTATACACAGTCTCCACTTCCCGTTGGCCTTGTGCACGACGACTGGGTTTGCTAACCACGTCGGATGGATCACACCTCTAACTAGGCCTGCCGCCTCTAGCTTCTTGATCTCTTCGTTGATGAACTCTTGGCGCTCCACGGCTTGCTTCCTCACTTTCTGCTTGACGGGCCGCGCATGAAGACAAACAGCAAGCTTGTGCTCAATTACCTTCCTGGGAACACCGGGGATGTCAGATGGTTGCCAGGCAAACACATCGACATTCGCCCGCAGGAAGGCAACGAGCGCGCTTTCCTATTTGCTGTCAAGTGTGGCACTGATGGTGAAGGTACCACCAGTGCCGTCCTCCTTAGCGGACACTTTCTTGGTTGCCGGAGGAGCGGCCATCCCCTTCTTACACTTGCCGGTGGAGCTCGATGGAACGTCCTCGACGGCAGCGCAGCACTCCGAAGAGGTGCGGTTGCCGGAGTGGGCCCCAGAGCACTTGCCGGACTTGGTCTTCGTCTTCTTCCCCCCGGGAGCTTCAGCGGCAAGTGTGTCCTTTTCTGTTGCGGCTGCTGCATCCCGGTAGATCTTGTCGGCGCAGACAAGCGCATCTTTCTTGTCGCCATGGACAGTGATGACGCTTATCGGCCCCGGCATCTTGAGTACGTTGTAAGCATAGTGGGAAGCTGCCATGAACTTGGCGAGGGCGGGACGGCCGAGTATTCCATTGTATGGCAATGGAATATCAGCGACGTCGAAAGTGATGCGCTCAGTTCTGAAGTTGAGCTCCCCGCCAAAGGTTACCGGCAGAGTGATTTTCCCCTTGGGCTTGCTCCTCCCCGGGTTGATTCCTTGGAAAGAACCGGTCTCTTCGAGCTCGCCGTCTGGGATTTGGAGTTTCTTGATCACAGCAGAGGAGATCAAGTTCAGCCCGGCCCCGCCGTCAACCAACATTTTGGTGACCTTGAGGTTGCGGATGGTGGGTGAGACCAGCATCGGCAAGCACCCGACCGCAGTGGTGCGGTCAGGGTGATCCTCAAGATCGAAAATGATGGGCGTGCTGGACCATTTGAGGAGCCTGCGCGACTCCACGGACGGCTCTGCTGCATTCACCTCGCGCACCCACTGCTTGAGCTGGCGGTGGGAGGTGTGCAAAGAGGCGCCACCGTCGACGCACAGGACCTCCGTGGCCTTCTGGAACTCCTGCTCGCTGTTCTCTTCATCATCCATGTCTTCGTCGTCGTCTTCTTCATCCTTGTCGCGGCCCCGGGGAGGTCGATCACCTTGCCGCTGCTTGGCCTTGCCGCGGCGTCCTCCCCGGCCACTGAACGGCCGCTTCTTGCTTGGCTCTCCCCCGCCACCTTGGGCCTTCTCCTTGTCGCGCCTCTCGTACTCAGCTTTCTGCTGCTCGACGAGGTACTCGACGCGTTTGCAGTTGGAGAGGTCGTGGCCCTTGGTGCGGTGGATCTTACAGTATTGCTTGTCGGAGCCGTCCTGCTTGTCGGCCGCCGCTACAGGGGCAGGCTCCTTGCCGGAGCCGCCAGCCTGTGTTTGCTTGGCGGGAGCCTCCTTGCCGGACTTCTCGACGGCAAGCACTTCCTTCTTGTTCTTCCGTCTGTTATTCCGCCGCCGGCTCTTCTTTGCCGGGGCGGCGTCGTCGCTGTCGCTTCCTCCTGCGCCAGCATCCTCCCCGGGGAGTCTCCTCCCCTCTTCTGCGCGTGCGCACTTATCAGCTAGAGCGTAGAGCTCGCTGACATCCCGAATCTTGGTCATCGCCATTTCCTCACGCATGCGGCGGTTACGCACGTTCTGGTGGAACGCGCTGATAACCGCGGCAGGGTGGACGTCGGGGATGTTGTGCTGTACACGGCTGAAGCGTTGGATGTACTTGCGCAGGGATTCTCCTTCCTTCTGGGCCAGAATGTGGAGATCTCTCTCCTGGCCGTGGGGTTTGTGGCCGCCTGTGAAGGCGCCAACAAACTGGTGGCAAAGGTCTGCCCAAGAAGAAATGGAACCTTCCCGCAAGTGCATACGCCAGGAACGAACGTTCGGCTTAAGCACGAGCGGGAAGTAATTCGCCAAAATCTTCTCGTCGCGCCCCCCGGCAGCCTGCACCGCGATGGTGTAGATGCTGAGGAATTCCGAGGGGTGCGTCTTGCCGTCGTACTTCTCCGGTACGTCGGGCTTGAAATTCTTCATGCTGGGCCACTGGACGCGCCGCAACTCGCGGGTGAACGCAGGGCAGCCTGCCGCGTACGGCAAGTCGCCTGGCTCACCGGGCGCGCGCGCGTCGACAGCGTTCCCAGCCCTCTGGTCTGACTGTCGCCGAGCTTCTCGGCGGCGCTCGATCGTTGTCCGAGCGTCTTCTTGTCGCCGGTCGTCAAGGACCTGGCGCTGGTCCCGACGAGCCCGCGGATCCGACGACGCCGTGGAGCCGTCGTCGGCGTTGTTTCGGCGGGGCGGCGTCTTCTGCTTCCGCGGCGGGGAGTGCATGGTTGTCGCACCCCCGGCGGTCTTCTCGCCGTCGGCCTTCGTCTTCTCAGCCTGCCGCGGCCGCGAGGTCGCCGGCTGCTGTGGAGAGTCGTTGTTGGCGAAGGCGATCAGGCTCTGGATGGTAGCCCTCCAGTCTTCGGCCTTGTCTGCCGCTGGAGGGAAGTCGAGGAGCAGTTGCGCCCTTGCGAGCGCTTCTGCTGGAGTGGAGGGGAGCGGGGGCGAGCGGTGCGAGGAGCGGGATATGCTCGGACTTCTAACGGCGTTAGAAGGAGCAGGGTCCCGCCCCGGCGACCGCGCCTTGCTCGTGCCAGGACGATGGCCCGGAGCGTCCCGCGAGCCTCCGGTTTGCCCTTGTCCCAGCAAGCGGATACCACCTCCTGTGGTATGGCGCTGCTGGGTTGTCGTATGCTGAGATGGACGCGGCGCGTCCACGGAGACCGAGGCTCGGTCGTCCGTCCTGTCCTTGGATTTGGTGGCACCGCGAGTGTCCTCGCCGGCGACCACCCTTCCGACGGCGTCTCCCCCGCCCACCGTTGGTTCCGGTGGCGGCGGATGAGACGCAGACGGGCCTCCGACCTCCGAAGCCTTCTTCTTCGGGGCCATGGTGCTGTTGTTGATGAAGCTGACGAATTCGGAGAGGTTGATGAAGAATGCGCCCGCGTGAACGCCGGATCAGGTGCGCACAACCTCGACGCCCCCTACCTGGCGCGCCAAAGATGTCGGGGGAAACTGTCCACCACGAACACCTATGGGACCGGAGCCCCTTGTTTGTGCGGTAAGAGGGCGGAGGGAGCACGAAGAGCAGATCGTAGTGAACACGCGGGCAGTTTACCCAGGTTCGGGCCGCGATGGACGCGTAAAACCCTACTCCTGCTTGGTTTGTATTGAGTTGGAGAGCTCGGGAGCTTGAGGAACTAGCTACACCGAGCGTATGAGCGATCTAGGTTCCGAACCCTTTCTACGTTGTGCATGGGCCTCCTTTTATAGTGCAAGGGGTCACCGACAGGTGTCAACGTAGGAGAAAGGGGTAAAAATGTAAAAGAGGTGGTAGTTGTAACAGTGCGGGAATAGTGGAGCTACAGTGCGTGAACAGTGGTCGCTACCTACTTTGACAGTGGGGGACAAGAGCATTTAATGCCCGTCGCCGTCGACCCCAAAAGCGCCCGCCCTTGCGTCTCCGTTTGCCACGGCGATGGCTTCACCACCGTGGAGTGCCACCGTGTCCCCCAGGATGCACAGCCATCCGCCACGCGTCCCAGGAGAGGCCCCAGGGCGACGCGTGGGCCGATGAGCTGGAGCGCGGGCACACAGCGCAACTCTCCCGGCAAGCACCTTGCCGGGATCTTGACCTTGCCGGGCCCGGGAGCTTGTCGGGCTCTGAAGCTTGTCGCTCCCCGGACCCTGCCGGGGCGCATATAGCGCCGAGGCATGTCTTCTGCAATGGAATCTTCTAGTCTTCCTGGCAAGCTCCTCTTGCCAGGGCCTTGCGTGAGTGAGGTAACCTTGAGCCTGGAACGGCCTTCCCGGCAAGCTCCACTTGCCGGGGTCTCGATCTTCTGTCTTGTATACTTTGTTTTTGAATGGTTTTACATGGAGCAGGAAGGTCTCCGGCGAGCACGTGGTCGACCCTGCCGCGGGAAGCTGCTACTGCCCGTGCACAAGTTGGGGTACTGAGGTACCCCTACCTTAGTACACCGACAGTGATGATGTCTTTCATGTACTTTGCATAAGGAGGCATTTTTAAAATATCAGTCAAGCGAGTACGCAAAAATACTGGCCTCAACATTTCAGCAAATCGTTCAAATTCTTCATCATCTTTCTTTTTAGTTGACGTGGGTGGAAAAGGCATACGCTTTTGAACCCACGGTTCTCTTTCTTTACCGTGTTTCCTAGGAACAAAGTCTTGTTTATCATATCTTTTATTCTTAGGTTGTGGGTTATCAAGATCAACTGGTGGTTCTATCTCAATATTATTATTTGGTTCTTTTTCATTGTTTGGTCGAGTGTCTTCAGGAACCTCAGCATTATCTTTATCATTGTCACTAAGTGAAAGTCCGTTACCAGATTGAGTTTCAGCATTAGAGATAGAAATATCATTATCGTAGTCAGGAGGTTTTTCTACTTCAGGTTCACTAGTAGCATGCAAAGTCCTATCATTTTTCTTTTTATTTTTCTTATTAGAGGGACTAGGTGCAGTGGTGTTGTTTCTTTGTGAATCTTGTTCAATTCTTTTTGGGTGTCCCTCAGGATAGAGTGGTTCCCGAGTCATTTTCCCTCCTCTAGTTGCAACTCTAACAACAAAGTCATGTATATTGCTATCCATTTCATCAAGTAATTATCTTTGAGATCTAGCAACTTGTTCTAACTAAGTTTGAACCATAGAAGCATGTTTCCCCACACCTCTAACATCATTTGAAATTCTAAATAACAAGTCACTCAAGCGAGCAATCATATCAGAATTATATTTCAATTGTTTCATAACACTTGCATTGAACTGATCTTGTTTCCTAACGTATTTTTCAAACTCATGAAGGCATTGGCTAGGGTGCATATTGTGAGGTTATCATTGTCATTGAATTTCATTAGATAATTTACCTCTATCACCTTAGGCAGTGGTGGTGCATCAAGCCCATGTATTTCTTCAATAGGAGGTACATTTTTAACATCCTCAGCTTTAATACCTTTTTCCTTCATGGATTTCTTTGCCTCTTGCATATCTTCAGGACTGAGATATAATATACCCCTCTTCTTCGGAGTAGGCTTAGGTGGTGGTTCAGGAAGAGTCCAATCATCATAATTTTTCAATATGTTATTCAATAGTTCTTCACCCTGTCTAATAGTTCGTTCCCTGAAAACACAACCAACACAACTATCTAGGAAGTCCCTAGAAGCATCGATTAGTCAATTATAGAAGATATCATGTATTTCATTTTTCTTGAGAGGATGATCATGCAAAGCATTAAGTAACCGGCAAAGCCTCCCCCAAGCTTGTGGGAGACTCTCTTCTTTAGTTTGCGCAAAGTTTAATATTTCCTGTAAGGTAGCTTGTTTCTTATGAGCAGGAAAATATTTTTCAGAGAAGTAATAAATCATATCCTAGGGAGTACACACACAACCAGGAGTAAGAGCATTGTACCAAGCTTTAGCATCACCCTTTGATGAGAACGGAAATAATTTGAGAATATAATAGTAACGGATTTTCCCATCACGAGTAAAAAGGGTGGCTATGTCATTTAACTTAGTGAGATGTGCAACAACAATTTCGGTCTCATAGCCGTGGAAAGGATCATATTCAACCAAAGTGATTAACTCTGGGTCGACAGAGAACTCATAATCCTTATCATCAATAAAGATAGGTGAGGTAGCAAACTTATAATCATGTTTCATTCTAGCATTCAGAGCTTTTTCTTTATACTTGCATAATAATTTCTCTAGATCATCTCTATCATTACAAGCAAGAATATCTCTAGTTGTTTCCTCACTCATAACATAACCTTCGGGTACTTTAGGTAGTTCATATCTAAGAAGGCTAGTTCTAGCAAGTGTTTCAAAGTTTTCAGTTTCAAGCTCATCATCAGATTCAACAACATCATGTTGTCTTACTCTAGCAATTTGTTCATCAAGAAAGTCACCAAGTGGCACATCATCATGCAAGGTACTAGCATCATCATAACTATCATTCATAGCAGAAGTAGCATCATAAATAACTTGTGATATATCAAGATTAATAACATGTGGTGGTGTTGCAAGTTTAGTTAAACCAGAAGGTGAATCTAAAGCAGAACTGGATGGCAGTTCCTTACCTCCCCTCGTCTTAGAGGGAAAATCGTAGTCTTAGCATCCTTCAGATTCTTCATAGTGATAGATTGATAATAATCCCAAGTGACTCAACAAATATAGCTATGCTCCCCCGCAACGGCGCCAGAAAAAGGTCTTGATAACCCACAAGTATAGGGGATCGCAAAAGTTTTCGAGGGTAGAGTATTCAACCCAAATTATAGATTCGACACAAGGGGAGCCAAAGAATATTTGTAAGTATTAGCAGCTGAGTTGTCAATTCAACCACACCTGGAGATTTATTATCTGCAACAAAGTGATCAGTAGCATAGTAATATGATAGTTTTGATTGTAGTGGCAGCAGCAATAGTAACAGTAAAAGTGATAGCAATAGTTTTGTAGCAAGTGCAACAGTAACAATATCAGTAGTAAATTAGCAAGATCAATATAAGATAAATTCATAGGCATTGGATCGCTGATTTGTTGGATGATATTCATCATGTGACAGTCATAACCTAGGGTGATACGACACTAGCTCCAGTTCATAAATATAATGTAGGCATGTATTTCGTAAATAGTCATACATGCTTATGGAAATAACTTGCATGCCATCTTTTGGCCTACCCTCCCGTGGCAGCGGGGTCCATAAATGGAAACTAAGGGATATTAAGGCCTCCTTTTAATAGAGAACCGGAACAAAGCACTAACACACGGTGAATACATGAACTCCTCAAACTACGATCATCACCGGGAGTGGTTCCGCTTATTGTCACTCCGGGGTTGCCGGGTCATAACACGGACTATAACTTGCAAGATCGGATCTAAAACATGGATATAATGATGATAACATAAATGGTTCAGATCTGAATTCATGGCACCCGGGCCCAAAGTGTCAAGCATTAAGCATGGCAAAGTCATAGCAACATCAATCTCAAAACATAATGGATACTAGGGATCGGCCCTAACAAAACTAACTAGATTACATGATGAATCTCATCCAACTCCTCACCAACCAGCGAGCCTACGAAGGGATTACTCACTCCCGATGGGGATCATCATGGAATTAGCGATGGGGAAGGGTTGGTGATGACGAAGAACGGAGATACCCCTCTCCGGAGCCCCAAATGGACTACAGATGTGGCCTCCCGATGAAGAACAGGAGGTGGCGGCGGCGGCGGCTCCGTCTCGCGAAACGCGATAATTCTTTCTCCCCGATGTTTTCTCCAAAAATGTGAATTTATATGATCAGGATTGGCATCTGCGGGGCCACCAGGTGGGGACAACCCACCTGGGTGCGCCAGGAGGGGGGGCGCCCTGGTGGGTTGTGCCCACCCAGGTGCCCCCCTCCGGTGGTTCTTGGCTCCGGTATTTTTCTTTTATTATATAAAAATCCTCGCAAAGTTTCGTTTCATTCCGAGAACTTTTATTTCTGCACAAAAACAACACCATGGTAGTTCTGCTGAAAACAACGTCAGTCCAGGCTTAGTTCCATTCAGATCATGCAAATTAGAGTCCAAAACAAGAGGAAAAGCGTTAGGAAAAGTAGATACGTTGGAGACGTGTGAGTTGCGTTGAGATTTCCTCGAAGTGGAGAGGATGATGTAGTATAGTAGAGATAAGTATTTCCCTTAGTTAAGAACAAAGGTTATCAATCCAGTAGAACAACCACATAGAACCTCATTAGCAGCACATGTACACACAAAAGCAAATACTTGCACCCAACACGAACAAGCACTACTGCAGGATGGTACTAACGCGACACTACGATCAAAGACCCTTCGACGAAACTGTGTGCGATGCAATAATCGCAAACGGTGGTGTAAAAAACCATCACAAAGGGTGCAAAACATTTGCGGTGACGGATGCATCAAACACGGTTCAGATTTTGGTTGCGTGTGCGATGCAGGGCATACAGTTCAGTTCAATGAACTGTTTGCAGTGAGGAAGAAGAACGGAAACGGGCAGCCAGATGAAGGCGTGTGCGATATGTGGCATATAGTTCACTTGGATTAACTGTTTGTGATGAGGCAGAACAACAGAAACGGGCAGCTAGATAAAGGTCTGTTCAATTGAGGGCATATGCTTCAGAAGGATTAATTGTTTGCGATTAGGCAACAGAACAGAAATGGTCTGCCAGATCAAAGTGTGTTCGATTGATCGCATGCACTTCGCACGGATGAACTGTTTACGATTAGCCAGAACAAATAGAAACAGTTAGACAGATCAATGTGTGTGCGCTAGACGGGTACGCATTCTAATTGAAAGAAGCATGCACGATGGTAATAACGAGCGCGCACGCTTCTTGGAACAAGACGTGTGCTGACATTTCCTATTGTGGTGCACCCTACGGTGCTAACGCCACGTACGCGACCGAGAAAGCGTGCCCACGTTACGCCGTCTAGGAATAGTGCCGCACTTAGAAATTATATAACCGTTAATAAATTTTGAGCCTGCGTCATGTCACATTCCAAATTGCAAACCTGTTCACACCAATCAAAACCTAAACGGTTTCCCACTTAGGAGCGTATTAGTACTTGGTTATAAATACTACTACTCCAAGATGACTTCTCATTCCTCCTCAACTCCTCATCCACAAAAACAAACAAGTCATTCATCATCGTTCCCTTGCGTCTGCCATGGCCAACATGAGTTCTAGGTCGAGAGATTGCCACGAGAGAGAGGCGATCATGGAAGTGAAAGCACGAGTGATGTCCCACCTCGCCGCGAAAGCATCCGCCGTGTCCTGCCGCGCGACCGTAGCAGCACAGAGGTCCCCCACGCCATTGAAGTAGTACGAAGGTCCCGCCGCGCGCCGTTGATGCAGCAAACGGGTGCGGCCGCATTGCGGAAGTGGCAGAGATGTTCGGCCGCGCTGCGGAAGCAGTAGAGATGTCCTCCTGCATCGCGACGGCCTGGGGAAATGTCTCGCGGGCAGGCGAGGACTCTTACAGGTGCATGCATGCGATCGTCCATAGCCAGATGGATCAGATCTCCGGTTGGGCGAGCTTGCATGACGACATGAAAGCCTCGTTTGAACAGGCTACCGGCGTCATCTAGCAACTAAGGGAGAGCAATGCAAAGATCTAGGTCGAGCGCAACCTGCTGAGGGTGAAGATCATCTGAATTGCGGAGCAGCAGGAGGAGACCACTGCCTTGTTGAAGAGGACCAGCGTCATCATCGAGAAACTTATGGACGAGAATGTCGTGCTGCGCATGAAGCGCAAAAGGCTGGTGGAGGAATACGTGGATGCTCTCAAGCAGCATATTGAGGACAGGAAAGAGCTCATCGCTGCTCGCCGCGAAGACTAGTTCCCGCGGCCTGCAGCAACGCATCAAGAAAGTAGAGATCAGCGAGCCAGATCATTGTCTTCCTTCTTCTTTTGCCCTTGTGTTTTTTGGGCATTGCCGCATGTGGCTTTTTAATTATGTTCCTAAATATGTAAGACAATTATTATCCACTGTCATCATCCTTATATTCATCATTCTTGCTATAAGTCGCAATCGATGCTATATAGGTCCGTCGTATCTTACATCATGATCTGTGCAAAACTTTCTATTCAGATTTTCATTTATCTCTCTTAAATCTCAGTCCAGTGAGACATAACCACACTGTGAAACAGGGGCTCGGGCGCCATTAATGGAGACGTTGGAAGGGAGGCGCGCGGCGAATATAGGTCAAAGGGCTCTCCTCCCGATAAGCACGTGCAAGGGGCTGATCGCACGCCTCCCGTACTCAAATAGCTACCCCGCATGGCACCTCCTAGCCAATAAAAAAGGGGATGCATGGCGGCACGTAATTGGTAAGTAGAATGCCCACGATTTCAATAATACTTGTGTTTCCGATTTGTAACATGACATCACTTGTTGCAAAATGACTTTGTTGATTGTTAATGTGTGCGCCTACGCAAATCGGACATAGAAATTACCACAACATGTTGGTGCCATGTCATGACACCATGCCAAGTTTCATGATTTTCAGGCGTGTTTTGATTTACGGGAAGTAAAAAACCAAGTTTCTTAATCTTTCCGGTCAAGTCACGACGCCCAGATGTTTGAATTTCATTCTCATTTCTTGCATGGGACCTAGAAATTCACCCAAGGAGACACATGTGGTTTTTCAACCAACTTTGGTGCACTGGAGCATGTGCTTGTAGTTCAAATTTGAATTATGCACATTAAATGTCCAGAAATTGAATTAATGCATAAAGAGGCCAAATGAACCCGGAATAATTCCAGAATTTAGCACGATACTTCTATTTGTTCTAATCTGCTTGTGTAAAAAAATTAAAGCGGGAGAAGGGAGTGTACGTATGTCATTTCGCACACGGAGGTCACACGTTCCCTCTCGGAACCACGAGCCTTCTTGAGAGAAGATCAGTTTGCAAGAAGCTTATGCCAAAGCTTGTCCTAGTTCGGCCAAAAAAAATTACTGCATCATGTTGGTGCCATGTCATGACACCATGCCAAGTTTCATAATTTTCAAGTGTGTTTTAGATTTACATGAATTAAAAAACTAAGTTTCTCAATCTTTCTGGCCGAACCACGACGTCCAGATGTTTGAATTTCATTCCCATTTCTTGCATGGGACCTAGATATTCACCCAAGGACACACATGTGATTTTCAACCAACTTGGGTGCACTGGGCATGTGCTTGTAGTTCAAATTTGAATTATGCATATTAAATGCCCAAAAATTCAATTAATGTATAAAAAAGGCCAAATGAACCCGAAATAATTCTAAAATTTAGTACGATACTTCTATTTGGTCTAATCTGCATGTGTAAAAAAATTAAGGTGGGAGAAGACAGTGTACACATGCCGTTTTGCACACGGAGGTGACATGTTCCCTCTCGAAACCACGAGCCTTCTTGAGAGAAGTTCCGGTTTGCAAGAAGCTTATACCAAAGCTTGTCCCAATGCGGCCAAGAAAATTACCGCAACATGTTGCTGCCATGTCATGACACCATGCCAAGTTTAATGATTTTCAGGCGTGTTTTTGATTAAATGAATTAAAAAACCAAGTTTCTCAATCTTTCTGTCTGAGCCACGACGCCCAGATGTTTGAATTTCATTCCCATTTCTTGCATGGGACCTAGAAATTCACCCAAGGACACACATGTGATTTTTCGACCAACTTTGGTGCACTGGAGCTTGTAGTTCAAATTTGAATTATGCACATAAAATGCCCAAAAATTCAATTAATGTATAAAAGGGGCAAACAACCCGGAATGATTCAAAAATTTAGCATGATACTTCTATTTGGTCTAATCTGCCTGTGTAAAAAATAAAGGCAGGAGAAGGCAGTGTACGTATATCATTTCGCACATGGAGGTGACACGTTCCCACTCGGAACCACGAGCCTTCTTGAGAGAAGCTCCGGTTTGCAAGAAACTTATACTAAAGTTTGTTCAAATTCGGCCAAGAAATTTACCGCAGCATGTTGGTGCCATGTCATGACACCATGCCAAGTTTCATGATTTTCAGGCATGTTTTGGATTTACATGAATTAAAAAAACCAAGTTTCTCAATCTTTCCGGCCGAGCCACGACGCCCAGATATTTAAATTTCATTCCCATTTCTTGGATGGGACCTAGAAATTTATCCAAGGACACACATGCGATTTTTCAACCAACTTTGGTGCATTGGAGCATGTGCTTGTAGTTCAAATTTGAATTATGCACATTAAATGCGAGAAATTCAATTAATGCATAAAAATGCCAAACGAACCCGGTATAATTCCAAATTTAAACGCGACACTCATGTAGTTGCATGTTCACTGTACATAAATGTTCTAGCAATTCAAACACCATCCTTTCCCTCCGTAACATCATTTTGTCTTTCAAAACATGATGAAAAAAATCAGGTACTATAAATAATCGTGTGGGATGCGATATAAAATATCTTGGCGCATCGTCTTGTCTCGCTTATGCAGGAAGCTTCATCGTCTACAGTCCACCGCCCCCGCTTGAACCACACTTGTGCACAAGTTTCTCGCGGCATCGAGCGAAATTGTTTTGCCAACGCGGAAATATCTATCTCCTCGCCTGCTCCCTCCCACCAAAAGCCACATTTCCATTGTTGATCCTTGCTTTCCAAGTTCAAACCTTCACTGCTGCTTACTGGCAGCTCAACCTCCTCGCCGTCGACCCTTCTTCTTGCAGCGCCACCTCCTCGTCGGCTACCCTTCTTCTTGCAACGCCGCCTTCTCGCCGGTGACCCTTCTTCTTGCAGCGCCGCCTCCTCGTCGACGAACATTCTTCTTGCTGCGCGGCCTCCTCGCCGCCGACCCTTCTTCTTGTTGCGCGGCCTCGTCGATATGGTCAGGTAATCCACACCTCACCCACACCATCCTCCTTCTTTCCCGTCCCACATGACCCGACCGACGGTGTGACACCTTCCACCAAAATCACTGCCCTCCTCCTCCAATTACGCGCCGCCCACAGCCATTTTGCACGTAGTATAACATGGAGCTCAGTAGTATGCGGCCGCACGCGCGCACGAGGTCGCTATGGCTGCCATGTGTGCCGACCGCCAGATCTTGAAGGAGCACCTCATCTTCGAGGCCACTGTCGATACCGCCACGTGGTTGTCTACTTTAAAATACAGGTCGTGTTGTTTTCTCGAGGCCACCGCCAATGCCTTCTAGTGATTTGTCCTCTGTAATGTTAATATACAATCAGATGTTCAGTTAACAACTTGGTCCTGTAACGTTTAGTTAACACTTTGGTCCTCTGAAATGTAATGTTTAGTTAACAGTTTGGTCCAACAATTGCTACATTTCATAGTACTGTTCTCAAGCATTCTTTGTTTCGTTAACTGTCTTATCTTCTAGTACATGTTTCTATTCTGCAATGTCGTGCTTAGTTAACTATTTTGGTTCATTTGGTCTGTTGTCCATTGAATTGTTTGGTTTAGTTCTGTAATTTGATTTTCGTTTGCTGTGGGTACAATTTTGTATTGTTATGCATGTGAAATAAATCGAATTTGGTTGTACTCAATACATATTCTATTGATAGTATGGCAACTCTCAGTTAACCTGATCAAGATCTTCCTTATGTGTGTTGCAGGGAAACAATGGGAGACACTGCAATTTACCATCAAGGTTTGTTCAAGAATGGTCCTTTGGCTTAGCACATTATTGTGCAGTTGCATCAATCATTCTAATATTTAGTTTTCTTACAATTTGGTCTTGCACATGTAGGTCCTGCTGTTAGAGGCTTAGACCCACTGTTCGACCCATTTGGCATATGGGGAAATGAGAAGTCCATGAATATCAGTCAAGTCAAGAAACTCAGAAAGATTGTTAGGATAAAGAAACTTGCAAGAATAACAGCAAGATCCTTGTTTGCACAATGAAGAAGACATTAGTCAACTAAAAGATGGTACTAACTCTTTTACCTTGTTTTTACCCCTTGCGCCATTTCAAAATTTATAACAGCGATTTTAAGCATATCTTTGTTTTCGGTACTTTCCAAAGCAGTTCACCGATGATTACTATAAGGGCATGTCCCTCCCTAAGTGGTTTTGGTGATTGATGAAAATGCGTTTGCAGACTAATCATGTGTGCTAAGTATTTCAAAGATTAATCCTTTGGCACGAGACGGTTATTTCCCCACGAAGCTTTAAGCAGAAGACGTGTCGTCTCCCTCGGTTTTTGTTTGGTGAACTAGAGTCGTAGGATACACCGTACTATCAAGAGGGGGTCTGCAGTGGAAAGGCTAGGGTGGAATCATCACGTACACTTCTTTTCGGCACCCTCAGCTCCTTTCCTTGTCTTGGAGTTTTCCGTTTCTTCCAGAGTGGAGGCAAGTTGGTGGGAGCGATAGTACCGCCACTGGCGTGGTAGTACCGATTATGGCCACCAAGCGGTAGTACCGCTGCTCTCCGCGGTAGTACCGCTTGGGGGGATATGCGGCAGTACCGCTCCGGTCTGGCTCAGCTACCGTTTTGACTCGAGAGGGCTTTTTCTTGTGTCGGACTTTACGGTAGTAGCAGCGGTAGTACCGCTGCCACCACCGCAGCTACTACCGCTCCCCTCTCCTCTGCCTCAATGTTTCTACAGCGCGGTAGTACCACTAGGGGCCACGCTAGTACCGCTACGACCTGCGGTAGTACCGCTCCACCCAGCGGTAGTACGGCTTTGTGCGGGCAGAAATGGGGATAACGGTTCACTTATCCCCCCACTATATAAAGAGGTATTCTTCCTCAAGAAGACCTACCTCTTCTCCCCCAAGCTCCATTGTTGCTTGAAAAGCTCATTTTCACCCGATCTCTCTCCCTAGCCAATCAAACTTGTTGATTTTCTAGGGATTGGTTGAGAAGGCCCAGATCTACACTTCCACCAAGAGAAATTTGATTCTCCCCACTAATCCCTTGTGGATCTTGTTACTCTTGGGTGTTTGCGCACCCTAGACGGTTGAGGTCACCTTGAAGCCATATTCCATTGTGGTGAAGCTTCATGGTTTCGTTGGGAGCCTCCAATTAAGTTGTGGAGATAGCCCCAACCTTCTTTGTAAAGGTTTGATCGCCGACTTCAAGGGCACCAATAGTAGAATCACGGCATCTTGCATTGTGTGAGGGCGTGAGGAGAATACGGTGGCCCTAGTGGATTCTTGGGGAGCATTGTGCCTCCACACCGCTCCAACGGAGACGTACTTCCACTCAAAGGGAAGGAACTTCGGTAACACATCCTCATCTCCATCGGTTCCATTCTTGGTTATCTCTTACCTTTACTTGTACAAGTTTTATTGTGTTAGTTCCTTGTACTTGCTTGTGTGCTTGTTATTGTTGCATCATATAGGTTGTTATCTTAGTTGCACATCTAGACAACCTGATTTGTTGCTAAGTTTAATTTGGTCAAGAAAATCTAAAAAATGTTAGTTGCCTATTCACCCCCTCTAGTCAACCATATCGATCCTTTCAATTGGTATTAGAGACTCGTCTCTTTATTAAGGACTTTACCGTCCAAAGAGTATGGGAGACACCGTACTTGATACGGAGGAGCACTCTGGTGGGAACCCGTCTCTATCTACGGCCGATGGGGGACCCTAAGTCTCTCGTGAAGAGTTCAATGTGGCTTTGGACACACTGAGAACCACTATGACGACCGAGGTCAAAGGCATGTTCAAAGAATTTCTTGATGGGCTTAAATTATCCACCGCACCATTGGAAGTGGCTCATCCCACTAACAACGTGTCGGATGCTCTTCCCGATAAGGGAGAAGCTAGTAGTGATCAAGCCCCCATGACTAAGAATGGGAGCGTCATCTTTGCTCATTTAGCACCTCCCATTACTTATGGAGGACCCGTTCCCTCCCCGCATCTAAATTATGTTGGTCTCCCCCTAAGTATGTGAAAAACGCTGATTTTGCTACTTGGACTTTCCGTTTTAAACGTCGTTTAAATCATTGTTGTACTAATCTTTGGAGAATAATTGAGCAATGTTTCTACCCACATGATCCATACAACTTAACTCCAAGAGAAGCCATGGATCATCAATTCAACGAGTCCGTTCTTTGCATTCTTCAAGAAGCCATCCCTCCCGAAGATATTGCACATCTTCGACCCTTCTCCGTGGCCAAGGAAGCATGGGAGTATGTTGACTCCTTGTACAAGGGAAGCGCAAGCATTCAACGCTCAAACTATGAAGTTGTGCAAGATGAAGCCGATGAGTTTGCCATGATCGAAGATGAAGAACCCCGCGAACTTTATTGAAGATTAACCACCCTTGCAGTTTCACTCCGAGATCATGGAAGTAAGGATATGGATGAAAATTAGATCAAGCGCAAGTTTTTCATGGCCCTGATGCCTTATCACAAGGCCATGTCCTCCGTCATCCGTCAAAGACTGGAATTCCACACCTTGTCCTCAAGTGAAGTGTTGGATGAGTTTGTTGCTATGAGGATCTTGGACAAGACCGCCGACAATGCGGTGTTGCAGGCTCAACGATCAAAGAAGCCCAATCTTGCTTTCAAGGCCAAGGCTTGTGTGGAATAAGAGGATGAAGAGGATGAAGAGGAGTGTTGCCCCGAAGACACCAAATATTCATATCATGAGCACATGGCTCTTGCTTCACGACAATTTTGGGGCAACAAGAAGAACTCAAGACCCAACTTCAACAAGAACAATTCAAGTGGTTTCAAGGGCAAGCAACGAGTGAGGATGTGCTACAATTGTGGCAATGTGAGTCATTTTGTTGTGGATTGCCCATATGAGAATAGGGAAGAGAATGGAGGCAAGCTTATCCGAAAAGACAAGGCCAAGTCTTTTCCCAACAAGAACAACTTCACGAAGAAGACTCCTCCAAAAGGATTGGTGGCACAAGCAGATTATGATGAGGATGATGATGAAGATGACGAGATGGTTACCATGGCCACCGTTGCCATTGCAAAAACTTCACATTCATCGCTCTTCGATTCACCCAACGAGGACATCAACCCCAAGTGCCTCATGGCTAAAGCCGCCAACAAGGTCACACCCAGTGTCAAATCTACCGTCACTACCAATCCTCCATTGACGGATTGCATTAATGAAAGTGAGGGGGTGGAGGAGGAGAAAAATGAATTTGAGTCTTTTATGAGTAAACTCAAAGGTAAATCCAAGAAGCACTTCGTTTCTCTCTTGGAACAACTTGGTGAAGCCAATGACATGATCGAGGCTCACGAAGAGACCATCCTAAGATGGAAGGACATAGTCATGACTATGCCGATGAGATATCTGATCTCTCTAATGCTCTTGAGGAAGAGCGTGGTCATTGTTTGAATCTCGAGGAGTCATACAATGATGATCATGCTAAATTAAAGAAAGATCTCGATCATGCTCTTGTTGCTTCTCGTGTGCTCAATTCCGAGAAGGCCAAACCTGGGGTTGACCATGTTAGACTCAAAGAGAAGTTTGATACACCTGACAAGGCTCACAAGGTCTTGAAGAGTGTTCATGCTAGTCTCAATGAGTGTCATGATCAACTACAAGTATCGCTAACCAAGGAGAAAGCCACTTTTCCTCATATGGTTTTAATTGATAATGCAAATGCTACTAACCCTTGTTGTGAGCATGTGCATCTTGTGTAAGAGGATGCCAAGTTGAAGAAGCAACTTGAGAAAGGCCTTGTGTCTTGCATACAAGGTGAGAAGAACCTCAACGACATTTTGAGCAATCAAAAGGAAGTTGTTGCCATGGAAGGGATTGGGTTTGCACCCAAGCCCAAGAATAAGAAGAATGACAAGACCAAGAAACCTCTTCCTTTGAAGCAAACCCGTGTGAAGGAGGGAGAGGGTACTCCTAAGGAGAAGAAGAACAATGTGAAGGGTAGTGGAGTCAAGAAGGGCATCACCACTCTTTCCAACAAAGCCGGCGACTTTAACCCGTCTTATGTGTTGTGTCGTGCTAGTGATGGACATGTTTATGATAAATTTGTTGGTTCTTCTTATGAGTACATTGAATGGTCTATTTGGGTTCCTAAGACCCTTGTTGCTAACATCAAAGGACCCATTACAAAATGGGTACCTAAAACCAAGCATTGATTTCTTGTAGGAGTTTGCTTCCAGTGGGGGGTCGTGGTTGCTCGATAGTGGAGCCACAAATCATATGACCGGAAGCAAAGACTTGGTGGTGGACGCGCACAAAGGTTCATCTATTCCCACCAATGTCGAATGGGGTGATGCTTCATCTTCTAAGGTATTGGGTCTTGGCAAGGTAGTCGTTTCTCATGATCTCATGATCGAGAAAGGCATGCTTGTTGAGTCCCTTGCATACAATTTACTTTATGTTCGTCAACTTGCCCTCATGAGTTTTGTTACTTTCTTTGATATTGATTTTGTGGCCCTCTTGTGGAGCAAGACTCTTAAAGTAGCCTTTGTTGGGCATGTCGAGAATGGTCTCTATGTGGTCAACTTCTCGGAGCGACCCACTACGACCGCGACATGCCTAATTACTAAAGTTGACGTGGGATGGCTTTGGCATCGCCATTTAGGCCACATCAATATGAGATCTTTGCAAAGTCTTCTCAAGGGGGACCATGTCCGTGGACTAACAAATGTTAGTTTTTCGAAAGATCGTGCTTGCAATGCTTGTATCGAAGGAAAGCTACATGAGAAGGCTCACCCTCCCACGACTATCATCTAATCGACAAGGCCTTTAGAGATCCTTCACATGGATCTCTTTGGGCCTCCATCCTTTGATAGTCTTGGGGGTAGAAAGTATTGCTTGGTGATTGTGGATGATTATTCAAGATACACTTGGATATATTTCTTCAAGAGGAAGAGTGAGACCCAACAAGCTGTCATCAACTTTGCAAATGAAGCTCAACGTAAACATGATGCAAAGATCTTGATGATTCGAAGTGACAACAACACCGAGTTCAAGAACTACACCTTGGATAAGTTCCTTAGTGATGAGGGGATCAAGCATCAATATGCTGCACCTTATACCCCTCAACAAAATTGTGTGGCGGGGAGGAAGAACCGGACATTGATGGACGCGGCAAGGACCATGATGGCGGAGTTCGAGTCTTCATACGACTTTTGGGCCGAAGCCATCAACACCGCTTGTCATGCATCCAATCGGCTCTATCTCCGCAAAGGCTTGAACAAGAGTCCATATGAGATACTTACTGGTAACAAGCCCAACCTCAAGTACTTCTGGGTGTTCAGGTGTAAGTGTTTCATACTCAATAAAGGTGTTCGCTTGTCTAAATTTGAGGCTAGAGATCATGAGGGCATATTTGTTGGTTATGCTACAAACTATCGTGCTTACCGTGTCCTCAACAAGTCCACCGGACTCATTGAGGAGACGTGTAACGTGGAGTTTGATGAAAATAACGGCTCCCAAGTGGAGCAAAGTGGTACTTGGGATGTAGGTAATGAAATTCCTCCCCAAGCCATAAGAATAATGGGTATTGGTCATATCCTACCCATTGAGGAACCCCTTGTGTCTGAAGTAGAAGGACAATGTTCCACTCAAGTGGAACCATCACCAACCCAAGACCCACACGCTTCCGAAGAACAAAGTGAAGGCCCTCAAACCAATGAACAAGGCCAAGTGCAAGATCAACTGCAAGATGGTGTTGATCCACCAAGTGATGCACAAGGCCAAGTTCCATATCCTGAGAAAGTTCAAGATCAAGAGCAAGATCAAGATCAAGAACAAGCTCATGACGACGCTCATGATGATCAAGTTATCGCTCCTCAACTCTCTCTTGAGGAGCAATTGGAGCGTTGTGCTGCCAAAGTTGCTTCCAGGCTCGCTTCTAGAGAGCATCGCATGGAGAATATCCTTGGAAGCATTAAAAAGGGGGTAAGCACTCGTAGACAATTAGCAAACTATTGTGCTCATCATGCATTTGTCTCTTGTGTTGAACCCAAAAGGTCTATGAGGTGCTCGAAGATTCAGATTGGCTCAATGCCATGCATGAAGAACTCCATAACTTCGAACGCAATAAAGTGTGGCGATTGGTGCCAAGGATGGAGGAGAACCATAATGTCATTGGAACCAAATGGATCTTTAAGAAAATCAAGATGCTCACAGGATTGTCATTCGCAACAAGGCTCGTTTGGTTGCACAAGGCTACTCCCAAGTCGAGGGTATCGACTACGGTGAAACATTTGCCCCCGTTGCTCGCCTTGAATATATCTGTTTGTTACTTTCTTATGCCTCTCATCATTACTTTAAATTGAAACAAATGGATGTAAAGGCTGCTTTTCTTAATGGTCCTCTTAATGAGTTGGTGTATGTCAAACAACCCCCGGGGTTTGACGATCCTAAGTTCCCCAATCATGTGTAGCAACTCATTAAGGCGCTCTATGGCCTTAAACAAGCCCCACGTGCGCGGTATGAGCATCTTACAGAGTTGTTGCAAGATCGTGGGTTTGAAATTGGGAAAATCGACCCCACTCTTTTTACTAAGAAGGTCAAAGGGTAGTTGTTTGTATGCCAACTATATGATTATTATATTATATTTCGTTCTCCTAACAAAGCTTTCAATGATGAGTTTGCCACACTCATGATCATGGAGTTTGAGATGTCCATGATGGGAGAGTTCAAGTTCTTTCTCGGGTTCGAAGTCAAACAAATACGAGAAGGAATCTTCATCAACCAAGCCAAATATACTCAATACATGCTCAAGAGATTCAATCTAAGTGATGTCAAGCCGGCTACTACTCCAATGCCTACCAAATTCCAACTTGACATTGATCCCAATGGTAAAGCGGTGGATCAAAAGGTATATCATTCTATGATTGGATCCTTGCTTTAATTTTGTGCATCTAGACCGAATATCATGTTAAGTGTGGGAATTTGTGTACGGTTTCAAGTCTCACCTAAGGAAAGTCACTTTGTGGCGGTCAAGCGAATCTTTCGATATTTGGCTCATACCCCAAACTTTAGCTTATGGTACCCCAGAGGAGCAAACTTCAATCTTGTAGGTTTCTTAGATTCGGATTGGGCGGGAGACAAAGTGGATAGGAAGTCAACTTCTCGAGGGTGCCAATTTCTTGGTTGCTCTTTGGTGAGTTGGTCTTCCAAGAAGTAAAGTTGTGTATCTCTCTCTTCCACTAAAGTCGAGTATGTGGCCGCTGGTAGTTGTTGTGCTCAACTTCTTTGGATGAGGCAAACTTTAAAGGATTATGGTGTCATTTGTGGCAAAGTGCCTCTTTGGTGTGACAATGAAAGTGCCATCAAGATTTCTCACAATCCGGTGCAACACTTCAAGACGAAGCATATTGAGATTCGGTAGCACTTCATCTGGGATCATATCAGACGAGGCAAGATTGATCTTCACTATGTAAACACTCATGATAACCTTGTAGATATTTTCACGAAGCCTTTGGATGAAGCAAGATTTCGCGGGTTAAGGCATGAGCTAAATATCATTGATTTCATCGATGTGGCTTGAAAGTGTGCACACCTCTTTACACCTAAAGCGAGAAGACGCAATTAATATGCATCTGATTATAAACTCATAATTCATCTGATCCCGACAAACGCACCGCAAAAGGAGATTGCATTGAATAGAACTCGAAGAAGATCGAGGAGAACATTTATTTATTTAGGAAAGTATAACCGCACCTAAAGCGAGCCCTCTCAGCGATTCACGTTTGTGACCATCCATTTTTTGATCTGGACGTTTTGGGCTGCTGGATCCGCTGTCCTAAGGGACAGATGCTCCCTCAAAAGATTCCCTCGATGGTGGATCATTCGGGTTACGAGTCCGTAATAGACCTGCTATCGTGATATTGGTACGCCTCCACCCTGACAACAGTTCGGTTGCCTCCTGATACGTCTCAAACGTATCTACTTTTCCAAACACTTTTGATATTGTTTTGACCTCATTCTTGCATGATTTGAACTAAACTAACCTGGACTGACGCTGTTTTCAGCAGAGCTGCCTGTATGGTTTTATTGTGCGCAGGGAAACGGATTTTTAGGTATCTCAGAAAAATCCACGAAAAATCACAGAAAATTCACGCACCCGAAGGAACCAGGAGCCAGAAGAGGGGCCAGAGGGGGGCCAGGGGGTGCCCAGGCGCCCTGTGGGCGCCCCCCCCCCCCCCCCGGGCCGCGCCGGGGGGTCGTTGGGGGCATGTTGCCTATCATCTACTATGGTGTTTATCATCTTTGCTTCAACTTGTTATTCTTAATGCTTGACACTTAGGGCCCGAGTGCCATGATTTCAGATCTGAACCATATGTGTTTGCATGAATATATTTGTGTTCATGATCCTATCTATGAGTTGTTTGCACCTGTTACGGTTCGGAACCGGCGATCCCAAAAGTGACAGCTTTGGACACCAAAGGGGATGGTCCGTAGTTTGAGGATTACATGTATCCATTGAGTTCATTGCTTTGTTCCGGTGCTATTTGACAGGAGCACCTTAATCTCCATAAGTTCCTTTTGGCCCCGTTCGTAGCGGGATGGTAGGACAAAAGATGTTGTGCAAGTTCTTATTGCAAGCACGTACAACTACCTACGGGATACATGCCTAATGTTTGATATTTGCCTAGATGATCATTACTTTTCCGTGTGCCGTGCCCCAAGTTAGAATCATGATATATCTCATCCATGCAGCGCCCGACCATCTGTCTCCCTAGCCTACAGTGTTTTAAATCCTGCTGGTTACTAGTTGCTATTTTTGCCATTTACTTTTGCTATTTACTTTTATTGTTTACTTTTACTATCACTATCATCACTATCATATCACTGTTACCACTTATCTTTTGTTGCAAGTAAGTATATTTTAGGTGCGGTTGAATTGACAACTCAACTGTCAAAGCTTATAAATACTCTTTGGCTCCCCGTGTGTCGAATCAATAAATTGGGTTATTCTTACCCGCGAAGACTATCTCGATCCCTTACGGTTGAGGGTTATCAAGTACCGTTTTCTGGCGCCGTTGCCGGGGAGCATAGCAATATTTACAAGTCTACTTGAGGTATCCTACCTGCTGCACTTCATCCACTATGGGTAAGAAAGGAGACCCCAAGGTTCCGATCTTACTATCCACTACAAGAAGAGGTACTGCTCTGAGCACTAGTGCTACGCTTGATTCACCTTCTGTTATGAGTAAGTTTGCCTCACCACCACCACATGATGCTCCTACTGAATCTGTTACTATGTCCGATACTCTTGATGATGCTTCTACTACTGTTGATGGTATTAGTTCCCTTGGTTATGCTCTTGAGAAACAAATTGCTGCTGCTGCTAAAAAGTCTGGAATTGAACTTCCTGTTACTCGCTACCCTATTGGTGAAACTTATGATTATCCTGATTTGAGTAAACTCAAAGAGAGGCTCCTTGATGATGATTACTATATGCATTGATGATCCTGATTATGATTTCTCTGTTGATCTTTCACTTATACCTATGGTTGAAGCTGACCCCTTTTATGGCAGAGAAAATGATGATGCTATTGCACACCTGACTAAACTCGGTGAGTTAGGTGGCCTATTTACCACAGATGAGAAGATACGATACTTTTATATCACCAAGCTTCTTCCTTTCTCCTTGAAGGAAGGTGCTAAAGCATGGTATGCTTCTCTTCCATGCGGTTCCATTAAGAGTCCTCAAGACTTAGCTCACTCTTTTGTTGATAAGTACTTTCCTGCTCACATGCAACATGCTGCTTTACAAAGAATTTATAATTTTAAACAGTTGCAGGATGAGTCCCTCCCTAAAGCTTGGGGGAGGTACTGCGGTCTGATTCGGGCTAGACCAGGACATGAAATCCCTAAGAATGAATTAATCGATATATTCTATGCTGGTCTAACTGATGAATCCAGGTCCTATTTGGACAGTTGTCCTGGTTGTGTTTTAAGGAAAAGAACACCAGATGATGCGGAAGATTTGATGGGCAGGATTGCCAAAAACCATGAAGATTGGTCCGTCCCTGAACCACCTCCACCACCAAAGAAGAGGGGCATGTTGTTCTAAGCCCCGACGATATGCGAGAAGCAAAGAAGTCTATTAAAGAGAAAGGTATTGAAGACGTGAAGAATCTACCCCCTATTGAGAAGCTGTGTGAGCCTACTACTCACCCTCCTATGGTAGAGGTACACTCTCTTTTAGATTTCAACGCAAGTGACATCCCTCATGGTAAGCCTCCTGATCAATGTTTAGATGAGTTTGATAATTTTATTATGAAACAAAATCATTTTAATGAGAGGATAGAAAGTCAATTGCATGATAATTCCCTTGCTATCAAAAGACTGCTTGATGTTTTAGATAGAACAGTTAATGATGTTCAATGTCTTGTGAAGCATTTTCATATGGTTCAAACTCAGCTTGACCAAATTTCTAATGTGCAAAGAGATTTGCTAGCTAACAATGCCAAACAAGATAATTTGCAGGCTTTCGGGATTAAGACCCGAGGAGGAACTAGCACTCAAGATCCTCTCTATCCAGAGGGGCATCCGAAGAGAATCGAGCAGGATTCTCAAATGCAGGAAGAAGAAATTGTTGGCTCTCCAAAGAAGAAGAAGAAACATAAGGAGACTGACAATTCTAGTAATCCTATTGCAGATGAAGAGCCAACTATTGATCCTAACAGTGTATCTATCTCTGATGCTGAGACTGAAGATGGTGCTGAACCTGAAGGTAAGGATAGTGAGAAGAATGATCCGCCTGAAGTTCGAGAAGAAGAAGCACCTGACAAACGTAAGAGGTACACTAAAGAAGACTTCATTGCAAGAAAACATGGGAAGGAAAGAGAACCATGGGTACAGAAACCCATGCCCTTTCCAGGTAAGTCCATCAAATCCAAAGAAGAAGAGCATTACAATAAGTTTTGTGAGTGGATTAAACCTCTTTTCCTTCAAATTCCTTTGACTGATGCTATTAAGTTACCTCCTTATTCAAAATATATGAAAGATATTGTCACTAATAAAAGAAAAGTTCCTAATGATGCAATATCTACTATGCTTGCTAACTATTCTTTCAGTGGCAAGATTCCTGAGAAGCTCGGTGATCCAGGTATACCCACCATTCCTTGCTCCATAAAGAATAATTATATCAAAATTGCTTTATGTGATCTTGGAGCAGGAGTGAGTGTTATGCCTCTCTCTCTTTACGAGAGGCTTTGTTTAGAGAAACTAATTCCTACAAATATCTCCCTTCAGATGGCTGACAAGTCAACCGCTGTTCCGATAGGTATTTGTGAGGATGTTCCCGTAGAGGTTGCTAACTGTTTAATTCTTACTGATTTTGTTGTGCTTGACATGCCCGAGGATGGGAGCATGTCCATTATTCTTGGTAGACCTTTTCTTAACACCGCAGATGCTATTATTGATTGCAATAAAGGGAAGGTTACCTTCCATGTGAATGATAAAGAACACACGGTATATTTTCCGAAGAAGATCGACAGAAGGCATGCCCTCAACTCTATAGAGAATATCGAGACCGTGAAGATTGGAGAATGGGACTGTCCACTACATGTGCCTCACAAATACAAAACTATCATGGTGGGGACAATGTCCATCAAAGTAAAGGTTCAGTGATTACTTCGTAAGATGTGAGACTTTTTGCTCTATATATCGCTTGTTTGTTGGTAAGACTTGATCAACCTTACTAGTAAACATGTTTTATATGGATAAATAGTTGAGCTTGTTATGTTTTCATTTGTTTTTAGTTTTTGTTCTACTTGCTGTACCAAGTATTTATGTTTTGAAGCTTCACAATACTACTAACTGCTTCAAGTTTTCATAGAGTTTCGCAGCTTTTTGAACTTCGAAAAAATTTCAACAGTGAAGTTTTCAGAAAAATTCCAGAAAAATTAAAATAAAAATTTCCACGTCGGGAGCAACCCAGAAAGTCCTGGGGCCAGCCAAGGGGGCCCACCAGTGGCCCAGGCGGCCAGCTGGTGCGGCCCAGCCCCTGGCCGCGCCCACAGGGCGCCTAGGGCCCACAGGACCCCCCTCCAGGTATGTCTTCTTCCTCTCTCTCTCTCTCTTTCTCCAAAAACGCGAGTTCTACACTTGTTCTTGTGTTCTTGCTGTTCTTGGAGGCGATTCTTCGATCTCTCTCTACAGCCCCTCATTTAAGCTGAAATTTTGAGCAAATACTCCCTGGTATGTGACTCCTCCATCCCTCCAATTAGATTTCTGATTGGTGGCTTCATTTGTGAGTATTTAGTAGTTCTTGGTGCTGTATAGATGAGCTTGCATGCATATGTAGAAAGTTATTTTCCAAGTTTTGATGCAAGTTTATGCCTTGGGCAAGTGAGTTGAGTAGTTTGCCTTAACTCACTTTGTTTTAATCCTAGTTTTTGTAAATTGCAATTTTTTTTCAGAAATGAGTTTGTTAAGAAGGGCAAAAGGGTGGCTTGAGAAGAGAAGGCCCGCACACTCCGATCAAGTTACTAGAGCCGCAGCTTCACCCTCGACTGCTAGGGTGAGCTATAATGAAGATCATGTGCCCCTGGAGTTGTTTGAAGACACAAGTCCAGCACGTGCGATGACATTTCCATGTGATGAATTCCTTGAAGCTGCGGGAATCAAGGATGAGTTTTATAATCTTTGTGCTAATGCAGGTTTGACACGGCTCGTCACGAGCCGTGTTACCCAGTATCAAAAACTCACCTCCAGTTTCATTAACAGTTTTAGATATAATCCTGATTCAGGTGCTATTGAATTTAAAATTTACAATGATCTTATCACCATGACTTTGGGAAATTTTTGTGAAATAATAGGTGTGCCGAACGTTGGGAGGACAGCCAGGATGGCCACTCAGCCCTTCGAGCTGAAAACCGTCATCAACTCTCTCTACAGCATGGGTACGAGGGATATTCATCGGTCGAAGATCTCTAGCATCTTATTTCCTCACCTCAGGTATTTTGCATATTATATTGCCAGAAGGGTGTTAGCTCGTGACAACACGAGCAGCATTTCTGCTCCGGATATTGCTATCCTGGCAGCAGCCCTCTCAGGGAGGTCTGATTATAATCTGGGTGCCTTAATTGCTCGACGCCTTGCTATGAACGGTAACAAGGGGGACTTATATGGTGGCGTTTATGCCACACTTATCTTAGAACATCTTGGAGGCACCCCACACCCTGATGATAATCCTTTTACTTATTTAAGCTTTGATCTTGCTGCTATGAAAAGGCATAAGTTTGTTACCATGGCTTCTGAGCTTGATAATCTTGTTTATATCTTGTGTTTCGGAACTACCGCGGAACGCGAGATCCGTCTACCTGCACCTCTTTTGTTTGATTTTTCTCGCAGGAACGGATGGTCCTTTGATGTTGTCCAGTTCGATGAGTTCATGGTCCAGCATCAGTTTCATAACCCCATGGAGGGGGTTGTGCCCAACGAGGAGAAGCACGGTGAGTTACCACCTTTTCAGGAAGAAACCGCCACCGAGTTTGGTGAAGGTTCTTCCTCTGTTTGGCATTCGGAACCTTCCTCCTGGGAGACTCCGAGGAGTTCGATGTACGCGCCAGCATCCTTCTACGACCCTTGGACTCACCACCATACTCCCGGAGCAGGAGGCTCCTGGGGGCAGTAGCTGCTACCAACTTAGGCCAAAAGCCTAAGCTTGGGGGAGTATGTGCCCCTCTCACTTTTCCATTGTATTATCCATTTTATTCGCTTTGATCTTTTCGAAGTTTTTGCCCGTTCTTCTTTGTTTCTCTTTGCAAAAACAACAAAGAGATTTTCTTTTTCTTTTGCTTTTCGTTCAACCTTTGAAATAATCCAAAAAGATTTCCTTTTCTCTTTAGTTTGCTTTGTTTTCAGAGTTCAGATCGAGTCCGTGATGGCATTTGATTATATTTCCTACGTTCGATCGTGCAAGTGACAAGCAGTAATGACGAAGATCGACTGAAAGGAAGCAACAAGGAAGACCGGTATGAACTCTTTTTGTTTCTACTTTTGTACATATGCATGTACCTATGATCTAGAGACCAGCTTGTAGCGACATAGTGCTATGTTTACAATGCTCTTCCAGTGGTTCATGCTTTCCTTGTGGCTAGTCTCGAATAACTAGAGTATATAATGTGTTATTGAAATGATCTACATGCATTGCACTGTTCATAGTCTGGTATACTAAGGTGGTATTTCCCTTTAGAGAATTTTTGGATTGACTTGGCACATGCTTACACATGCTTAAGACTAAAAAGTCTACTCTGCCTTGATGATCTTTGAGTTTCAGAATAGTTATATCACTTTCATGCCCGATTCAATGTTGCTTTATCGCTCTGCATGATTATGACCATTTTTTCTCTCTAGTTGGTCGCTTCCCAGTCTTTTGCTAAACCTCCACCTGTACTAAGCAGACTGACTGCTTGTGCATCCAAAATCCTTAAAACCTGTTATGCCATATGAGTCCACCATAACTTCCTATACATGGTATTTACCTGCCATTCCTAACGAAGACTTTCGTGTGCCATCTCGAAATTAATCAAAAGCATTTCTCTTTTTGTGCCTATGTTTTAGCTCATGAGGAAGTAGTAGTTGATTCATGATCTTTTTAAGTTGGACAAGTCTCACCCCTGGATTGCATGTATAATGTGCAAACCCATAATACGAGAAGGAACTGGCATTGAGTGCGCCCGGCTAAAAAAGATAATATAACAAACAAACCCTCCTTCACGCTTTGTTCATGAGAAATCAGAAAACTTTGGCAGTGATAAACAAAGGAGATTAAGAGGATGTGATCGTCCTCATGCGGGAGTCGTTCCTCGAGACTTGTCCAGCTCAAGAAGTGATTGAGTTATCTGCTAGCATTCGTTGACGAAATGTGCACCTCTCAAAAAAAGTTTTTACCTCTGTTTCTAAAAACCAAGAGCTCTGGTACATGTTTAGTTTTTGTTTCCGATCACGGGTTTTCAACTTTGCCAACAAAAACCACGGTTCGAGAGTCTCCACCTTCTTTCTTCAAAGCACTAACTAGGAGAGCATAATTGTCATTCTGAGTGTAATGTGCATTGTCCCAAAGTATTACATTGTCTTCTGCATGCTTGTGATATGATTTATTCTGAAATTCTTAGTTCTAGTCTCCTTTAAAACTCTGGAGGAGTTTCTACATTTATGTTTTGTTTCACTCATGGAGACTAGCGAGATACCACCCTAGTATGCTCAAGCTATTTGCAATGTAATCTTGTCTTGATTTTCAGTAGTATATTATTTACTTTTAAGTATTTGTGACTAGTCACTTGAAAGAAGGATTGATCCTTGCATTGTCCTCATAGTACTGTTTCAATACTTGCTAGACTCTTTTCGTAGTACATGCTTATATACATCTAATGAAGCAAAAGAGTTTGTCAAAGTTTTCTTTGTCGCGTCCAGTTCATTGAACTGAATTGCTTGAGGACAAGCAATATGCTAAGCTTGGGGGAGTTGATACGTCTCAAACGTATCTACTTTTCCAAACACTTTTGATATTGTTTTGACCTCATTCTTGCATGATTTGAAATAAACTAACCTGGACTGACGCTGTTTTCAGCAGAGCTGCCTGTATGGTTTTATTGTGCCTAGGAAAACGGATTTTTAGGTATCTCAAAAAAATCCACGAAAAATCACAGAAAATCCACGCACCCGAAGGAACCAGGAGCCAGAAGAGGGGCCAGAGGGGGGCCAGGGGGTGCCCAGGCGCCCTGTGGGCGCGCCCCCCTGGGCCGCGCCGGGGGGTCGCCTGGGTGGGGCCCACACCCCCTGGTGCCCTACTTTGCCTCGTATTTTTACTCGCGATGCGGAAACCCCAGATCAAAAGTTATTTTCGCAGTTTTCCATCGCGGAGCCGCCGCCACCCTCTGTTCTTCCTCGGGAGGGCTAATCTGGAGGCTGAATTGGCCTCCGGAGAGGGGAGATCGTCGCCATCGTCATCATCATCACCACTCCATCATCCCTCCATGACTTCTCCCTCCATGTGTGAGTAATTCCCCTGCTGTAGGCGAAGGGGATGGTAGGGATTGGATGAGTTAGATCATGTAATAGTTTGTCAGATCGTTGGGGGCATGTTGCCTATCATCTACTATGGTGTTTATCATCTTTGCTTCAACTTGTTATTCTTAATGCTTGACACTTAGGGCCCGAGTGCCATGATTTCAGATCTGAACCATATGTGTTTGCATGAATATATTTGTGTTCGTGATCCTATCTATGAGTTGTTTGCACCTGTTACGGTTCGGAACCGGCGATCCCAAAAGTGACAGCTTGGGACACCAAAGGGGATGGTCCTTAGTTTGAGGATTACATGTATCCATTGAGTTCATTGCTTTGTTCCGGTGCTCTTTGAGAGGAGCACCTTAATCTCCATAAGTTCCTTTTGGCCCCGTTCATAGCGAGATGGTAGGACAAAAGATGTTGTGCAAGTTCTTATTGCAAGCACGTACAACTACCTACGGGATACATGCCTAATGTTTGATATTTGCCTAGATGATCATTACTTTTCCGTGTGCCGTGCCCCAAGTTAGAATCATGATATATCTCATCCATGCAGCGCCCGACCATCCGTCTCCCTAGCCTACAGTGTTTTAAATCCTGCTGGTTACTAGTTGCTATTTTTGCCATTTACTTTTGCTATTTACTTTTATTGTTTACTTTTACTATCACTATCATCACTATCATATCACTGTTACCACTTATCTTTTGTTGCAAGTAAGTATATTTCAGGTGCGGTTGAATTGACAACTCAACTGTCAAAGCTTATAAATACTCTTTGGCTCCCCGTGTGTCGAATCAATAAATTGGGTTATTCTTACCCGCGAAGACTATCTCAATCCCTTACGGTTGAGGGTTATCACCTCCGCCCCTTACACTTTCCCTATCTCTTCTCGTTTCTCCTCAGTTGCCGCAGATCCCTTCCTCTGCTGCCAGTGTTCCCGCTGGTGTTTCTCACGGTTGCTGCTCAAGTCAACGTTGCCATACTTATGAGCTTGCAGTTGAACTCCCACCCGCTGCATCCAACCCACCAGAAGGTCTAGTCACGTCATCGCCCGATTGGAACTCAAGCCACCGCCCCGCTGGCCATCTCCATCCCTGCCGCCAGGTTGCTTCCCTTGATCCATGCCATCGCTACCGAAGGGGATCCAGCCACACTTGATGCGTGGGGATGCGGGCGGTCTGTGATCGGATCCAGCTAATGAGGGTGACGCGAGCAACATGTTCTGAGCGGATTCAACAGATGCGATCGAGGCGAACCATCCGAGCGATGCTGACGATGCAACCGACCAGTCTTGCGATGAGAGCGAGACGGTCGGGCGAGGCGCTGGCTTCGTCTCTCACTCCCCAAAGCCAAAGTCCCTCTGGATACAGTCACAACCCAAATCAGAGACAACCGAGGTCGGGAATGAACCTCCATGGAACCAAGCGTTGAGGCGATATGGCATCTTCCTCTCCTTTCTCTATGTCGTGCTCCTTCTATGGTCTGTGCCAACCTCTCTTTTGCCTCCTATATTCTCCAGCTCGAAGCATGATTTGTTCATATCTAGGAAAGAAGAGATCATATGCTATTTTAATAGTTTATTTGTCGAACTATTTGTTCATGAGATTTTAATGCATTTGAACTACATAATTTTAGTTTTAGAACTATCCAGTTAGATTTAGCCAACAATGTTATATCATTGTAGATGTTTCCCAAGAATGTGATGTTTAAAATTTGAGTTGTTCCAACCGAAGCGCTCGAGGGTATTCATCCAGGCAAGACAAGGTGACACGGCCGATGCGGTTTTATGGTTCCATCGTAGGTATGAGTGGATCCTCCCTGGTTGGAGTGAGAAACTGCATCGAAGCAATGAATTAAGTTGCCATTGCTAGGATCCACTAATAGTAATCGAGGTGTGCACTCTCCGACCGCTGATGGCGGAGATCCGTTACTACGATCTCCCTTCCTCCTTCTTCAGTTCATGCCCCCACATATATTCTCACCCGTGGCGTAGTTTGATTTTCCCCTACGTATTACTGCAGCAATCTGACCATCTATCTACTTCTAGCATATCCTCTACGCCGCATTGTCCACCAATAGTTCTACTTAGTTCAGATTCATTTAGATTGATGATGTTTTTCACTCACAATGTGTCGCATGTGCTATCGGTCAAAGTGTTGGAGGCTCAATTTGTTCGCTCTGTCTGGTAAATACCTCAACTAAGGATTATCAAAGACATGCCTCCCTTAGGTCATTATCAAAGACATACCTCACCTAAGGATTACTAAGGATTATCAAATACTATTGGTTGAGACCGTGAGTACAATGTTTCATGTTATGCCCTCAGGCAATTATCAAAGTAGGTGTCTTGGTACAGAACTTTTTGTTTGGTCATGTCGTTATCACTCGTGTGTTCCTGGTCTCTATTGGACACTATATTAATATAACTGTATTTTTTTAAGTAGTGTATGCGTAGATAAAATTTGCACAATGCACCAAATTTCATATTTAATTTTAATGTTTTGTGCCACTATATAACTACAAAATTTCCATTGTTCGATATAATTTTATGGGCACGGTAACACACGCCGGTCATGATCTAGTTATATTGAAGATCAAAGTGAGATAAGAAGCCATCTAGCTACTAGCTATGGACCTGTCACTCTGTGGTGAACTACTCACGCATCATTGAAAGAGCAGCAAGGATGATGTAGACGCCCTCCGTGATTGATCCCCCTCTGGCAGAGTAACGAAGAAGGCCTACAGATGGGATCTCAGAAGAATAGAAACTTGTGGCAGCGGGAAAAAGTGTTTCGGTTGGTCAAGATGTGCCATGAGGGGCCCATAAGCCCAAGGGGTGCCCCTCCCAAGGCGTGCCTGGTGAGCTTGTCGCTCCCTGGTGGCTTGTTTGGTATTCTCCTTAACCTTCTAGGGTCTTTCTTGGTCCAGAAAAAATCATCAAATTTTTTTTGTAGCGTTTGCACTCCGTTTGGTACCGATTTGCTGAAAAGAAAAAAACAACAACTAGCACTGGGCACTAGGTTAGTAGGTTAGTCCAGAAAAATGATATATAATTGCATATAAAACATCCAAGATTGATACTATAATAGACTGGAACAATAAAAAATTATAGAAACGTTGGAGACGCATCAGACATTCACGGCGAAGGCATCATCGTGCCTCTCGCACTTGGTCACCACTTCAATGTTGTCGTCACTGAACACGATGACGTTGAGCATGTCGGGAGTCACGAACTTAAAGGTCACCATGTACACGATCTTGATCTGATGGACGATGGAGAAGGTAGCCCATTCCTGATCGAGGGTGACCCTGTTGTTCATTAGCCTCACAGTGACCCTCCATGAGCAGCTGGTGTTCGTCTTCAGCTTGGACTCCATTGGCACGACCAAAAAGTGCTTCGTGTAGCCTAGGGGCATCGGTATGCACTCGAGCTTCTGGGCAAGGATCACCTTTGTAGAAGTGAGTTGGCCCACCCTCCTCATGGTGGTGCACGTAGTTCTAGCGCTTGTCGCTAGGGGGCTCCTCCGACACCACGTCGTCGTCCATGGGCGGCACTTCCTCGGGCGTGGGCGGCACCACCTCCTTGTCTTTGTTCTCCGTCTCAATCTGTGTTATGAACAACACAAAGTTCATGGCATTATGAAGAGCACAAAGTTCAAAGGTTGATCAACATTAAAACCTATCGTCTGAAGCCCCTCTATTTACCCAGCCTGACGTTGAGCACTTATCCACCATTGCACTCAGTTTACCCTATATGTCTCTCACTCCTCTTCCACCTATCCATTGCCATGAACTCCAACTCCAACCCCAACCCCTTCCCCGAAGGCATTGGCTGGAAGGTGTTCTTCCTTGGTTGCTCTCTTGGTGACCGCACCAAGTTCGAGAACACCATGGAAGTGTGCTCTAACTTTAGCAACATTGATGACATGCACATGTAGGCAGACGTTGTGGTCAAGAAGGCGACATCAGAGGAGTTGATGATGCTGATTCCTGACCTAGCAAAGGGTGCGATGCCAATCGACATCCTTCTCTGGGCCATGAATCAGGCCGACTCCGCCGATGCTGGACAAAGGGAAAGGTGGGCCAATTACAAGGTGTACATGGATCCTCAAGACCAGTGTGCTGCAACTTATTGGAATAGGACTTTGGTGGCACCAGAGGCCATCGATTGTGAGCCTGAAGAGGAAGAAGAAGCGGTGGAGGTGGTTGTCAGGGCGCCCGAGCCAGGCTGCCATACTTTGCCAATCGATCTACACTCCGGCGAGGATGATGAGACAATGAATGTTATGGTCCAGCCGAAGGACAAGGCCAGGGGTCACCGCCGCTCCAAGCGCCTCCAGGATTGCCGAGGCTAGGATTTGAAGCTACTATGTAAGATTAACCCCAATTCCCCATTCCCCTTGTACTCAATCTGGATCGGAACCCTAAAATCCATCGCTACTAGGAACTCATGAAGATGTCAAGATCAGACCTATGGCTATTTACCCCGATTCCCCATTCCCCTAGAACGTGCATGGATTACACGTGGACCAAATCAAAACACGGATCATATACGGAATAGTTAGTGAGGAGGTGAATATAGGGCTTCCCGCCATTGTCGAAGATGTTGTGAATGCTGGTGATGGAGGCCGGTGGTCACCTTGTTAATCTCCAATCTGTTGGATGTTGACGCAGCCGGTGAGAGTGGGAGAGTCACTAGTAGAGAACGGGCCTAATGTCCCGGTTCGTAAGGGCCTTTTGTCCCGGTTCTTGAACCGGGACTAAAGGGTCGGTACTAATGCCCTAGCCCTTTAGTCCCGGTTCAAACTAGAACCGGGACAGATGGGCCTCCACGTGGCCTTTGCGCGAAGCCCAGGCAAGAGGGCCTTTGGTCCCGGTTGGTGGCACATTATTATTGCTTACGCACTTCAAATTGTTTGTCAGAGTAGCCCCGCTCACAGGTCGTGTGGTGGATGGACTCGCAAATGTAGTATCCACAGAAATCATTCCCTTGTTCCTGCCACAACCACTTTACAAGAAATAGAGGTCAATCAAACTGATAAGCAAGAATGCCAAATGGTATTGATGAAACTAGCGCTTGAATCAATAGGAGATGTGCGAAACATGCTACTATATAGTAGTTACTTTCGGGTGTCTAAATTCCAGCTTCTTCGGCAGTCCCGGAGCTTTTTTTGGTGAATTTTCTCCAAACCCTGCCAGACAAAGAAAACAATTACTTGATATTAGAAATGAACAAAGTTGCTGATATGCATGGTGGTAATGATCGATTTAACTTACTTCTCGAGCATTTGAGTCATGTCCGCATACTCCTTGGGATCTTTTCATTTAGAGTCCAAGACAGTTACTACTCCCTGCTCAAGCTTAATCTCTAGGAGAATATAGTGGAAGCTGCGCACGCATGCATGAACTCATCAATTACATTACTATAACCTTGACTAATATATAAGGGAAACCGAATATGCACAAGACAGTAACACTCACTTGAAGTTGTAAGGAAAGAGTATTATCTTTGTTTTCATTTACTACCAACGATCATAGCAAGTTGGCCTCGGTATCTGCGGCATGCAATGTAACCTCAGTTGCATCTATGAGATATGTGTTAATGAACCCAATATCACCGACTTGTCTTTTCTTCAGTTCGACGATCTCCAATCTGCATAATATAGTGAGGATAATTATAAATACATGCAATGAAAGAGCTGAGCTATATAGAGAGACTTAATGACAGAAGTAGTACTACTTACAGACAGTAGCAGGTGACCGTTTCTTTATCAAGGGCCAATTGATTGCAAAACTGATAGAACTCCTCAAATGGAATAGGCAACAGTTCAATTCCAACGAGGTCATGCTCCGGTTTAACTCTCACATACAAACTATCCCTCCCCCCAGACTCTCTGCAGATTTTCAAGTACCAATCATGCAATCTTCGCATCATCGTTGATAGAGATCTTTCATCTTTGACGAGAGTCTTCCCGTACTCGTATCTTTGTATCTGCACCTCCAAGAAATCATAATGTACATCGTCGGGCAGGTAATCTCCAAGATTGCTATAACCGGGCACCATCCTCGGATCATTAGCAACGATGTCGCTAGACACCTTGAGCGGGGGGAACGATTGGTCTGCTTGTTCGCCGAGCTGGGCAATTTGTTTCCCAGCTCGTCCTTCTTCTAACCTTTGATCACTTCTAGTACTTCCCGACCGCTTCGCTTCGTGAAATGACTTTTCAATAATGCGTTCATAGTTGTCTTTCGGCGGACACTTCGCTGGTTTCCTTAGGGCAGCCAGAGTGCGCTTTGCTTTCACCAGATCTATCTTCTCCTCCGGAGGTGGATGTCTCTGTGCTTTCAACCCTTCAAGCCAGTCCTTCACTTCGGCTATAGCAATCTTCGCGTTGACCTCATTGGACCTCTCATATGGTAACTTCTCTAGAGGCGTGAGAGAAGGACCGAATCTGTATTGCCTCCCGCCTCTGGCTGTACTGCTAGACGCCGGCAGACCAGACGAAGCGGCTGTCTTCTTTCCTTGCTTACGCGGCGGAGGAGAAGGACTACGACGCGCCAGAGCAGCCGGAGCGGCGGCGGGTCTCTTCCGCCCTTGCTGACGAGGCGGAGAAGGAGGAGGCTGGCTGCTTGGGCGCGCCGACGCAGGTGGAGAAGGAGGCGGAGTGCCGCCACGCGCCGGAGAAGGAGCCGGAGTGCCCTGATAGTCACTCGCCGAAGGAGGAGGCGGCGGAGGAGGCGGAGTGCCCTGACTCGCCGGAGGAGGAGGAGGAGGCGGAGGCGTCCAGTTCAGAATGTTGATGAGGTCCTTCCGCCATAGGCATGGAGTCTTCAGAGAAGAACCCAGCCGAGTCTCCCCTTCACCGGTAGGGTGGTCAAGCTGGAGGTTCTCAAATCCCTCCGTGATTTCATCCACCATCACCCTAGCATATCCTTCCGGAATCGGCCGGCAGTGAAAAGTTGCGCCGGGTCCAGTAGGATAAACAGAGCCAGCAGCCGCCTTGACCTTCATATTAATCCATTGCGTCATAAGGTGGCAATTTTGAGACTCCGTGATAGCATCCACGGGATAGCTGGCAAGAGCCGTCAAGACATGCTCCGGCTGAAGCAGCTCGGTGCAAGCCACGCTGCTTCTCCGCTGAGATGGCGGGGTAGCTTCGGGGGAAGCTTCGGCGGTTCTTTTGCTGCGATTTGCTTCTCGTTCCTCTATCGCTTGTACCCTAGCGTGCAGCGTCTGCAGTTCGGTCTGCTACACTTTCTTCCTCCTCTCGTGGCATTTGTAACCACCTGCGTCTGGAAACCCAGCACTCCACGGAACGGAGCCTGGCGTGCCTCGTGTCCGTCCAGGGTGCTCAGGATTCCCGAGGGCCATTGTGAGCTCGTCGTTCTCTCTGTCGGGAATGAACGTCCCTTGCTGCGCTGCTTTGATATAGTGCCGAAGCTTCTTGAGTGGTGTTTCCAATTGCTTGTCCGTCCAAATGCACCACCCTGATACAGGGTCCAAGGTTCCGCCAGCCCTGAAGAACCAAGTCCGGCAACGGTCTGGCCAGTTTATTGTCTCTGGTTCGATCTCTTTATGAAGCAGATCATTCTCAGCCTTGGCCCACTTAGGCCGGGCTCGGAGGTAGCCACCTGACCCCATGCGATGGTGATGCATCTTCTTTGCAACATTTTTCTTGTTTGTCGCCGACATCGTCTTACTCTTTTCCGATGTCTTATAGGCCCCAAATGCGGGCCAGTCATATCTGATCTTCTCATATATGCCCTTGAATTCTGGTGTCTCTTTTTTGCGGGCAAACTTATTCAGGTCTTTCTTCCACCTCCTGAATAGGTCTGCCATCTTCGTAAGAGCAAAAGACTTGATTAATCCCTCTTTAACTGGCTTCGCCGGATCATCCTCTGGCGGTAGGGTGAAATTTGACTTCAGCTCAGTCCAAAGATCTTCTTTCTGCATATCAGTGACATAAGACACCTCATGGTCTTCTGCAACCGGCTTTAACCATTGCTGGATGCTGATAGGGATCTTGTCTCTAACCAGAACCCCGCACTGATTAACAAATGCGTTCTTTGTCCGGATGGGTTCAATCGGTTGGCCGGTGCGCGCGATTTCTGTGATCTCAAACTTTTCATCCGAGCTCAACATTTTCTTCGGGCCTCGTCTCCTTACCGAAGATGTGCTCGATCCGGAGGGCTAGAAAAAAGAACAAAGACAAGAGTTAATTAATATGTGTACATACCAAAACAATGAATGCATCAATTAACTAGTCAGCACAGGCTTAACTAATATATATACCTGCTGGCCGGACTCAGTTCGGTCACCGAAGCCGTCATCACAGTCTCCTTCTTGCACCGGCATTGGGTCACCGGAGCCATCCTCACGGTCTACTTCTTGCATCTGCATTGGGTCACCGGAGCCATCATAATCATAGCCTGCTTCTTCATCCTCTCTTTCCAGCAGCTCATCGGTGTCGTTGAGAAACGACAAGATGGCATCACGTCCGTTTGCGATTATGTCCAGCAACATCGCTTCTTGTGCTTCGTCTCGGGGGGTGTCGTCCATAGTTTCTACAAATATTTACAACATGGCAATTATTATTCAAACATGACAGATGGATATATTAATGGCAAACGTAGAACTAGCTAGCTAATCACAGTAAGGAATCATATATATTAATTTGTGGCCTCGACGGCTTCTCTAGGGTTTCGGGTGGCCTCGACAACGCTTCAAGGGTTAGGGTGGCCTCGAGAACGCTTCAAGGAGGGGGTAATATCGACAACGACGAGATACATACATGGGAAAATAATGTTATCGGGGAGGGGGTATATCGACGACGACAGACCCCCCCCACGTGTTGAAGTTATCGGGAGGGGGTATATCGACCCCCCTCGTGTTGAAGTTATCGGGAGGGGGTATATCGACCCCCCCACGTGTTGAAGTTATCGGGAGTTTATATCGACACGACATATGTACATGGGAAAATAATATTATCGGGGAGGGGGTATATCGACCACCCCCCTCGTGTTGAAGTTATCGGGAGGGGTATATCGACGACGATAGACCCGATAAAACATAAGAAAACGAAGAAGAAATAAAAAGAGGAGAAGAAGAAAGGAATAGCGAGAGGAGAAGATCGAAGCAAAAAAAGAAAAAAAAAGAGGAGAAGAAGAAATGAATAGAGGAGAAGAAGAGAAAATAGAATATATTCTATTTTCTCTTCTTCTCCTCTATTCCTTTCTTCTTCTCCTCTTCTTTTTCTTCTTTTTTCTTCTTCTTATTTATTTCTCCTCTTCTTCCTCTCCTCTTCTTCTTTCTTTCCTCTTCTTTCTTATCCCCCCCAACACGAGAACATTTTAACTTAGTAAATTTATCGAGGAGGGGGTATATCGACCCCCCTCATGTCGAAGTTATCCGGGAGGGGGTATATTGACCCCCCTCATGTCCCAGTTTCTCGCTTATTTTCCTTCTTCCTCGACGACCCTAACCCTAAACAGTACAACTAACGACAACGAAAAAAATCATATCTATCAACAATACAAAAACATCATATGATATATGAACAAAAAAATCAACAAAAAAAATTCATATGATCATCTATTAAGAAAATCATCATATATAATCATACATATACATCCATACATTAACATATATACATCAACATATATGCAAAAAAAACATCATATATATACGCAGAAAAAAACATGCATATATGCGGTGGGGCCATGGCGGCCACATCCACGGTGGCGGCGGCGGTGACTGGGGCAGGGCAGGGGCGCACGCGGGGGCTTACTGGGGGCGGTGTCGTCGACGACGAGGTCGGGGCTGGGCTAAGGAAGAGGTGGCGCCGCACTCTAGGCAGGGCAGGGGCCGGCGCGGGGAGGTGACGACGAGGTCGCGGCCGGAGGCCTCGGCGATGGCGCCGAGGAGCGGGCGGCGACGGGGCGGCGTGGGGCGACGACGATGGGCCGGCGAAGACGGGGCGGCGCGGGGCTGCGTGGCGACGACGACGGGGCAGGGCGCGGCGACGGCGAGGAGGAGTGGCCTGGCGGTGTCGATTTGCTCAGCGTCGTCGGGGGGAAACTATAGATGAAATCTGAAAAACGCTAAGTGCTGGTTTATATAGCAAAGCCATTGGTCCCGGTTCGTGTCACCAACCGGGACCAATGCCCCCTTTAGTCCCGGTTGGTGCCACCAACCGGGACCAAAGGTCTCTTTTCA
>LR738714.1:34209030-34349954 GCA_902687465.1 Secale cereale
ACCAACCGGGACTAAAGGGGGGAATTGGTCCCGGTTGGTGCCACGAACCGGGACTAATACCCCCCTTTAGTCCCGGTTGGTGCCACCAACCGGGACCAAAGGCCTTGTGCTGCCCCGCGGCCAAAATCTTTAGTCCCACCTCGCTAGTTGACAGGGGCTCGGAGTGGTTTATAATGAAGGAAATATGCCCTAGAGGCAATAATAAAGATGTTATTTTTATTTCCTTATATCATGGTAAATGTCTTTTATTCATGCTAGAATTGTATTAACCGGAAACTTAGTACATGTGTGAATACATAGACAAAACAGTATGTCCCTAGTATGCCTCTACTAGACTAGCTCATTGATCAAAGATGGTTATGTTTCCTAACCATAAATATGAGTTGTCATTTGATCAACGAGATCACATCATTAGGAGAATGATGTGATGGACAAGACCCATCCATTAGCTTAGCACTATGATCGTTTAGTTTACTGCTATTGCTTTCTCCATAACTTATACATGTTCCTATGACTATGAGATTATGCAACTCCCAAATACCGGAGGAACACCTTGTGTGCTATCAAACGTCACAACATAACTGGGTGGTTATAAAGATGCTCTACAGGTGTCTCCGAAGGTGTTCGTGGTGTTGGCATAGATCAAGATTGGGATTTGTCACTCCGAGTGTCGGAGAGGTATCTCTGGGCTCTCTCGGTAATGCACATCATGATAAGCCTTGCAAGCAAATGACTAATGAGTTAGTCACGAGATGATGTATTACGGAACGAGTAAAGAGACTTGCTGGTAACGAGATTGAACTAGGTATAGAGATACCGACGATCGAATCTCGGGCAAGTAACATACCGATGACAAAGGGAACAACGTATGTTGTTATGCGGTTCGACTGATAAAGATCTTCGTAGAATATGTAGGAGCCAATATGGGCATCCAGGTTCCGCTATTGGTTATTGACCGGAGAGATGTCTCGGTCATGTCTACATAGTTCTTGAACCCGTAGGGTCCGCACACTTAAACGTTCGTTGACGATATTGTATTTAATGAGTTATGTATGTTGGTGACCGAATGTTATTCGGAGTCCCGGGTGTGATCACGGACATAACGAGGAACTCCGGAATGGTCCGGAGATAAAGATTAATATATGGGATAATAGTGTTTTACCTCCGGAAGGGTTTCAGAATTCACCGTAAGGGGTTCCGGATGTTTCCCGAAATGTTTGGGTACGAGAACACTTTATTTGGGCCAAAGGGGAAAGCCCACGAGGCTTTAGGAAAGTGCAAAAGGAAGTTTTGCGGAGACCAGAGGCTAGACGCCAGGAATCCTGGTGTCTATGGGGTAGACACCGGGAACCCTGGCGTCTAGCCCTAGAGTCCGAGTTGGACTCTTTCCTTTCGGGCAAAACCGACTTTGAGGAGGCTTTTGCTCCAAGTTTCGACCCCAGGGCTCAACATATAAATAGAGGGGTAGGGCTAGCACCCAAGACACATCAAGATACACCAAGCCGTGTGCCGGCAACCCCGACCCTCTAGTTTATCCTCCGTCTAGTTTCTGTAGTGCTTGGCAAAGCCCTTCAGAGATTGTTCTTCATCAACAACCGTCACCACGCCGTCGTGCTGCCGGAACTCATCTACTACTTCGCCCGTCTTGCTGGATCAAGAAGGCGAGGACGTCATCGAGCTGAACGTGTGCTAAACGCGGAGGTGCCATACGTTCGGTACTAGATCGGGACGGATCGTGAAGGTGCACGACTACATCAACCGCGTTGATAAATGCTTCCGCTTTTGGTCTACGAGGGTACGTAGACACACTCTCCCCTCTCATTGCTATGCATCTAGTAGATAGATCTTGCGTGATCGTAGGAAATTTTTGAAATACTACGTTCCCCAACAGTGGCATCATGAGCCAGGTCTATGCATAGATGATCTGCACGAGTAGAACACAAGTGAGTTGTGGACGATACGAGTCATACTGCTTACCAGCATGTCATACTTTGCTTCGGCGGTATTGTGAGATGAAGCGGCCCGGTCCGACATTACGCGTACGCTTACGCGAGACTGGTTTATGAGCCCTCGTTGCTTAAAGGTGACTGGCGGGTGTCTGTCTCTCTCACTTTAGCTGAATCGGGTGTGCCTACGCCCGGTCCTTGTGAAGGTTAAAACAGCACATACTTGACGAAACATCGTTGTGGTTTTGTATGCGTAGGTAAGAATGGTTCTTGCTAAAGCCCATAGCAACCACGTAAAACTTGCAACAACAAAGTAGATGACATCTAACTTGTTTTTGTAGGGCATGTTGTGATGTGATATGGTCAAGACATGATGAGTTATACGTTTTTGTATGAGATGATCATGTTTTGTAAAGTTATCGACAACTGGCAGGAGCCATATGGTTGTCGCTTTATTGTATAAAATGCAATCACCATGTAATTGCTTTACTTTATCACTAAGCGGTAGCGATAGTCGTAGAAGTAATAGTTGGCGAGACGACAACGATGCTACGATGGAGATCAAGGTGTCGCGTCGGTGACGAAGGTGATCATGACGGTGCTTTGGAGATAGAGATCAAAAGCACAAGATGATGATGGCCATATCATGTCACATATTTTGATTTGCATGTGATGTTTATCTTATTATGCTTCTTATTTTGCTTAGAATGACGGTAGCATTATAAGATGATCCCTTACAAAATTTCAAGGTATAAGTGTTCTCCCTGAGTATGCACCGTTGCGAAAGTTCGTCGTGCCGAGACACCACGTGATGATCGGGTGTGATAAGCTCTATGTTCAAATACAACAGGTGTAAGCCAGTTTTGCACACGCAGAATACTCGGGTAAAACTTGATGAGCCTAGCATATGCAGATATGGCCTCGGAACACTGGAGACCGAATGGTCGAGCGTGAATCATATAGTATATATGATCAACATAAGATGTTCACCATTGAAACTACTCCATCTCACGTGATGATCGGACATGGTTTAGTTGATTTGGATCACGTGATCATTTAGATGACCGTAGGTATGTCTATCTAAGTGGCAGTTCTTTAAGTAATATGATTAAATTGAACTTTAATTTATCATGAACTTAGTCCTGATAGTTTTTGCATATCTATGTTGTTGTAGATCAATGGCCCGTGCTACCGTTCCTTTGAATTTTAATGCATTCCTAGAGAAAGCTAAGTTGAAAGATGATGGTAGTAGTTACACGGACTGGGTCCGTAACTTGAGGATTATCCTCATTGCTGCACAGAAGAATTATGTCCTTGAAGCACCGCTAGGTGACAAGCCCCCTCCCGCTAATGTAGACGCTTTGAACGTCTGGCAGACGCGGTCTGATGACTACACGATAGTTCAGTGTGCCATGCTCTACGGCTTAGAACCGGGATTTCAACGATGTTTTGAACGTCATGGACCATATGAGATGTTCCAGGAGTTGAAGTTAATATTTCAAGCAAATGCCCGGATTGAGAATATGAGATTTCCAATAAGTTCTACAGCTGCAAGATGGAGGAGAATAGTCCTATCAGTGAACACTTGCTCAGAATGTCTGGGTACTACAATCATATGACTCAACTTGGTTGCAAAGTTGACGAAGATAGTGTTATTGATAGAGTTCTTCAATCACTGCCACCAAGCTATAAAGGCTTCGTGATGAACTATAATATGCAGGGGATGCAGAAGACAATTCCCGAGCTCTTCGCTATGCTCAAAGCTGCGGAGGTAGAAATCAAAAAGGAGCATCAAGTGTTGATGGTTAACAAGACCACTAGTTTCAAGAAAAAGGGCAAGGGAAAGAAGGGGAACTTCAAGAAGAATAGCAAGACAGTTGCTACTCCCGCGAAGAAACCCAAGTCTGGAGCCAAGCCTGAAACTGAGTGCTTCTACTGCAAAGGGACTGGACACTGGAAGCGGAACTGCCCCAAGTATTTGGCGGATAAGAAGGATGGCAAGGTGAACAAAGGTATATGTGATATACATGTTATTGATGTGTACCTTACTAATACTCGTAGTAGTACCTGGGTATTTGATACCGGTTCGGTTGCTAATATTTGTAACTCGAAACAGGGACTACGGATTAAACGAAGATTGGCTAAGGACGAGGTGACGATGCGCGTGGGAAATGGTTCCAAAGTCGATGTGATCGCCGTCGGCACGCTACCTCTACATCTACCTTCGGGATTAGTTTTAGACCTGAATAATTGTTATTTGGTGCCAGCGTTAAGCATGAACATTATATCTGGATCTTGTTTATTGCGAGACGGTTATTCATTTAAATTAGAGAATAATGGTTGTTCTATTTTTATGAATAATATCTTTTATGGTCATGCACCCTTGAAGAGTGGTCTATTCTTGTTGGATCTCGATTGTAGTAATACACATATTCATAATATTGAAGTCAAAAGATGCAAGGTTAATAATGATAGTGTAAGTTACTTGTGGCACTGCCGTTTAGGTCATAGTGGTGTAAAGCGCATGAAGAAACTCCATAGTGATGGACTTTTGGAATCACTTGATTATGAATCACTTGGTGCTTGCGAACCATGCCTCATGGGCAAGATGACTAAAACTCCGTTCTCTGGAACAATGGAGCGAGCAACGGATTTGATGGAGATCATACATACAGATGTATGTGGACCAATGAGTGTTGAAGCTCGCAGCAGGTATCGTTATTTTCTGACCTTCACTGATGATTTGAGCAGATATGGGTATATCTACTTAATGAAACACAAGTCTGAAACATTTGAAAAGTTCAAATAATTTCAGAGTGAAGTAGAGAATCATCGTAACAAGAAAATAAAGTTTCTGCGATCTGATCGTGTAGGTGAATATTTGAGTTATGATTTTTGTCTTCATTTGAAACAATGTGGAATAGTTTCACAACTCACGCCACCCGGAACACCACATCGTAATGGTGTGTTCGAACGTCGTAACCGTACTTTATTGGATATGGTGCGATCTATAATGTCTCTTACCGATTTACCACTATCGTTTTGGGGTTATGCTTTAGAGACAGCTGCATTCACATTAAATAGGGCACCATCAAAATCCATTGAGACGACGCCTTATGAACTGTGGTTTGGCAAGAAACCAAAGTTGTTGTTTCATAAAGTTTGGGGCTGCGATGCTTATGTGAAAAAGCTTCAACCTGATAAGCTCGAACCCAAGTCAGAGAAATGTGTCTTCATAGGATACCCAAAGGAGACAGTTGGGTACACCTTCTATCACAAATCCTAAGGCAAGATATTCGTTGCCAAGAATGGATCCTTTCTAGAGAAGGAGTTTCTCTCGAAAGAAGTGAGTGGGAGGAAAGTAGAACTTGATGAGGTAATTCTACCTTCTCCTGAATTGGAAAGTGGAACATCACAGAAAATTGTTCCAGTGATTCCTACACCAATTAGTGAGGAAGCTAATGATGATGATCATGAAACTTCAGGTCAAGTTTCTGCTGAACGGCGTAGATCAACCAGAGTTCGTTCCGCACCGGAGAGGTACGACAACCCAGTTCTGGAAGTCATGTTACTAGACCATGATGAATGTACGAACTATGAGGAAGCGATGATGAGCCCAGATTCCACAAAATGGCTTGAGGCCATGAAATCTGAGATGGGATCCATGTATGAGAACAAAGTGTGGACTTTGGTTGACTTGCCCGATGATCGGCAAGCCATCGAAAATAATGGATCTTCTAGAGGAAGACCGACGCAGACGGTAATATTACTGTTTACAAAGCTCGACTTGTTGCGAAAGGGTTTCGACAAGTTCAAGGAGTTGACTACGATGAGACTTTCTCACCCGTAGCGATGCTTAAGTCTGTCCGAATCATGTTAGCAATTGCCGCATTTTATGATTATGAAATCTGGCAAATGGATGTCAAAACTGCATTCCTGAATGGATATCTCAAAGAAGAGTTGTATATGATACAACCAGAAGGTTTTGTCGATCCAAAAGGTGCTAACAAAGTATGCAAGCTCCAGCGATCCATCTATGGACTGGTGCAAGCATCTCGGAGTTGGAATATACGCTTTGATGAGGTGATCAAAGCATATGGTTTTATACAGACTTTTGGAGAAGCCTGTATTTACAAGAAAGTGAGTGGGAGCTCTGTAGCATTTCTGATATTATATGTGGATGACATATTGTTGATTGGAAATGATATAGAATTTCTGGATAGCATTAAAGGATACTTGAATAAGAATTTTTCAATGAAAGACCTCGGTGAAGCTGCTTACATATTAGGCATCAAGATCTATAGAGATAGATCAAGACGCTTAATTGGACTTTCACAAAGCACATACCTTGATAAAGTTTTGAAGAAGTTCAAAATGGATCTGTCAAAGAAAGAGTTCTTGCATGTGTTACAAGGTGTGAAGTTCAGTAAGACTCAATGCCCGACCACTTTAGAAGATAGAGAGAAAATGAAAGTCATTCCCTATGCCTCAGCCATAGGATCTATCATGTATGCAATGCTGTGTACCAGACCTGATGTGTGCCTTGCTATAAGTCTAGCAGGGAGGTTCCAAAGTAATCCAGGAGTGGATCACTGGACAGCGGTCAAGAACATCCCGAAGTACCTGAAAAGGACAAAGGATATGTTTCTCGTGTATGGAGGTGACAAAGAGCTCGCCGTAAACGGTTACGTCGATTCCAGCTTTGACACTGATCCGGATGACTCTAAGTCACAAACAGGATATGTATTTTTATTGAACGGTGGAGCTTTCAGTTGGTGCAGTTCCAAGCAGAGCATTGTGGCGGGATCTACGTGTGAAGCGGAATACATAGCTGCTTCGGAAGCAGCAAATGAAGGAGTCTGGATGAAGGAGTTCATATCCGATCTAGGTGTAATACCTAGTGCATCGGGTCCAATGAAAATCTTTTGTGACAACACTGGAGCAATAGCCTTGGCGAAGGAATCCAGGTTTCACAAGAGAACAAAGCACATCAAAAGACGCTTCAATTCCATCCGCGATCTAGTCAAGGAGGGAGACATAGAGATTTGCAAGATACATACGAATCTGAATGTTGCAGACCCGTTGACTAAGCCTCTTCCACGGGCAAAACATGATCAACACCAGGACTCCATGGGTGTTAAGGTCATTACTTTGTAATCTAGATTATTGACTCTAGTTCAAGTGGGAGACTGAAGGAAATATGCCCTAGAGGCAATAATAAAGATGTTATTTTTATTTCCTTATATCATGATAAATGTCTTTTATTCATGCTAGAATTGTATTAACCGGAAACTTAGTACATGTGTGAATACATAGACAAAACAGTATGTCCCTAGTATGCCTCTACTAGACTAGCTCATTGATCAAAGATGGTTATGTTTCCTAACCATAGACATGAGTTGTCATTTGATCAACGAGATCACATCATTAGGAGAATGATGTGATGGACAAGACCCATCCGTTAGCTTAGCACTATGATCGTTTAGTTTTACTGCTATTGCTCTCTCCATAACTTATACATGTTCCTACGACTATGAGATTATGCAACTCCCGAATACCGGAGGAACACCTTGTGTGCTATCAAACGTCACAATGTAACTGGGTGATTATAAAGATGCTCTACAGGTGTCTCCGAAGGTGTTCGTGGTGTTGGCATAGATCAAGATTGGGATTTGTCACTCCGAGTGTCGGAGAGGTATCTATGGGCTCTCTCGGTAATGCACATCATAATAAGCCTTGCAAGCAAATGACTAATGAGTTAGTCATGAGATGATGTATTACGGAACGAGTAAAGAGACTTGCCGGTAACGAGATTGAACTAGGTATTGAGATACCGACGATCGAATCTCGGGCAAGTAACATACCGATGACAAAGGGAACAATGTATGTTGTTATGCGGTTCGACCGATAAAGATCTTCGTAGAATATGTAGGAGCCAATATGGGCATCCAGGTTCCGCTATTGGTTATTGACCGGAGAGATGTCTCGGTCATGTCTACATAGTTCTCGAACCCGTAGGGTCTGCACGCTTAAACGTTCGTTGACGATATAGTATTTAATGAGTTATGTATGTTGGTGACCGAATGTTATTCGGAGTCCCGGATGTGATCACGGACATAACGAGGAACTCCGGAATGGTCCGGAGATAAAGATTAATATATGGGATAATAGTGTTTGACCTCCGGAAGGGTTCTGGAATTCACCGGAAGGGGTTCCGGATGTTTCCCAAAATGTTTGGGTACGAGAACACTTTATTTGGGCCAAAGGGGAAAGCCCACGAGTCTTTAGGAAAGTGCAAAAGGAAGTTTTGTGGAGACCAGAGGCTAGACGCCGGGAACCCTGGCGTCTAGGGCGTAGACGCCGGGAACCCTGGCGTCTAGCGCTGGAGTCCGAGTGGGACTCTTTCCTTTCGGGCAAAACCGACTTTGAGGAGGCTTTTGCTCCAAGTTAGTGCCATTAATTTTCAAATTTGAATAGTTGAAATTTGATTTTTTTTTTAATTTGTGTGAATCACAAGTTTGTGATTAACTTTACTAAAAAATGAACATAGATGCGCCTATAGAGAGAATTCAAACTAAATTCATAATCAATTTCTATGAATTTCAGAGAAATTCATTATGAATTTAGGTCAAATTCCCTGTATAGGGGCATCTATTTTCACTTTGAGAGGAGCTAAACAAGGCAGAGAGGGACGGGCTTATAAACCGGTGTGGGCGCCCTTCGTTTGGCGAGGTGGGACTAAACTCTGAGCGCAACAAGACCAACCCTTTAGTCCCGGTTTGTGGCACAAACCGGGACTAATGGTCATGGGCCAGGGGCGAGCCCTATTTTTTTTCCAGATTTTTTGTTTTGTTTTTTGCATTATTTATTTTGTTTTGTTTTTTGCTTTATTTTTTAATTATAAACTTTCTGTTAGTGCCATTAGTTTTCAAATTTGAATAGTTAAAATTTGAATTCTTTGAAATTTGTGTGAATCACAAGTTTGTGGTTAACTTTACTAAAAAATGAACATAGATGCACCTATAGAGAAAATTCGACCTAAATTCATAGTTTTCAAATGAACTCTGAAAAAGTTGGCATAGCATGTGCATGTACAAAACGGACAATGGTATCATACTCGTCTGTTACAAAGTTGGCATGGTATCATCATAATAGTTGCGGAAAAAAATCTTCACTTTTTCTTCGCTTGTGTCATTTGCTTATTGCGCCGTAACCATGGATAATCTTCATCGTTTATCAGGATGCTTGGGTCAGCCTTGACTTTGAAGGGAGGAATTTCATGAAACTTTTCATAATCTTCAGATATGTCTGTCTTGCCCTCCACTCCCAGGATGTCCCTTTTTCCTGAAAGAACTATGTGGCGCTTTGGCTCATCGTATGATGTATTCGCTTCCTTATCTTTTCTTTTTCTCGGTCTGGTAGACATGTCGTTCACATAGATGACCCGTGCCACATCATTGGCTAGGACGAACGGTTCATCAGTGTACCCAAGATTTTTCAAATCCACTGTTGTCATTCCATACTGTGGGTCTACCTGTACCCCGCCTCCTGACAGATTGACCCATTTGCACTTAAACAAAGGGACCTTAAAATCATGTCCGTAGTCAAGTTCCCATATGTCCACTATGTAACCATAATATGTGTCCTTTCCCCTCTCGGTTGTTGCATCAAAGCGGGCACCGCTGTTTTGGTTGGTGCTCTTTTGATCTTGGACAATCATGTAAAATGTATTCCCATTTATCTCGTATCCTTTGTAAATCAATACAGTCAAAGATGGTCCCCTGGACAACAAGTACAGCTCATCACAAACAGTGTTGTCACCTCTAAGACGTGTTTCCAACCAACTGCTGAAAGTCCTGATGTGTTCACATGTAATCCAGTCATCGCACTGCTCTGGGTGTTTGGAGCGCAGACTGTTCTTGTGTTCATCGACATACGGGGTCACCAAGGTAGAGTTCTGGAACTGTGTAGTGTTCTTGAGACCAAGAATATCCGTCCCTGCATATTATTGAGTCCCTTCCAAGCGTGCCTTTTCCAGTCAGTCTCCCATCATACCATGATTTAGGGAGACCTATCTTATTAAGGCCAGGAATGAAGTCAACACAAAACCCGATGACATCCTCTGTTTGATGGCCCATGGAGATGCTTCCTTCTGGCCTAGCGCGGTTATGGACATATTTCTTTAGGACTCCCATGAACCTCTCAAAGGGTAACATATTGTGTAGAAATACGAGCCTGACAATCTCGTCGACTAGATGAACTAGGACGTGCATTATGATATTGAAGAAGGATGGTGGGAACACCAGCTCGAAACCGACAAGACATTGCGCCGCATCACTCCTTAGCCTTGGTACGATTTTTGGATCGATCACCTTCTGAGAGGTTGCATTGAGGAATGCACATAGCTTCACAATGGCTAATCGGAAGTTTTCCGGTAGAAGCCCCCTCAATACAACCGGAAGCAGTTGCGTCATAATCACGTGGCAGTCATGAGACTTTAGGTTCTGGAACTTTTTCTCTGGCATATTTATTATTCCCTTTATATTCGACGAGAACCAGTCGGGACCTTCATACTGAGCAGGCATTCAAAGAAGATTTCTTTCTCTTCTTTCGTAAGAGCGTAGCTGGCAGGACCTTCATACTGCTTCGGAGGCATGCCGTCTTTTTCGTGCAAACGTTGCAGGTCCTCCCGTGCCTCAGGTGTACCTTTTGTCTTTCCATACACGCCCAAGAAGCCTAGCAGGTTCACCCAAAGGTTCTTTGTCACGTGCATCACGTCGATTGAAGAGCGGACCTCTAGGTCTTTCCAGTAGGGTAGGTCCCAAAATATAGATTTCTTCTTCCACATGGGTGCGTGTCCCTCGGCGTCATTCGGAACAGCTAGTGCGCCGGGGCCCTTTCCAAAGATTACGTGTAAATCATTGACCATAGCAAGTACGTGATCACCGGTACGCATGGCAGGCTTCTTCCGGTGATCTGCCTCGCCTTTGAAATGCTTGCCTTTCTTTCGACATTGATGGTTGGTCGGAAGAAATCGACGATGCCCCAGGTACACATTCTTTCTGCATTTGTCCAAGTATATACTTTCAGTGTCATCTAAATAGTGCGTGCATGCGTGGTATCCTCTGTTTGTCTGTCCTGAAAGGTTACTGAGAGCGGGCCAATCGTTGATGGTCACGAACAGCAACACCTTTAGGTTAAATTCCTCCTGTCTGTGCTCATCCCACGCACGTACACTGTTTCCATTCCACAACTATAAAAGTTCTTCAACTAATGGCCTTAGGTACACATCAATGTCGTTGCCGGGTTGCTTAGGGCCTTGGATGAGAACTGGCATCATAATGAACTTTCGCTTCATGCACATCCAAGGAGGAAGTTTATACATACATAGAGTCACGGGCCAGGTGCTGTGATTGCTGCTCTGCTCCCCGAAAGGATTAATGCCATCCGCGCTTAAAGCAAACCATACATTCCTTGGGTCCTCTGCAAACTCCTCCTAGTACTTTCTCTCGATTTTTCTCCACTGCGACCCGTCAGCGGGTGCTCTCAACTTCCCGTCTTTCTTACGGTCCTCACTGTGCCATCCCATCAACTTGGCATGCTCTCCGTTTCTGAACAGACGTTTCAACCGTGGTATTATAGGAGCATACCACATCACCTTCGCAGGAACCCTCTTCCTGGCAGGCTCGCCGTCAACATCACCAGGGTCATCTCGTCTCATCTTATACCGCAATGCACTGCATACCAGGCATGCGTTGAGATCCTTGTATGCACCGCGGTAGAGGATGCAGTCATTAGGGCATGCATGTATCTTCTGCACCTCCAATCCTAGAGGGCATACGACCTTCTTTGCTGCGTATGTACTGTCGGGCAATTCGTTATCCTTTGGAAGCTTCTTCTTCAATATTTTCAGTAGCTTCTCAAATCCTTTGTCAGCCACAGCATTATCTGCCTTCCACTGCAGCAATTCCAGTACGGTATCGAGCTTTGTGTTGTCATCTTCGCAATTGGGGTACAATCCATTTTTGTGATCCTCTAACATGCGGTCGAACTTCAGCTTCTCCTTTTGACTTTCGCATTGCGTCCTTGCATCGACAATGACCAGGCGGAGATCATCATCATCGGGCACATCATCTGGTTCCTCTTGATCTTCAGCAGCTTCACCCGTTGCAGCATCATTGGGCACATCGTCTGGTTCCTCTTGATCTTCACCAGCTCCCCCCATTGCAGCATCACCGTATTCAGGGGCACATAGTTGTCATCGTACTCTTCTTCTTCGTTGTCTTCCATCATAACCCCTATTTCTCCGTGCCTCGTCCAAACATTATAGTGTGGCATGAAACCCTTGTAAAGAAGGTGGGAGTGAAGGATTTTCCGGTTAGAGTAAGACATCGTATTCCCACATTTAGTGCATGGACAACACATAAAACCATTCTGCTTGTTTGCCTCAGCCGCATTGAGAAACTCATGCACGCCCTTAATGTACTCGGAGGTGTGTCTGTCACCGTACATCCATTGCCGGTTCATCTGCGTGCATTATATATAATTAAGCGTGTCAAAAACCATTAGAAAACATCATAAATAGATAATTAAGTGACCAAATTAATAGAAGTTCATCATCACATTAAAACCAAAGTACATACATAGTTCTCATCTAACAACATATTAGCTCTCCAGAGCATCTAATTAATTTTCACCATACATTGAAACTATGTAAAACATTTCAATGCGAAAACAAATGCGATCATAATCGCAACCAAGGTAACAATTGATCCAACGGCATAATGATACCAAGCGTCGGTATGAATGGCATATTTTCTAATCTTTCTAATCTTCAACCGCATTGCATCCATCTTGATCTTGTGATCATCGACGACATCCGCAACATGCAACTCCAATATCATCTTCTCGTCCTCAATTTTTTTATTTTTTCCTTCAAGAAATTGTTTTCTTCTTCAACTAAATTTAACCTCTCGACAATAGGGTCCACCTTGATCTTGTGATCATCGACGACTTCCGCAACATGCAACTCCAATTCCATCTTCTCCTCCTCCATTTTTCCATTTTTTTCTTAAAGGAAATGTTTTCCTCTTCAACTAAATTTAACCTCTCCACAAGAGGGTCGGTTGGAATTTCCGGTTCAATTACCTCCTAGACATATAAAAATCATCTATGCATGTCAGGTTGGTCGGCATAATTGTCATAAACACTAAAACAAATAGTTATAAATTAAAGATAATATACCACATCCGAATCGTAGACAGGACGAGGGCCCACGTGGGCGGATATCAAAACCATTGCACCATATAATAACAAGCAATAATAAACGTAAGAAAATTAGAGAAATATCTATCTAAAGCAATAATAACAAGCAATAATAAAAGTAAGAAAAGCATGGACATAACAAGAGGCTCACCACGGTGGTGCCGGTGACGAGATCGGCGGGGGCGATCGACGGCGGCGAAGACGGGGATGGGACGTGACGGACCGCTAAACCTAGACAAATCTCGGAGAAAATGGAGCTTCGAGTTCGAGCTTCGAGAGGAGAAAAGCTTAACTAGTGTGGCTCGGGCATTCCATCGAACACGCTGTGTGCATAGGAGGTGAGCTAGAGCACCACCAAGCCCTCCCCCCCTCGGCCAGAAAAAACAGAGCAATGTGCTCTGCTCTTACGCGAGGGGGTATATATAGGCACCTCATTGGTCCCGGTTTGTGATATGTACCGGGACTAAAGGGGAGCCTTTGGTCCCCGTTCAAGTCACCAACCGGGACCAATGGTGGTGGGCCAGGAGCAAGACCCATTGGTCCCGGTTCGTCGCACCAACCGGGACCAAAAGGTCCAGACGAACCGGGACCAATGGCCCATGTGGCCCGACTGGCCCCCTGGGCTCACGAACCGGGTCCAATGCCCCCATTGGTCCCGGTTCTGGACTGAACCGGGACTAATGAGCTGGACCATTGCCCCGTTTTCTACTAGTGAGTGGAGAGAGGGGAGAGGGAGCAGTGAGGGAAGGTGAGGGTAATTATTGTTGGTGCTTCGGGAAGCAACGCGACTTCTCGAGCATGACTCTTCGCATGCAGCCGCTGTCGCCCACGACCCCGCGTGCATTGCACGGGCCTGGCTGTGAAAAAATTGTTGGTTCGGATGTTCCTAGGGGGGCTGGCTAGGAGGTGCTTTAAACATCATGCGATGCAGGGCAAACAATGAACCCAGGTAAGCAAATAGACCAAATTATTCCCGCGCGGGCCTGGTTGGGCTGTATGCGACCTACCAAACATGCCGCAAATGTTGACAATTTACAACCGCACCCTAATTTGATCCTCTATCCGCCAGCGCACATGTCTAGGATGACCCTCTATATGTTTGTGGACGCATTCAGATGTGTCCGTGCCCGGTTATCCCTCATTTGTCCATGATGTTCACTGTTGTTCCCTCCAGTGGTGGAGCTACACAGAAAAAGTTGGGCGGGCCAGACAGCACAAACTTTAATTGTGATGTTCCGAACCATATATCATATATTAAGCATCAAAAAAATCATGCATGTACCTACAATTCGCATTGATTGACAGATGATGAGATGCATATATATACCACTAGTATAATACTACTCCAAACCAAAATAAGTTGTGACATTTGACCATCTATACACTACTTCAAACGAAAATAAGCCATGACATTTGTCCATATATACGCTACTCCAAACCAAAATAAACCATGACATTTGACCATCTATATGCTACTCCAAAGCAAAAAAATCCATACCATTTGATCTTCTTCAACTTCAATCATGTCATCATTTTCATCATCTTTTTTTCAAAAACCAAATCAATTCTTATCCTTGTCCATGGCTGCGAACACTATAATTTGTAACATGTAAACAACAATTGAGTGAATTACTTATGCTTCTGGCAGAACTATAGGAAATATACTGGATTAGAAACCTTGGTGTGAACATGTAAGCTTCAAATCGATTAGAAACCTTGTTGTGAACTTGTAAAGCATCAAATCGATTACAAAACCTTGGTGTCAACAATTACGTTTCCAGCCACTACCAGTTTTAGAGAGTACTCCCTCCGTCCCAAAAGAAGTGACGCAAAAGTGACTCAACTTTACACTAAAGTTAGTGCAAAGTTGAGTCACTTTTGCGTCACTTATTTTGGGACGCAGGGAGTACCAAATAGATTGGAATATTTAGAGAATTGGAGATTTAGGGGATGACTCACTAAACAAAGACCTAGTGGAAATAGGGGAATGAAAATATGAACGATTCAACTCAATTTACTAGACTAATCTTGTAGGGATTTAGAATTTCACATGGATCGGAGAAGGACATGCCTCACCACTGTCCACTATTGTCGTCGGCCTCGCCGATGGACCATCTGAATGTGGGGTGCACTGGACTAGTGGGGCGGGAGGGAGGCACTGATGCATGTCAGCGGCTGCGCTATGAGGGTGTGGTCGGTGGCGATTCCTATTTGCCGCTTGAGGCGCCCATTTATATGCATTTAAACAGGCGGCTAAAGTTTTTGTTGAACTTTTCCCATTTATCGATGAACCTTTTTTTTTCAAATTTGGTGAACATATTTCAAATTTGTTATTTTTTTTAAAATTTGATGATCTGTTTCCAAATTTGTCAACTTTCCGAAGTTCGCGAGCTCTTCTTTAAATCCACAAACATTTTCGAATTCACATTTTTTTTCATTTTTTTCAAAGTCAACAGTTCATCAGTCAACTGGTCAACCGGGACCTTCCAAGTCGATCGGTCGAGCGAGCAGGGCGACCTGGCGAGGACCGATCAAGCGATCTGGGCTGGCCAACGATCGTCCGCGAGGTGGTTAGGAGCTCCCGTGGTGATCCTCAAAAAAGAAAAGGAGCCCCCATGGTTGAGAAAAAAAAACTCTCGTGGTCTGCGCCTACTCGTGAGCACCTCCGCTGATCTTTTTGTATTCCGATTATCGTTAATCAATAAACCTAGTGGAATGTGCTGAAAATAAAACTTCCGCTGCTCTTTGTTTTTCCTAAACGATGAGTGACACACGTGTGGCACGAAGCAACATGGTCCGAACACCCCATTATTACCCATCTTGCCACATCAAATAGACGACATCAATGGAATCTTTTTGGTTTTTAGACTTAAAATTGTTTTATCTCTTAAATAAAAGATCCGTTTAAAAATCAGTTTTCACCATTAAACTCGTCTCGACGAGGTCTTCAAAACTAGATCATGTATTGATATATTTCAATGAATTCTTTTGGCCAAAAGTTGCGTCATGTTGTTTACACCATAATTTTCATAGAGTTTACACTAAAGTTACCATGAGATGTTTCATTTATTTTTATTTTTCTAGATTTAAAGGTACCGTTGTATTTTTAACTACTTTTCATGGCCAATTTTATTAATTGACCATGGCAATTCTTAGTAATTAACCACAACAAATTTAATTCATGGTTCATGGCAATTTTTTAGTAATTCATCATGGCAAATTTAGTTTATACAACATGGCAATTTTATTTTATAAATTATGGTAATTTTAATATATTTTTACCATGAAAATTATTTTTTGCATGAACCATGGCAAATTTAAGTAATTCACCATGAAAATTTTAGTTTATGGTTCATGGCAAATTTGAGTCATTGACCATGCATTTTTAAAGTAACCGACGACATATTTCTTTTTAATTATGAACCATGTCAAAAATATTTCATGGATTATGGCAAGTTTTAGTACTTCAACATGGCAAGTTTAGTTTCATAATTTCTCGTTTTATAACATGTCAAAATTTACTTTAAACTTAAAAGAAAATGTAGTTGAAACATATCATGGCAACTTCAGAGTAAAACACCATGGCAATTTATGTGTAATAGACATGACAACTTTTAACGGAAAAAATCGTCGAAACATAGCGATATGGGATCTAATTTTGAAGATCTCATCGCTGCGGATTTAATGATGAAAATATTTTTCAATCGGATTTTCCATTTAAGAGATAAAACATTTGAAAAACTAAAACCCGAAAGATTCCTACTTACATCATCAGTTTCGTCACTTGTGCATGCATGCAATGGTGTGGCGCAATATATGGTCATGGAGCATGTGGTCGGCTGTTACTTCCACCACACGTGTGGTGGTTATCGGCGTCCTTGTTTTTTGAGGGACGACTGTCTCTGTGCAAGACTGATTTTTTTAGCGAACTCTGTGCAAGGCTGATTTTTTTAGAATCATGTGCGAGGTTGATGCGTACTGTTGTGTATCGGCTGTGTCCTGTCCTGTACTGCCAGTGGGCTGGCGTCTGGGCTTCATGCCTATTTATACATAAATATTTTTTTCTGCTCCACCTCTGGGCGGGCCACGGCCCACTCGACCTTGCGGAAGCTCCACTAGTGGCCCCCTCATATGCAAGCTCTCAAATCCATACAATATCATGCAACTTAGATAAAAAGGTGTAAATTAGGCATAACACGTACTTTAAACATGACATAGCATAGTGGAGTCCATCCTACATGCCATCAGACTACCAAAATTGTGCATGTTTTACTAAATCGGGCTATTGAGGAAGTTCGTCCACTGTCAAGGCGGATCTTCTTGGCACCAAATATGGAGGAGTCGAATGTGGCACCGGTCTCCTCATCCTCTGGGGGAGGGGGGGGGGATAGCGAGGGCACAGACGACCCGACTTTGCTCCCACCGCCCGGGCTTGCCGCTTCGCTTGGGTTCAGTCACGGTGGCATCCACGACCTTGTACAATGTGGCGCGCTGCAACTCACCATCCGCAAATGCGACATGCCTTGGCCCTCTAATGACATGCATACTGGGCCTCCGACTCGAAGCTCGACGCCTCAAAGACAAGGATCAACCTATGGATTGATCGAACGGTGCTACTACCATCGGCTCCAGCTCTAGAGTGGGCATGCGTCTTGAGCCGCCGGCGCATTGCCACCGCTGGATCCAAGCCCCCACTGACTCGTATGGCGCGGAGGCGCGGGTGAACGCTTGGGTGTCCTCCGGGGACCGGCGGAGACCGGATGACTCTCTCCTCCTTCGTGTAGGAGATGAGGTTCCAGTCGACGGATCTAGAGTTGCCACACTTAGATCCGCTACCCGCCCTACCGAAAATGGTCGGAGATCACCGGAGAGGCTGGGCAGAGTGGACTAGAAGTGGAGTGGAGTGGACTAACTAGGGTCTGGTCCGGGGTGTGGATATGGACGAGGGGTTAATAGGTGCTTTAAAATAAATACGGATCGGGCTTGAACAAAAGCGAAATAAACCTAGCGGTTAATTTGTCAAGCACAAAACCTACAACAACTAGGCTCACCTATGTGCACCAACAACTTATGCTAAGCGAGATAAACAACTAAGTGATAGCAAGATATATAACATGAAACACTGTGGCTATCACATAGTAAAGTGCATATGTAAAAGGTTCGGGTAAGAGATTACCGAGGTACGTGGAGACGATGATGTATCCCTAAGTTCACACCCTTGCAGATGCTAATCTCTGTTTGGAATGGTGTGGAGGCACAATGCTCCCCATGAAGCCACTAGGGCCACCATAATATCCTCACGCCCTCGCACAATGCAAGATGTCGTGATTCCACTAAGGGACCCTTGAGGGCAGTCGCTAAACCCATACAAATGGCAAGCTTTTGGGGCAGTCACCGCATGGCAACCCTTAGGGGCAGTAAACGAACCCGTACACTATGGAAACCCTTGGGACTATCACCGGCACCCGTTAAATTTCCCAGGACGATCTCCACAACCTAATTGATGACCCCGACACTTGCCCAGAGCTTTACACCATAATGATTGAGCTCCGACAACACCAACCGTCTAGGGCACCAAGGCACCCAAGAGCAACAAGCTCTAGGGTGCCCAAACACCCAAGAGTAACAAGCCTCTCAACTTCACTTCCATGTATCACCGTGGAGAACTCAAACCAATGTAACAAATGCAATGGCAAGGGCACACGAAGTGCCCTAGTCCTTCTCTCCCAAATCCCACCACAACAACTAATGATAGGGAGGAAAATGAGAGGAAGAACAAAGAAGTGAACACGAATAACTCTAAGATCCAGATCTAAGGGGTTCCCCTCACATAGAGGAGGAAGTGATTAGTGGAAATGTAGATCTAGATCAGGAACACTAGTGGTGATGGAGCTTTTTTCCATTGCATGTTCTTTTTTCATTTTGATGACCAGGAACACTATATTCAGCAATGGCTAGAGGTGCGAGCGGTGGTACACTTATGACCGTCAATTTGTTCAATGTTGGCCATAAGATAACACTACTACTCCCTGAAAAAGATTAACACTACACATGTGGACCGCGGTTCTGGCCTTGCTAGAATCCTTAGCTATAGTATTTTCCATTCACATTTGATCATTCTTTTGTGCTCATGTTTTGTAGCAAAGGTTCGCCGTGTCAACGCGACCTCGAACAATTTGTGGTTGAATCAAAACATTTTTCCTTTTAACATTTCCGAGCAGTGCATTTCTCTTCTGTGAAACTATGCTATCTTTGCTCAGCATTTTAAATAGATGTTTTCCTTGAATTTGACACTTCTAAGGACCTGTTCGGCAACCCTCCGCGCTTCACGCTCCGCGAACTCCGCACGAGAAGCTAGCCGAATGCTTTAGCTTCGTGGAGCCAGCTTCGAGAAGTTATACTGAGTCGTAGTGCAAATTCAAAGGAGTCGGGGAAGCTGCCTTTTCCTAGCTCTGCGAAAACATAGAAGCTGGAGTTGAGTGTTATTGAGCTGCTGCCACTGCCAAGTGACCACTGCGTACCGCTTTGATTAATCTATCCCCCGAACAGGCCATATCTCTCCTCCATAGCCTCTCTCTCCCTGTTGGTGTACATTTTTTAAGGAGAAAAAAGGTGGGTAGCGGTGAGAAGTAGGAGCTGCGCAGCCGAACATTTTTCCATCGATGTGAGAGCTGAAAACCGGGAGCGAGGAGTAGAAGTTGAGGAGTTTAGGAAGCTAGGTTGTTGCCGAACAGGCCCTAAATGTAAAAAGAGAATCCAATTCTCTCGCAGAGAGAGAGAGAGAGAGAGAGAGAGAGAGTACATGTAGTAAGTGCTCTGATCATGGATTGACACTTTGTTTGAGCGGACCTAGACCAAAAATGTCCCTCTGTCCACGTGTACAGACTACATGAGGTGAATACCGAGCAATAATATACATAAAATCAGCACACTGAAGAACTTGAAGTGTCCGATAGTAAAAAATACTAGTTTATTATGTAATGTTGAGCAATAAAGCATAATAATTCCAAACAATAAAAGCAAATGTGACTACCGACGATGGTATACGATCCTGATTGCTTAAAAAAATCACTTGGTACATATTGAGTAGACTTATGAATAATGCATAAAGTTAAGAACATTGCATTTTAAAATAGCCCTTTACCTCCTTTCACGATGTCAAAGTGATTAAAGATTGTCGTTGGGTGCGAGAATTGTACCATTACTTGTTGGATTCATGCATTCATTAAGAAGAAAAGAGTTCCTCGGTTAATAGGAAAAATCAAGCGAAAACCAGATTGCCTAGTTAATTATGGAAAACCGGGCAAAAAACAACACAATCGCTGAGCGACACACATGAAGTGCCCCACTCACACCACTTCAAAGAGGGTCTCATTGAGACAACATGCAAGCGTCGTCATCATCACTCCTACCCTAGAGGCGTCATCTATTGCAAATATGCCCTAGAGGCAATAATAAAATGATTATTATTATATTTCCTTGTTCATGATAATGGTCTATTGTTCATGCTATAATTCTGTTAACCGGAAACCGTAATACATGTGTGAATAAATAGACCATAATATGTCCCTAGTGAGCCTCTAGTTGGTAGCTCGTTGATCAATAGATGGTCACGGTTTCATGACCATGGACATTGGATGTCGTTGATAACGGGATCAAATCATTAGGAGAATGATGTGATGGATAAGACCCAATCCTAAGCATAGCACAAGATCATGTAGTTCGTCTGCTAAAGCTTTTCCAATGTAAAGTATCATTTCCTTAGACCATGAGATTGTGCAACTCCCGAATACCGTAGGAATGCTTTGGGTGTGCCAAACATCACAACGTAACTGGGTGGCTATAAAGGTGCACTACGGGTATCCCCGAAAGTATCTGCTGGGTTGGTACGAATCAAGACTGGGATTTGTCACTCCGTGTGACGGAGAGGTATCTTTGGGCCTGCTCGGTAAGGCATCATCATAATGAGCTCAATATGACTAAGGAGTTGGTCATGGGATGATGTGTTACAGAACGAGTAAAGAGACTTGCAGGTAACGAGATTGAACAAGGTATAGGAATACCGACGATCGAATCTTGGGCTAGTACTATACCGGTAGACAAAGGGAATTGTATACGAGATTGATTGAATCCTTGACATCGCGGTTCATCCGATGAGATCATCGTGGAACATGTGGGAGTCAACATGGGTATCCAGATCCCGCTGTTGGTTATTGGCCGGAGAGATGTCTCGGTCATGTCTACACGATTCCCGAAAATGTAGGTTCTACACACTTAAGGTTCGATGACGCTAGTGTTATAGGGAATATATGTACGTGGTTACAGAATGTTGTTCGGAGTCCCGGATGAGATCCCATCTAGAGGGGGCCGACCCCCTCTCCCCTTCCCCTATAAATAGTGGGGGTTTTGGGGCTGCTCAAGACATGTGTCTTTCCCCCTCTTGGCGCAGCCCTGCTTCTCCTCCTCCTCGTCTCTCGTAGCGCTTGGCAATGCCCTGCTAGAGAACCACGCTCCTCCACCACCACCACGCCATCGTGCTGCTGCTGGACGGAGTCTTCCCCAACCTCTCCCCCTCTCCTTGCTGGATCAAGGCGTGGGAGACATCACCGGGTTGTACGTGTGTTGAACGCGGAGGCGCCGTTGTTCGGCGCTTAGATCGGATTCAATCGCGATCTGAATCGCTTCGTGTACGACTCCACCAACCGTGTTCTTGCAACGCTTCCGCATCGTGATCTTCAGGGGTATGAAGATGCACTCCCCTCTCTTGTTGCTAGTCACTCCATAGATTGATCTTGGTGATGCATAGAATTTTTTAAATTTCTGCACCGATCCCCAACAGTGGCATCAGAGCTAGGTCTGTGCGTAGTTTCTATGCACGAGTAGAACACAAGTTGCTGTGGGCATCGATTTTGTCAATTTACTTGCCGTTACTAGTCTTATCTTGATTCGGCGACATCGTGGGATGAAGCGGCCCGGAACGACCTTACACGTACGCTTACGTGAGATAGGTTCCACAGACTGACATGCACTAGTTGCATAAGGTGGCTAGCGGGTGTCTGTCTCTCCCACTTTAGTAGGATCGGATTCGATGAAAAGGGTCCTTATGAAGGGTAAATAGTAATTGACATATCATGTTGTGGTTTTGGCGTAGGTAAGAAACGTTCTTGCTAGAAACCTATAGCAGCCACGTAAAAAACTTGCAACAACAATTAGAGGACATCTAACTTGTTCTTGCAGCACATGCCGTGTGATGTGATATGGCCAAAAGGATGTGATGAATGATATATGTGATGTATGAGATTGATCATGTTCTTGTAATAGGAATCACGATTTGCATGTTGATGAGTATGACAACCGGCAGGAGCCATAGGAGTTGTCTTATTTTATTGTATGACCTGCGTGTCAATAAAAACGCCATGTAATTACTTTACATTATTGCTAACCGTTAGCCATAGTAGTAGAAGTAATAGTTGGCGAGACAACTTCATGAAGACACGATGATGGAGATCATGATGAGGGAGATCATGGTGTCATGCCGATGAGTATGATGATCATGGAGCCCCGAAGATGGAGATCAAAAGGAGCAAAATGATATTGGCCATATCATGCCACTATTTTATTGCATGCGATGTTTATCATGTTTTACATCTTATTTGCTTAGAACAACAATAGCTTAAATAAGATGATCTCTCACTAAAATTTCAAGAATTGTGTTCCCCCTAACTATGCACCATTGCTAAGGTTCGTTGTTCCGAAGCTCCACGTGATGATCGGGTGTGATAGGCTCTAACGTTCGCATACAATGGGTGTAAGCCAGATTTACACACGCGATACACTTAGGTTGACTTGACGAGCCTAGCATGTACAGACATGGCCTCAGAAAACAGAGACCGAAAGTTCGAACATGAGTCGTATAGAAGATACGATCAACATGGAGATGTTCACCGTTGATGACTAGTCCATCTCATGTGATGATCGGACACGGCCTAGTCGATTCGGATCATGTATCACTTAGATGACTAGAGAGATGTCTATCTGAGTGGGAGTTCATAATTTAATTTGATTAGATGAACTTAATTATCATGAACATAGTCTAAATATCATTACAATATGTCTTGTAGATCAAATGTCCCATGCTAATGTTGCCCTCAACTTCAATGCGCTCCTAGAGAAAAACACGCTGAAAGACGATGGTAGAAACTATACGGACTGGGTCCTTAACTTGAGGATCATCCTCATAGCTGCCAAGAAAGCATATGTCCTTGAAGCACCGCAAGGTGACGCACTCATTTTCCCAGAAACTCAAGACGTTATGAACGCCTGGCAGTCTCATAGTGATGATTACTCCCCGGTTCATTGCGGCATTCTTTACAGCTTAGAATCGGTGCTCCAAAAGCATTTTGAGCAACACGGAGCATATTAGATGTTCCAAGAGCTGAAAATGGTTTTCCAATCTCATGCCCGGGTCGAGAGATATGAAGTCTCCGACAAGTTCTACAGTTGTAAGATGGGGGAAAACAATTCTGTCAGCGAGCATATACTCAAAATGTCTGGGTTGCACAACCGCTTGTCTCGGCTGGGAGTTAATCTTCCAGATGACGCAGTCGTTGACAGAATCCTCCAGTCGCTCCCACCTAGCTACAAGAGCTTTGTGATGAACTAAAATATGCAAGGGATGGAGAAGCCCATTCCTGAGTTATATTGAATGTTGAAGTCAGGAGAGGTGGAGATCAAAAAGGAACATCAAGTGTTGATGGTGAATAAAGCAGGAGTTGCGGAATAAGCGGGGACTGGAGAAGGACGAGGTGACGATGCGTGTCAGGAATGGTTCCAAGGTCGATGTGATCGCCGTCGGCACGCTACCTCTACATGTACCTTCGGGATTAGTTTTAAACCTCAATAATTGTTATTTAGTACTAGCTTTGAGCATGGACGTTGTATCTGGATCTCGTTTAATGCGTGATGGTTACTCATTTAAATCAAAGAATAATGGTTGTTCTATTTATATGAGAGAAATGTTTTATGGTCATGCCCCGCTGGTCAATGGTTTATTTTTATTAAATCTTGAACGTGATGTTACACATATTCATAGCGTGAATGCCAAAAGATGTAAGGTTGATAATGATAGTCCCAGATACTTGTGGCACTGCTGCCTTGGTCATATTGGTGTCAAACGCATGAAGAAACTCCATGCGGATGGACTTTTGGAGTCTCTTGATTATGAATCATTTGACACGTGCGAACCATGCCTCTTGGGCAAGATGACCAAGACTCCGTTCTCTGGAACAATGGAGCGAGCAACCAACTTGTTGGAAATCATACATACTGATGTGTGCGGTCCAATGAGCGTTGAGGCTCACGGTGGCTATCGTTATGTTCTCACCCTCACTAATGACTTAAGTAGATATGGGTATGTCTACTTGATGAAACACAAGTCTGAGACCTTTGAAAGGTTCAAGGAATTTCAGAATGAGGTAGAGAATCAACGTGACAGAAAAATAAAGTTCTTACGATCAGATCGTGGAGGAGAATATTTAAGTCACGAATTTGGCACACACCTAAGGAAATGTGGAATTGTTTCACAACTGACGCCGCTTGGAACACCTCAGGGTAACGGTGTGTCTGAACGTCATAATCGCACACTACTGGATATGGTGCGATCTATGATGTCTCTTACCGACCTACCGCTACCATTTTGGGGTTATGCTTTAGAGACTGCCGCATTCACTTTAAATAGGGCACCGTCTAAATCCGTTGAGACAACACCGTATGAATTATGGTTTGGGAAGAAACCTAAGTTGTCGTTTCTAAAAGTTTGGGGATGCGATGCTTATGTCAAGAAATTTCAACCTGAAAAGCTGGAACCCAAATCGGAAAAAGATACCCTAAGGAAACTATTGGGTATACCTTCTACCTTAGATCAGAAGGCAAGGTTGAGGGAGTCCTGATCGGGGGGTCCTTAGATGGCCGGACAAACTCCTGGTGGGCCGTGAAGATTATTACAGAAGATCATCTCTGGTATCCGGATAGGACTCCTGGTTTCTTGTAATGGCAAGTTTTAGGCTTGGGTGTAGATTTTCCTTCCTCTACAAGATGATATGTACAAACCCTAGGCTCCTTCGGTGTGTATATAAACCAGAGGGTTTAGTCCATAGAGACAAAGAATCATACAATCCTCATAGGCTAGACCTTAGGGTTTAGCCTTTACGATCTCGAGGTAGATCAACTCTTGTACACATATTCACTCATATTAATATAGCAGGAAGTAGGGTTTTACCTCGATCAAGAGGGCCTGAACCTGGGTAAACATCGTGTTCCCAGCCTCCTGTTACCATCAATCTCCAGATGCATAGTTCGGGAACCCCTACCCGAGATCCGCCGGTTTTGACACCGACATTGGTGCTTTCATTGAGAGTTCCACTATGTCGTCGACGGAAGGACTGATGGACCACGTCATCAACTGCAACGGCGACGTTGAGGGGATTTTCCCTCCCGACCAACTCTTCGTGTTCGGCGGCTTCGCGCTTCGCACCAACACTGAAGGCCACCTTGAGAAGATCGATAGCTACGCCCCTAGCCATCATGTCAGATTCGGTAGTTTGAACTACGTTGCTGATATCCGTGGAGACTTGATCTTCACCAGATTCGAGCCAGCGGCAACCCCTCTCTGCCACCACGATGATCATGACTTGACTCTGTCATCAGATCAGGAAATAGCACCTGTAATAGTTCTGGCCTTAGATCCAGAACGGAAAACGTCTCCCAAAGACAGGATGCTCAACCCCACCACGGGAGCCGCAGACTCTACGGCGTTAGAGCCGCACACGGACCCAACTGATGGGGTGTGTGTTACCGGAACCCCGGACTCGGCTCCGGTCTCTGATTTCGAACTGCGCGTAACTGCGCCCCTCGAATCCAATCAGGCGGCTATCGCCGAATTCTGTTCTGCGGATATTTTCCAGCACTCTGTGACACCCCTAGACTGGTGCGCCAGGTGTCAGTTAGTTATTCGTCGTTGTTGCCATGTCATCTGCTTGCGTGTTGCATCTTGCCATGTCATCATGTGTGTTGCATCAGCATGTTTTCAAAACTTGCATCCGCCCGAGTCCGCCCGTCCTTTCCGTTGTCCGTTCTGAGCCCAGATACACTTGCACGCGCCCGCGGCGCCTCCATATATTTATTTTATGAGTGGCCGGAAAACGTCCTCGGAATGGGTTGAAACTGGGCATGTGGTCTTATTATAGCATAGGTAGACCGCCTGTCAAGTTTCGTCGCGTTCAGAGTTCGTTTGATAGCCCAACGGTTAACCGTGTTAATCGCTGGAAGCCTTTTGTCTTTTGGCCCAGCACCCCTTTCACACAGCCCCCAAGCCCATTCTAACCCCCTCCATGCTCTTGGCCGTTCGATCACAATCGCGTGGCCGCGAACCGCTCCTCATTTGGACACTTCTAGCTCCCTCTACCTTTAAATGTGTGTGTCCCCCTCCAATTCTCGCACATGAAACCCTAGCCCTGCTCCCCTCGCGCCGCCGGACATGTCCGCCCGCAGCCAGACGTTTCAGCCCCGCCGTCCACCTCACTCCAACCAATCGTGTGCCGCCACCTCAGCTAATCCAGCCCCCGCAGCCAACCAGAACTCGCCACGTGGCCGCAGCCACCTCCCACAGCCGCCGCGGCCCGCGGGACCCGAATCGGGCCCGCGCGATCCCAGGCGCCGCCGCCTGTCTCCCGCTCTCGAGCATCCGTCGCCTCGCAGCTCGCCTCCTCCCGTGCGCCTCGACCCCGCCGGCCGCCAGTTCCCTCGCCGCCCCGCCGTGCGAGCTCCATCGTTGTCGCCAGATCTTCACCCCGCCACCATGGACGCTCCCGCCGCCTCACGACCTCACTTCGCCGATCTCCTCCGCCCCTCACCGCCGAGCTCCACGGACCCCGGAAATGGAGTCGCAGGCCCCAGATCTAGGCCGCTCCGGCCTCCGGCGCCCGTCCCCGGCCGTCCCCGCTGCTCCTCGGTCGCCGGCCGCCGCCACCCCTACCATGGCTGCTGCTCCTGCTCGAGCAGGCAGGAGGACGACGACCGCACGCAGCGTCGTCTGGGCCGCGACCCGCTCCTCCGGGCCGGCCAGCTCCTGTGCGCGAGCCACGACCCAGGCCTCCCTCCAGCCCCGGTGGGCCGCGCCCCTCCAGGACCCAGCACCCTCTAGCCTCCCCAGGCCCAGCGAAGCCCAGCCGCCTCCCTCCCATCGGTCGAAGCCTTGTGGGCCGCAGCCTGAGCCGGCCCGCTCCCGCTTCGAGGCCTGCCCCGGCCTGCCTCTTCCTCCTCCTGATGGGCCGAGCCCAGTGGTGAGCATCCGTTAAATCCCGCCCCGAGCGTTGTATAACTATTCGACGCTCGTTCTGTTTTTTTCCTAGTGTTCAAAACTGCTAAGTCCCTAAACTGTGTTTTTTTGTTGCATCTTTGCATGGTTGTAACTTGTTGTGTGTATATCCAAATGATGCAAATGATATGTCAAAATGATCGTGGTGATAAGCTCTTCACTTTGTTCCATTGTGACATGCTTGCTTGACTTCATCTTGATGCCCTAATCAGCGTTGCAAGAGTGCTACTTGTTTAAAGCTGCTGTTGACTGTAATTTTGTTACCTACTTGTGATGCTTGTAACTTTGTGCATGTTTATCCAAATGGAGCATATGATATGTCAAAATGTTCATTGTGAAGTGCTCTACATGATGGATGCTGTAGCATTCATGTTAGGTGCCATATTGCCATGTTTATCTCTGTTGCAAAAGTGCATTTAGTTGTTAAGTGCTGAAACTTGTTATGAGATGTTGTTTTGAATTGCTTATTACTATTGATGTGTTTGTCTTAATGCCACATGTCTAGATGTTTTAGAAGCTCAATCATATGGTCTTTGCTGTGCTGCATTTAACTTTTCATGATATGCCTTGAGGTGACTTAAACAATCTTGTAAACATGCCATGTTGTTGTTGCTGTTTTATACTTAGTGAAAAAACTGCTAAGTCTGGAATCTGTTAAACCTGATGCTATGTTTGCTTGATGCCCCACTCATATCCATGCATGTTTTAGTATGTCAAATGATCATGTCTTGTTGTACATGTTATGCTATATTCATTCATGCCTTAGTTTGCTCATATGGCCTGCTGTAGCTTATTTATTTCTTGCTCTCAAGTTGCTATAAATTATACCTGTCAGGATTTTATCAGCATGTTCAATTTGGTGGAGCTTGTTGTTATTGATCCATGCCTCCTATGGAGTTGCTCCAATGGAGTTATTTGATGTATGTGATGTCTACAACATGTCCATGATCTTTATATGCTTAGTAGAGTGGATATGCTTGTTGTTTTGTGCCTCCGAAGGCAGCATCGTGATGATGTTTTTGCCTTCCCAGATTTTGACTAAGTCTGGATAATTTTATTGCAACTTGCCATGCTTGTTTAAATGTGTTCCAGCAAGCTTTTGGGTGTATTCTAAGTTCATGCTTGTTAAGTATCACGTCTAGTTCACATCCATGCTTCTTGTTATCACGTTTGGGTGCTGTAGCATATATTTACATTGCTCCAAAGTTGCTATGTGGCTGTTAACTTCAGCTTTGCATTGTAACTTGTTTTGCTCGTATCTTTTAGCCCGTTGCTCCGTTTTGAGTGTGTCTTATATGAAACTTGTGTGATTTTGCATGTAGAATCATAAATTCATATAGTTTTCATGTTTGGAGTGTGTTTGCTTGATGTTTGGGTGCATCTTGCACCGTTGCCTTGCTTGTCTTGTTTTGCTCATATGTTTTAGGTCGTAGCTCCGAATTAAACAAACTTTATATGAAACTAGACTAGAATTTCGTGTAGATCATCATGGTGAATGTTAACCTGCTGTTTAACAACTCTAACTTAAGGTTTGATCAGATCTGGACTAATTTCAAATTATGGATATGAGGGCTTACCGGATTTGTTATATGTTGATTCCGGCCTCATTTAAACTTGTTGTTTGGTGTCGTTCTTGTGTGCTTCATCCCTTGCCATGTATTGCATCATATATAGACTTGTCTTGCATCATACGTGGTTGAGCATATTGTCATGTTCTTGTGTTGTGTGTTTACCATATTGCTTGCTCTTCTCGTTAGTGCTTGTTCCGCTGCGATCGTGAGGATTCGTTCGACTTCACGTGCATCGTCTTCAAGGACTCTTCTTCGTCTTCTTCATGGATCCGTTCTTCTTCCTTGCGGGATCTCAGGCAAGATGACCATCACCTTGTATACCTTTACTATTATTGCCATGCTTAGTGTCTCGATGCTATCGTTACATGTCGCGCTACCTATCATTTATTGTCAGCCTCTCCTTGTTGCCATGAAACCTCTAGCCTTGACACCTTCCCAGCAAAACCGTTGTTTGGCTATGTTACCCGCTTGCTCAGCCCCTCTTATAGCATTGTTAGTTGCAGGTGAAGATGAAGATTGTTCCATGTTGGAACTTGATGCTTTGGGAATATCACAATATGTCTTATATATATTAACACACCTATATACTTGGAAATGGGTGGAAGGCTTGGCCTTTTGCTCGGTGTTTTGTTCCACTCATGCCACCTTAGGAGCCGATAAACCGGCATTATGTTCCTTGATTTTGCGTTCCTTACATGGTTGGGTATATGGGGACCCCTTGACACTTCGTCTTTGAATAAAACTCCTCCAGCAAGGCCCAACATTGGTTTTAATTTGCCTCATAATAACAACTTAATTAATTAATTAAATTTCATAGGGGGTCGCGTCCCCGGGGATTCTTCTACATAGCAGGGGGGCTAGTGCTGATGGTGTTGGTCCCAAACAGAGAGACTGCGGGGCCACCACGGGGAAACTCGAAAATTGGCTCCCGTAGCCTCACCTATCCGGTTGTGGCCTGAGACGAGATACGCGCGGCTACTAACAGGGTGTCGGCACGCCGGGAGGTCTTGCTGGACATGTTTTACCATTGTCAAAATGTCTTGTGCACCGGGATTTCGAGCCTGATCGGATTGTCCCTAAGATAAGGGGTAATAATTATTATTACTTTAGCTGATCGTGAGAGCTTGTGATGGGATAAGTTGGGACACCCTTGCAGGGTTATGATCTTTTGAAAGCCGTGCCGGCGGTTATGTGGAAGATTGGAATTTGTTAATGTCCGGTTGTAGAAAACTTGACAGAGGATCCGAAGTAAAACACACAACTGTGTGAGTCACCGTGACTGTCTCTTTTCACTTTGAGAAGAGAACACGGTGGGGTTATGTTTGACTCGTAGGTAGTTCAGGATCTTTAGCGATCACAACTAGTTTGCGACCGTTTGCGTAGATGCTCATCTTATTCTTGTACTCGTAAGTTAGCCACCATATATTGCTTAGCCGCTGCTGCAACCTCACCACTCTACCTCTTCCTACCTATTAAGCTTTGATAGTCCTGTTACCCATGGTTATGGGATTGCTGAGTCCTCGTGGCTCACAGATACTACAACAACAGTTGCAGGTGCAGGTTTCCGATGTCTTGACGTGAGAGCGATGATCGTTGTGTTGGAGTTCTTTCTTCTTCTTCTTCTTCAGTCTTGGGTTAGGTTCTGGGTCGGCAGCCTAGGATAGCTGATGGATGTCATTGTGCTTTTCATGTTGGCATCCGTAGTCGGTTACCTTGTATTGATGATGTTGTATTCATGTGACTTGTATGAATTGCCGTATCACCCTTGTATGTATGTAATGGTACGATGTAATGATATCCATCTTGCTAAGCGCCCGAAATGCGGTTGTGCCCCAATCACGTAAGTGTCACATGATCGGGATAGAATCACATCTTGGGCTTGATAAGTTGGTATCAGAGCCTCGACCGACCATAGGAGCCCCCTTGATTGATCGTAGATTGGCCGTTGTCGAGTCTAGCAGAAAACTTTTTTTTCGGAGTCTAGTTATATCGGAGAGTAGGAATTATTTTTACTCCTCAGTCCCTTTGTCGCTCTGGTGAGGAATCTTAACGTAGGTGTTTTGAATTACTTCTCTTCCCCTTCAATCCCTTCAATTTTTTTAGGATCGTGGTTAGTTTTCGTTCGTTGCATTGTCAGTTCTTTCATCTGGTGCATCTCTCGTGAAGTCGATTGACCTCCTCGTCTTTTGTTTCAATCCTCGGTTCTTTTCAACCGATGTTATTTCCCCGTCCAATGTGGTCTTTCTTTTTCCCACCCACCCACCCTTTTTCTTCTCGGAGCCGGAGTCCTTAATCGAGTATCCATCCTAGTCGTGGAGTCTCTGCATTCTTTCCTCAGTTATTTCAACTGGTGAATTCTTGTCTAGTTCGTCCTTCTTTCATCTCTTTTCTTTTCCGGTGGTTCCAATTCAATTTGGATTCGGTGCTCATCATATTCTTTCATCGGTCAAGTGTTTTCCCGTTGCTTGTTCACCTCCCGCCATTTAATTATCCGGAGTTCTGCAGGCATGTCAGATTCTTCTGTGTTCCAATTTATTTGAGGTTGTCACCTCATTCGAGTTAATCGTTCCGGTGCTTCATCTCCTTATCGATCCTTTTCAACGGAGTTTTCTTTCGGTGGGCTCATAACCCACGGGTCTTTTTCCAGGATCTTACCTGACTCTTCTAATTTCCCGGAGTATTCTAATATTATTTTCAAGTGTGATGTAAGTATGGATTCCATCAGTCATATGCCTTCCCCAAGATCGCTTTCAATTATTTTCATCATTGGTTCAACCTTTTCTCTCTTTTCACACCTCCGGAGTATCTCAATAATTTTTGTTGGTATTTCTCGTCATCATTTGAAGACCGAAGAAGAGTTTTCCTCTGAATCTTGTTCGTCCTCTCGAAGATTCGTGGTTCTAGCTTCATGTTATCCTCTCAAGTTATGTTGTTCGTCATAAATTCTTTCCTTACCCATCTGGAGCAATTCATGAATTCTTTTCTTTTTGTGTTCCTCCGAAGGCCATCATTTCAGAAGATTTCTTCGTTCTCAGTTTGCAACTTCGTCCTCCAAATATTCTTCTTTGATGCCTCTTCGTTCGTCTCATATTCTGTCCGGTGCTTCCTTCAAGTATTCTTTAATCAGTTCACAATCTCTTCGTTCTCGTCATTCAAATTTCCTCAAGTGCTTTATTCTTCCCGGCTATTCATTCCCTTGTATTCACTCATTTTAATTCTTCCCAGTGGTTCGTTCCTTTCTTCACTCGGTTTCAATTCTTACGGTGGTTCGCTCAAGAATTCTTTCCCGGTGTTATCATATCAATCCATTCATTGTTTTCCAATCCTACCGGTGTTTCATGGAGATTTTCGCAAGTTCGCAATATATCCCTCTTTAATCATTTCAATGTGAATAAGTGGTGTGCAAATCTATTGTTCATCAATTTAATTCGTGGAGGATAAGCATAACATAATTCTGATTCATTCTCGTCATGTTGATTAATCTTTTCCTTCGGAGTTTATTCTTGATGAATAAATTCTAGTTCAAAGTGTCTTATTCTTTTCTTTCCAGAGTTCATAGTTTCTCAGCCTTCTCGTCGGAACCCCGTCGAATCATCGCAAGGCTTTAATCTTATTCTTTTCATCCGTCATTTCTATATCGTCATCCTCTTGTTTACGGAGTTCGTTATGGTGGTTCCTCATGTTTTAATTCATTCCTCAAATATTCGTCAAATTCTTTTGGACCAAGCGCAAGCATTATTCTTTGGCATCTCGAAGTGCAAATAATTCTCCCTATTCTTTTGGAATGGAGTTTTGCACTCCTTTCTTCATTCTCATCTATTTCAATCTTTTGGCTGCGGCATAATTCACCTCAAGTTTCAAGATGATTCCATAAGTCCACGACAAGCTTATTCTTTTGTTGTTGATTTTTTTCAACAACTCCGTTCAAGTCTTTCTCTTATAAATTCTCGTTCATGTCACTCGTGCTCAAAGTTGTCATCTTTTCTCCATTCTTCTCATTGCATTCTTTCCATTCTTCCGGAGGCTTTGTGTTGTTTCATCTCGTCAAGTATTATTCCATCTTCTCAGGTTCATGTCCTATTCCATTCATCTTCAACCGGTGTCCTTTTCCTTCCATTTTTAGCCGGAGTGCTGCCCGAATTCCTTCGTGGAGATTCTTTTCTATCTCTTATTTACCGGCGTGGTTTCGAATTCATTCTCATCCCTTCAGCTCTTGGTTCGTGACTTTCAACCCCCTTGATTCTCGTCGTATCCCTTGTTCTTCTTGTCTAACGAAGTGCTTGCAACTTCGTTTTCCTCCGTTGTGTTCTTTCTTTCAAAGTGGCTCAACCTCTGAACAGTCTTTGGTTTCACTCTTTTGTACTCAAAGAACTTTGTTCTTCCTTTTCCTCCTCCATGTCGTTCCTAAGATCTCGGGACGAGATCTCTTGTTAGTAGGGGAGTGTTGTGACACCCCGAGACCGGTGCGCCAGGTGTCAGTTAGTTATTTGTCGTCGTTGCCATGTCATCTGCTTGCGTGTTGCATATTGCCATGTCATCATGTGTGTTGCATCAGCATGTTTTCAAAACTTGCATCCGCCCGAGTCCGCCGTCCTTTCCGTTGTCCGTTCTGAGCCCAGACACACTTGCACACGCCCGCGGCGCCTCCACATATTTATTTTATGAGTGGCCGGAAAATTTCCTCGGAATGGGTTGAAACTTGGCGTGTGGTCTTATTATAGCATAGGTAGACCGCCTGTCAAGTTTCGTCGCGTTCGGAGTTCATTTGATAGCCCAACGGTTAACCGTGTTAACCGCTGGAAGCCTTTTGTCTTTTAACCCAGCACCCCTTTCACACAGCCCCCAAGCCCATTCTAACACCATCCATGCTCTTGGCCGTTCGATCACGATCGCGTGGCCGCGAACCGCTCCTCATTTGGACACTCCTAGCTCCCTCTACCTATAAATATGTGTCTCCCCTCCAATTCTCGCAGATGAAACCCTAGCCCCGCTCCCCTCGCGCCGCCGGACATGTCCGCCCGCAGCCGGACGTGTCCGGCCCGCCGTCCACATCACTCCAACCAATCGTGTGCCAGCACCTCAGCTAATCCAGCCCCCGCAGCCAACCTGAATTCGCCACATGGCCGCAGCCACCTCCCACCGCCGCCGTGGCCCGCGGGACCCGAATCGGGCCCACGCGAGCCCAGCCGCCGCCGCCTGTCTCCCGCTCCCGAGCGTCCGCCGCCTCGCAGCTCGCCTCCTCCCGTGCGCCTCGACCCCGCCGGCCGCCAGTTCCCACGCTGCCCAGCCGTGCGAGCTCCATCGTCGTCGCCAGATCGTCACCCCGCCGCCATGGACGCTCCAGCCGCCTCATGACCTCCCTGCGCCGATCTCCTCCGCCCCTCACCGCCGAGCTCCACGGACCCAGGGAATGGAGCCGCAGGCCGCGGATCTAGGCTGCTCCGGCCTCCGGCGCCCGTCCCCGGCCGTCCCCGCTACTCCTCGGTCGCCGGCCGCCGCCGCCCCTGCCAGGGCTGCTGCTCTTGCTCGAGCAGGCAGGAGGACGATGACCGCGCGTAGCGTCGGCTGGGCTGCCACCCGCTCCTCCAGGCCGGCCAGCTCCTGTGCGCCAGCCACGGCCCAGGCCTACCTCCAGCCGCGGTGGGCCGCGCCCCTCCAGGACCCAGCACCCTCCGGCCTCCCCAGGCCCAGCGAAGCCCAGCCGCCTCCCTCCCGTCGGTAAAAGCCTCGTGGGCCGCAGCCTGAGCCGGCCCGCTCCCGCTCTGAGGCCCGCCCCGGCCTGCCTCTTCCTCCTCCTGATGGTCCGAGCCCAGTGGTGAGCATCTGTTAAATCCCGCCCTAAGCGTCGTATAACTATTCGACGCTCGTTCTGTTTTTTCCTAGTGTTCAAAACTGCTAAGTCCCTAAACTGTGTTTTTTTGTTGCATCTTTGCATGGTTGTAACTTGTTGTGTCAAAATGATCGTGGTGATATGCTCTTCACTTTGTTCCATTATGCCATGCTTGTTTGACTTCATCTTGATGCCCTAATCAGCGTTGCAAGAGTGCTACTTGTTTAAAGCTGCTGTCGACTGTAATTTTGTTGCCTACTTGTGATGCTTGTAACTTTGTGCATGTTTATCCAAATGGAGCATATGATATGTCAAAATGTTCATTGTGAAGTGATCTACATCATGGTTGATGTAGCATTCATGTTAGGTGCCATATTGCCATGTTTATCTCTGTTGCAAAAGTGCATTTGGCTGTTAAGTGCTGAAACTTATTATGAGATGCTGTTTTGAATTGCTCATTGCTATTGATGTGTTTGTCTTCATGCCACATGTCTAGATGTTTTAGAAGCTCAATCATATGGTCTTTGTTGTGCTGCATTTAACTTTTCATGATATGCCTTGAGGTGACTTAAACAATCTTGTGAATATGCCATGTTGTTGTTGCTGTTTTATACTTAGTGAAAAAACTGCTAAGTCTGGAATCTGTTAAACCTGATGCTATGTTTGCTTGATGCCCCACTCATATCCATGCATGTTTTAGTATGTCAAATGATAATGGCTTGTTGTCCATGTTATGCTCTATCCATTCATGCCTTAGTTTGCTCATATGGCCTGCTGTAGCTTATTTATTTCTTGCTCTCAAGTTGCTATAAATTATACCTGTAAGGATTTTATCAGCATGTTCAACTTGGTGGAGCTTGTTGTTATTGATCCATGCCTCCTATGGAGTTGCTCCAATGGAGTTGTTTGATATATGTGATGTCTACTACATGTCCATGATCTTTATATGCTTAGTAGAGTGGATATTCTTGTTGTTTTGTGCCTCCGAAGGCAGCATCGTGATGATGTTTTTGTCTTCCCATAACTAAGTCTGGATAATTTTATTGCAACTTGCCATGCTTGTTTAAATGTGTTCCAGCAAGCTTTTGGGTGTGTTCTAAGTTCATGCTTGTTAAGTATCATTTCTACTTCACATCCATGCTTCTTGTTATCATGTTTGGGTGCTGTAGCATATATTTACCTTGCTCCAAAGTTGCTATGTGGCTGTTAACTTCAGCTTTGCATTGTAACTTGTTTTGCTCGTATCTTTTAGCCCGTTGCTCCGTTTTGAGCGTGTCTTATATGAAACTTGTGTGATTTTGCATGTAGAATCATAATATCATATTGTTTTCATGTTTGGAGTGTGTTTGCTTGATGTTTGGGTGCATCTTGCACCGTTGCCTTGCTTGTCTTGTTTTGCTCATATCTTCTAGGCCGTAGCTCCGAATTAAACAAACTTTATATGAAACTTGACTAGAATTTCGTGTAAAACATCATGGTGAATGTTAACCTGCTGTTTAACAACTCTAACTTAAGGTTTGTTCGGATCTGGACTAATTTCAAATTATGCATATCAGGGCTTACCGGATTTGTTATATGTTGATTCCGGCCTCATTTAAACTTGTTGTTTGGTGTCGTTCTTGTGTCCTTCATGCCTTGGCATGTATTGCATCATATATAGACTTGTCTTGCATCATACATGGTTGAGCATATTGTCATCTTCTTGTGTTGTGTGTTTACCGTATTGCTTGCTCTTCTCGTTAGTGCTTGTTCCGTTGCGATCGTGAGGATTCGTTCGACTTTGCGTGCTTCGTCTTCAAGGACTTTTCTTCGTCTTTTTCATGGATCCGTTCTTCTTCCTTGCGGGATCTCAGGCAAGATGACCATCACCTTGTATACCTTTACTATCATTGCCATGCTTAGTGTCTCGATGCTACCGTTACATGTCGCGCTACCCATCATTTATTGTCAGCCTCTCTTTGTTGCCATGAAACCTCTAACCTTGACACCTTCCCAGCAAAACTGTTGTTTGGCTATGTTACCCGCTTGCTCAGCCCCTCTTATAGCATTGTTAGTTGCAGATGAAGATGAAGATTGTTCCATGTTGGAACTTGATGCTTTGGGAATATCACAATATGTCTTATATATATTAACACACCTATATACTTGGCAATGTGTGGAAGGCTTGGCCTTTTGCTCGGTGTTTTGTTCCACTCATGCCACCTTAGGAGCCGATAAACCGGCATTATGTTCCTTGATTTTGCGTTCCTTACACGGTTGGGTATATGGGGACCCCTTGACACTTCGTCTTTGAATAAAACTCCTCCAGCAAGGCCCAACATTGGTTTTAATTTGCCTCATAATAACAACTTAATTAATTAATTAAATTGCATAGGGGGTCGCGTCCCTGGGGATTCTTCTACATAGCAGGGGGGCCAGTGCTGATGGTGTTTGTCCCAAACGGGGAGACTGTGGGGCCACCACGGGGAAACTCGAGGATTGGCTCCCGTAGGCTCACCTATTAGGTTGTGGCCTGAGACGAGATACGCGCGGCTACTATCAGGGTGTCGGCACGCCGGGAGGTCTTGCTGGACTTGTTTTTACCATTGTCGAAATGTCTTGTGCACCGGGATTCCAAGCCTGGTCGGATTGTCCCTAAGATAAGGGGCAATAATTATTATTACTTTAGCTGATCGTGAGAGCTTGTGATGGGCTAAGTTGGGACACCCCTGCAGGGTTATGATATTTCGAAAGCCATGTGATGACCCACAACCGTAAGGGATCTATTGCAGCGTTTTCGATAAGTAAGAGTGTCGAACCCAACGAGGAGCAGAAGGTATTGATAAGCGATTCTGAGCAAGAAATTACTGCAAGCACTGAAAGATAACTTTTAGGGGTTTTCTCGGTATAAGCAACAGGAGAGTAAAATCAAGTAATGTAAATGGTACTGAGAGTAACAAGTGGCCCAATCCTTTCTTAGCAAAGGAGAGGCCTTGCAACTGAACTTATAAAGACTAAAGCGTTCCTGAGGACACACGGGAGAGGTAGTCATGTGCTTTCACCATATTCCGTATCGATACTATGTTATGTGTTGATAAGTGTTGAGTGGGTGGACCTATGCTAGTGCACTCTCTAGACTAAGATGAATGCACTCTTATGATTAAACACCTTGCAAGCATCCGCAAATACAAGATAGAATTTAAGGCAAAAGCCTAACCATAGCAATACGATCAAGGATCCATTATTCCCTCATGCAAAAGCGTGCGAACTGGGGTTCAGGTTTCTGTCACTCCGGCAACCCACCATAAGCATTCTTTATACACAATGTATTCTCCTAGGTCCTTAATAAGGCGAAGTGTTGGGTGTTCGACTCACACAACACCACTAGTAGAATGACAACACAACTTAAATATCAAACAACACATATTACTTCAACAGCATATGACTACTAACAACAAGACTTTCCCCATGTCCTCAAGAACTAAGGTAACTACTCACAAGACATAAAAGTGACCATGATCAGCGGGGATAAATATGTGATAAACAATCTGGACATAATAATATTTCTCCAACAAAACTCAATAGCATTCACCACAAAGTAGTAATCAACACCGATGGAGTAGAGAGGATAGGTAGTACGACTTACCACACGAGTTGCGATGGTAAGATGAGATTTGGATGAAGACGGAGATGGTGCTGGTGTTGGGCATGATGTTGATGATGATCTCGATGATGCCCGTGACGATGGTGATGACGATGGCGACGATCTCCCCTTCCGGGAGGTGATCTCCCCGACGGAATCTGCCCGCCGGAGATGCCCTTTTCTTCTCTGTAGGTTTCCGCCTCGGAGCGGCGGCGGAACTCCGTAAAAAGTCCCGACTCTAGGGTTTTTGGATAACGGAGAACATATATGCAAAAGGGGGCGACCAGAGGTGGGCCAGGGGCTCCAGGCGCCCCCCCCGGTGCGGCTAGGGGGGTGCCCCCAGGCCGCCTGGGCACCCTGTGGCCCCCCTCTGACTCCCCTTTTGCGTGTCTTCGTGATTTATCTGAAAAATATCTCGCGTCAATTTTCAGGTAATTTGGAGGTATTCTTCTTCAGCAACTCAGTGTCCACTTTTTACTGCTGAATCCTGCGTCTGCTGTTCCGGCATCGGAAAGTTTGCAAACTGTGTAAAATAGACCAAAACAACATAAGATCATCACCGTAACGTGAAATATATCAATGAAGAAGGATAAATTATGATACAAAATAGTGATGCATTTTGGACGTATCAACACCCCCAAGCTTAGACCTCGCTTGTCCCCAAGCGAATATGAACTCGGTAAACCTGTCCACAAGTTTAGAGAGTGAAGTGTCGATAAATAGAATACGGACAAGAAGCATCATAGTTTCTTTACCAACTCAAATATCCACAACAGCAATCTTCAACTCATAAGGCCCTTATGAAAGAGTGATAACACTTATATTCGAAAGTAGGGCTAAGGAAACTCATTATATCATGGCAAACATGTCCTTTGGTCAAAGAACAACAATAGAGTTAACTTTTGCTCTTATATTTGATGAGATCAATTGAAGCTTTTTGAAAATAACATGTTAATAGGCAAGAAGTGAAAGTGTTAACACAAAGGAAGATGTTTGCTTTAGCTGGGCATGACAAACAACTTACTTATCGAATGATAATGTCAACAAGGATATTATATGACAAATCTTAATGCAGCTCTATATGAATGAATCCTTATCAACATCAAACGTCTGCTCTCTTTGAGAAATAGAAGGAAGTAGAAGCAACTGACTCAACTTAAAATTAAAAGATAGGCCCTGCTCTAGGGTAGTAGGGAAAACTCATGTGCTATCCTCAAATCAAACAGAATGAAAACAAGTTTTTAGGGGTGCATGATTTGTCAACGAATGCTAATAGATAACTCAATTGCTTTTTGAGCTGGACAAGTTTCGAGTAACGGCTCCCGCACGAGGACGATAGCATCCTCTTATTCTCCTTTGTTTATCACTGCCAAAGTTTTCTGATTTCTCATGAACAAAGCGTGAAGGAGGGTTTGTTTGTTATATTATTTTTAAGCCGGGCGCACTCTATGCCAGCTCCTTCTCGTATTATGGGTTTGCACATTATACATGCAATCCCGGGGTGAAGCTTGTCCAACTCAAAAAGACTATGAATTAGCTATTACTTCCTCATGAGCTAGAACAGAGGCACAAAATAAAAGATTTTGAACATTTGAGGATAACACATAAATTATATACTTTTTTAGGAGGTGGTAGAGGAATACCTCGAGTAGGTAGGTATGGTGGACTCATATGGAAGGTATTGGCTTAAGGGTATGGATGCACAAGCAGAATACCGCTTAGTACAGAGTTAGGCTAGCAAAGGTTTTGAGAGAACAGACAATTGATGATGACTAAGATGCAAAGCAATATAAAGCATGAACATTGAAATAAGCATAACACATCAAGTTGTCTTCCTTGTCAGCATAACACTTCAAGCATAATAACATAAAGTTCTGGCTATGTTGATAATTTAAGAAAATCATGCTTGTTGTTATGACCAAAGCTATATTTGCCAAGATTAAATAAAGTTTCATAGCCATACCTGACATAAGGTCAATACTCCCCATAAGAATCATCATATAAGGTCGATTGCGTGAAGAGAATACCGAGTGGAGCAAAAGGAACCGATAAACTTCTCATTAATATTCCATCATAAACGACTCCACACTCACGGATTCAATTCCTCACCGAAGGAGCGATAGACCTCAATGCACACACCTATCTCATATAACAACCTCCCTAGACATGATACGACTCTACTTGACTCTAAAAGACAAAAGGTAAAAGATAAAGATACCGGGCACTCCCCCAAGCTTGCAACAAGCCAAGGGAATGCCATTACCCCAGGAGATTTCACTAATCATCCTTGTTGGCGTTGATCAAGTAGTCCTTGGCGAAACGCTTCCATGGAAGGTGTTCTCCAATCTCATATGAGAAGCTCGTCTCCTGGATCCTGCATTCAGCACCCAAACCCATGTGCAGAAACCTTAGTTCATACTCACAGTTCTGGTTATGTAGATCATTAATTTGCCCTTGGAGCTCTATAATTCTTTCTTCAGACGCGGTGATTCTTTCCCACATCTCCTTCATCTCCTTCAGGAAGTAGTTCTTCAGCTCGTTGGTGATGTCAAAGTTAGCTTCAGCACCACGCTCGATCATCTTCTTGTACTCGAAGACTTCTTGCTCCACTTCTTCCAGCCTGGCCTGGATGCTCCCCTCCTTGATAGGTCCCTTCAGATCTTCTTTATGAAGGACGCCGTCCTTCATCTGAACAACCTGAGGGTGCTTCTTCACCTCAGCGAGGTAAGGGTTGATGACGTTGACGACGAACTTGTCCTTGGGGGAACTTGGAGAAGCCATGGCACCTAAATTCAGCTGAAAGATTCCCTGGCAGAAACAGATCGAAGAGAAAACACGCGAAATCGCAAGATACGTTGCCGGAACAATCCGGGCAAATATATAGGAAAAAATTATGCACAGAAAGGAAGGTAACGGACCAAAGCGGGGTCGGAAACGGACTCCCCGGTGTCCAGGCGGCCTACCGGCGCGGCCCAGGGGGGGCGCCTGGACTCCCTGGAGGTTGCCTCCGGCTCCACTTAGGTTCGGAATTTTACTAATTTTGCAAAAACTCGTAATACGGAACTTTTATGGCGGTTCGCGATGTTTCCTTACCGTACTACATACCTTTTCTTTATTCTGCTTCTGCTGGCGTCTGAAACAGGGCTGCAACATGTTTTTCGTGGGTTGTTGTGTATATTATATTCACATCAACATCGACAGGGTCTCCTGCTATGTAATGTTTAAGTCTTTGCCCATTCACAACTTGAGGTTTGGTGCCTTCAAAATTATTAATCTTAATTGCACCAGACCGATAAACTTCTTCAATATGAAATGGTCCTTCCCACCTGGAAAGTAGTTTACCTTGAGAAAACCTGAAACGGGATCTAAACAACAAATCTTTATCACCAACATTAAATTCACGTTTCAGAATCTTCCTATCATGCCACCTTTTTACCTTTTCCTTGAACATTTTAGCGCTCTCGTAAGCTTCACTCCTCCATTCATCTAGAGAAGTCAAGTTCATGAGACGCTTCTCACCAGCTAGTTTTGGGTCGGCGTTAAGCTCTCTAACAGCACAGAAAGCTTTGTGTTCTAACTCTAATGGCAGATGGCAAGCCTTGCCATACACCATCTTATAGGTATACATGCCCATGGGGTTTTTGTAAGCAGTTCTATATGCCCACAAAGCATCTCCTAACTTGTTTGATCAATCCTTCCTATTTCTGTTTACTGTTTTCTACAGGATCAACTTAATCTCTCTATTGGTGAGCTCAACTTGCCCACTAGTTTGAGGATGATATGGTGAAGCAATTCTATGATTAACATCGTATTTAGCCAAAGCTTTTCTAAAAGCTCCGTGCGTGAAGTGTGATCCTCCATCGGTCATGAGATACCTTGGTACACCAAACCTAGGAAAAATTACATCTTTAAGCATTTTCAAAGATGTCTTGTGATCAGCACTTTCAGTGGGGATTGCTTCAACCCACTTGGTCACATAATCAACAGCTACTAAAATGTGAGTGTACTTGTGCGAAGAAGGAAAAGGACCCATAAAATCAAAACCCCAACAATCGAAAGGTTCAATCACTAGTGAGTAATTCATAGGCATCTCATTCCTTCTACTAATGTTACCAACTCTCTGACATTTATCACATGCTAAAACATAATTTCTAGCATCTTTAAAGAGAGTGGGCCAATAAAAACCTGATTGAAGAACCTTATGTGCAGTCCTCTCACCGGCATGATGTCCTCCATAGGGACTATCATGACACCGTCTGAGAATGTCCTTCTGCTCATGTTCAGGAATGCATCTTCTCACGATCCCGTCGGGACCTTCTTTGAAAAGATGTGGGTCATCCCAAAAGTAGTGCCTCAAATCATGAAAGAACTTCTTCCTTTGCTGAAATGTTAGACCTAGAGGCAAATACTTTGCAACAATAAAATTAGCATAATCTGCATACCAAGGATCGGAAAGAGATTGTACTTTTACAACGGCAAGTTGCTCGTCTGGAAAACTATCGTTAACTAGGATGGGGTCGTGCGGTATATCTTCCATCCTTGAAAGATTGTCCGCCACCGGATTGTCTTCCCCTTTCCTATCAACAATCTGCAAATCAAATTCTTGAAGAAGGAGTACCCATCTGATAAGCCTTGGCTTGGCATCCTTCTTTGTCATAAGATACTTAATGGCAGCATGATCAGTATGAATAATAACTTTGGAATCAACAATATACTGCCTAAACTTATCACAAGCAAAAACTACAGCTAAGAATTCCTTCTCAATAGTAGCGTAATTTCTTTGAGCAATATCAAGGGTTTTACTACCATAATGTATAACATTCAATTTCTTATCAACTCTTTGTCCTAAAACAGCTCCAACAGCAAAATCACTTGCATCACACATAATCTCAAAAGGTAAATTCCAGTCAGGTGGCTGTACTATAGGAGCACTTATTAAAGCTTTCTTAAGGACTTCAAAAGCTTCCTTACAATTTTCATCAAAAAAAAAGGAATATCCTTCTAGAGAAGATTAGTGAGGGGTCTCGAGGTTTTAGAAAAGTCTTTAATAAATCTTCTATAAAAACCTGCATGACCAAGAAAACTGCGAATACCTTTGATGTCCCTTGGATAGGGCATCCTCTCAGTAGCTTCGATCTTGGCCTTGTCCACTTCAATTCCCCTTTCGGAAATCTTGTGACCAAGAACAATTCCTTCATTAACCATGAAGTGGCACTTCTCCCAGTTGAGTACCAAATTTGTCTCCTCGCATCTCTGCAAAACTTTATTAAGGTTGTGGAGACAATGGTCAAAAGAGGTTCAATAGACGGAGAAATCGTCCACGAAGACTTCCATAATATCCCCACAGAAACCATGAAAGATAGAAGACATACACCTTTGAAAAGTAGCAGGGGCATTACATAAACCAAAAGGCATACGTCTGTAAGCATAAGTACCAAAGGGACAAGTAAAAGTGGTCTTCTCTTGATCAGCAGTGTTAACATGAATTTGAGAGAAGCCAGAATAACCATCGAGATAACAAAAGTGTGTATTTTTGGATAACCTTTCAAGCATTTGGTCGATGAACGGCAACGGGTAGTGATCCTTCCTGGTTGCCTTGTTCAACTTCCTGTAATCAATACACATTCTATATCCAATAATAATTCTCTGAGGTATTAATTCATTTTTATCATTAGGAACCACAGGTGTACCTCCTTTCTTAGGAACACAATGTACCGGACTTACCCACTTACTATCAGCTATAGGGTAGATAATACCTGCGGCTAGAAGTTTGAGAATCTCAGTTCTCACAACATCCATCATCTTCGGGTTCAACCGTCGTTGATGATCAACAACTGGTTTAGCATGAGGCTCAAGGTTGATAGTATGTTGACAGATAGATGGACTAATCCCCTTAAGGTCATCAAGGGTGTAGCCAATTGCGCCTCGGTGTTTACGAAGTACTTCCAATAATCGCTCTTCCTCATATCCTGAAAGGTTAGAATTGATAATAACATGATATATTTTCTTTTCATCTAAATAAGCATACTTGAGCGTATCGGGAAGAGGTTTAAGATCGAACACCGGGTCTTCTTTCGGTTTTGATAAAATTCCCAAAGGTTCAACCGGAAGGTTGTGCTTCAGGATAGCAGGCTGCCTCAAGAATATTTCATCTAGTTCATTTCTTTCCTGCATATGCAAATCATTCTCGTGGTCCTCCATGTATTGCTGCAAAGGATCACTAGGGGGAATAGCAATAGAGGCAATACTTTCAATAATTTTATCATCACTAGGTAAATCAGTACCACGAGGCTGCTTAGAGAACTTAGAAAAGTTAAATTCATATGGCTCACCATCGAATTCAACAGAAACTTTACCTTTCTTGCAATCTATTATAGCTCCACAAGTTCTAAGAAAAGGTCTACCAAAAATAATGGGACAAAAATTGTCCCTCTCTGAACCAAGTACTAGAAAATCGGTAGGGTATTTTACCTTTCCACATAGGACTTCAACGTCCCTCACAATTCCGATAGGAGAGATAGTTGTTTTGTTTGCAAGATGAATAGTAACATCAACTTCTTCAAGTTCACAAGGGGAAATCTCACCGATGATTTCTTCATAAAGTGAATAAGGAATAGCACTTGCAGTCGATCCCAAATCGCATAGCCCATAGTAATTGTGATCTCCTATTTTAACAGATACCACTGGAGTACCTGAAATTGGGCCTTTATTCTTGGCTGTGACAAGGTTAGTGGAAACAGCACACAAATTTATATTGGAATCCAAAACATCATCAGTAGCAAGGTATTTAATCAATGCAACTTGAGGATCAACCCTGATCTGGTCCTCAGGCTCATCAACTCTTCTCTCACTTTTATTTATTATGCCTGTCACAAGAGAGTGCTCCCTTATCCTCGTGGGAAAAGGAGGCTTTTCATATATAACTGCAGGCAAAATAGGGTCAGCAACATAAATATCAATAGGTGGTTCTTTAAAAGGTTCATGGTGCTGGTCTCTCTTCTTTTTAAAAGAATCAACGTGAGAGGCAAAATTCTTACACAAATCAATCACTAGATGGGAATCAAGACCAATCTTAGAGCAAAAAGTATTGAAGTAATCAGTTTTCACATAGCTCTCAATATAATCATATTCATAATTTATAGCGGGTTCAGTACCTTTTTCAATTTCCCAATCTTCGGTATTCCTCTGGATTCTTTCAAGGAGATCCCACCTTTCTTCAACACTCTTCTTCTGAAATACCCCACTAGAGGAGGCATCCAGCATCTCCTTATCCTGACGAGAAAGCCTGGCATAAAAAATTTGTAAGTATAATTTCCTTGGGAAGCTTATGAATAGGGCATTTGAGCATTAGGGACTTCAATCTCCCCCAAGCTTGAGCAATGCTTTCTCCGTCACGAGACCTAAAGTTATAGATATAATTCCTGTCTCGATGAATTTCATGAAGAGGATAAAACTTAGTATAAAAGAGAGACATAAGCTCCTGCCAGTCCAGCAAGTGTGAGTTATCGAGAAGCCCATACCAATCTGAAGCTTTATCTATAAGTGATACGACAAACAATTTCCTCATGACAAACTCCCTCGATACACCTGCAAGCTTAAATAATGAACATAGTTGTGACAGATATAGCAAGTGTTCACCAGGATGTCTGTCTCCTGCGTATCGATTAGCCAAAACATAATCGATAATACCAGCTGGTATTTTATAGGGCACAATTTCAGTAGGGGGAGGATCAACCACCACAGGTGTGGGGCGTCTTCCCGCAAGCAACGATCCAATAATAGGATTGTCCATAAGGACAAAGAGCAGCAAATAGCAAAAATAAAAACAGAATTATAAAAAACTTTCTTACCAGTTTCACTTTACCAATAGCGCTACGCTCCCCGGCAACGGCGCCAGAAAACGGTACTTGATGACCCACAACCGTAAGGGATCTATTGCAGCGTTTTCGATAAGTAAGAGTGTCGAACCCAACGAGGAGCAGAAGGTATTGATAAGCGATTCTGAGCAAGAAATTACTGCAAGCACTGAAAGATAACTTTTAGGGGTTTTCTCGGTATAAGCAACATGAGAGTAAAAGCAAGTAATGTAAATGGTACTGAGAGTAATAAGTGGACCAATCCTTTCTTAGCAAAGGAGAGGCCTAGCAACTGAACTTATAAAGACTAAAGCGTTCCTGAGGACACACAGGAGAGGTAGTCATGTGCTTTCACCATATTCCGTATTGATACTATGTTATGTGTTGATAAGTGTTGAGTGGGTGGACCTATGCTAGTGCACTCTCTAGACTAAGATGAATGCACTCTTATGATTAAACACCTTGCAAGCATCCGCAAATACAAGATAGAATTTAAGGCAAAAGCCTAACCATAGCAATACGATCACGGATCCATTATTCCCTTATGCAAAAGCGTGCGAACTGGAGTTCAGGTTTCTGTCACTCCGGCAACCCACCATAAGCATTCTTTATACACAATGTATTCTCCTAGGTCCTTAATAAGGCGAAGTGTTGGGTGTTCGACTCACACAACACCACTAGTAGAATGACAACACAACTTAAATATCAAACAACACATATTACTTCAACATCATATGACTACTAACAACAAGACTTTCCCCATGTCCTCAAGAACTAAGGTAACTACTCACAAGACATAAAAGAGACCATGATCAGCGGGGATAAATATGTGATAAACAATCTGGACATAATAATATTTCTCCAACAAAACTCAATAGCATTCACCACAAAGTAGTAATCAACACCGATGGAGTAGAGAGGATAGGTAGTACGAGTTACAACACGAGTTGCGATGGTAAGATGAGATTTGGATGAAGACGGAGATGGTGCTGGTGTTGGGGATGATGTTGATGTTGGAAATATGCCCTAGAGGCAATAATAAAAGAGTTATTATTATATTTCCTTGTTCATGATAATCGATTCTTATCCATGCTATAACTGTATTGATTGGAAACTCAAATACATGTGTGGATAAATAGACAAACTTTGTGTCCCTAGTAAGCCTCTACAGGACTAGCTCGTTGATCAAAGATGACCGCGGTTTCCAGGTCATAGACATGAGTTGTCATTTGATAACGGGATCACATCATTAGGAGAATGATGTGATGGACGAGACCCAAACGTTAAACATAGCTTTTGATCGTATCAGTTATCGCTATAGTTTTCTGCATGTCAAGTATAAGTTCCTATGACCATGAGATCATGTAACTCACTGACACCGTAGGGGTGCTTTGTGTGTGCCAAACGTCGCAACGTAACTGGGTGACTATAAAGGTACTCTACAGGTATCTCCGAAGGTGTCTGTTGAGTTGACATGGATCGAGACTGGGATTTGTCACTCCGTGTGACGGAGAGGTATCTCCGGGCCCACTCGGTAATACATCATCTCAATGAGCTCAAAGTGACTAAGTAGTTAGTCACGGGATTATGTATTACGGTAACGAGTAAAGAGACTTGCCGGTAACGAGATTGAACTAGGTATAGAGATACCGACGATCGAATCTCGGGCAAGTAACATACCGACGAGACAAAGGGAACTGTGTACGGGATTGCCTGAATCCTTGACATCGTGGTTCATCCGATGAGATCATCGAGGAACGTGTGGGAACCAATATGGGTATCCAGATCCCGCTATTGGTTATTGACCTGGGAGTGTCTCGGTCATGTCTACATAGTTTCCGAACCCGCAGGGTCTACACACTTAAGGTTCGGTGACGCTAGGGTTGTTAGTGAGAACAGTGCATGGTTACCGAAGGTTGTTCGGAGTCCCGGATGAGATCCCGGATGTGACGAGGGTCTCCGGAATGGTCCGAGGACGAAGATTGATATATGGGATGAGAGTGTTCGGAGTCCGGAAGTGTTCCGGGGAGTATCGGGAAGACGGCGGATGACCGAAAGGGGTTTTCGGGGTCCCGGAAAGAGTTTCGGGCCTAATGGGCCACAAAGGGGAGACGCAACAGCCCTCATAGGGCTGTGCGCCCCCCTAGGGCCCTCTCCTCATGCTCCAAGGGGGGTGGACCCCCCTAGGGCTGCCGCACCCCCTTAGGCTTGGGGGGCAAGGCACCTGGGGGGGGGGAAACCCTGGCCCCAGGGGGCGCCGCCCCCTCCCCATCTGCCCTGGCCGCCGGCCCCTAGGGGAAACCCTAGGGCGCCCCCTCCCCTCTCTCCCCCCTATATAAAGAGAGGCAGAGGGAGGGCAGCCACACACGTTCGTGCCTCGGCGCTGCCCTCCCTCTCCCACATCCATCTTCGTGAACTCCGCGGTGCTTGGCGAAGCCCTGCTGGAATACTCCATCACCATCTCCACCACGCCGTCGTGCTGCCGGTGTCTCCATCAACCTCTCCTTCCCCCTTGCTGGATCAAGAAGAAGGAGACGTCCCCGAGCTGTACGTGTGAAGAACGCGGAGGCACCGTTGCTTCGGTGCTAGGATCTTCGGCGATCTGAATCGCGGCGAGTACGACTCCATCAACCGCGTTCTTGAACGCTTCCGCTTAGCGATCTACAAGGGTATGTGGATCCAACTCTCCCCTCGTAGATGCATCTCCTAGATTGATCTTGGTGAGCGTAGGAAATTTTTTTGTTTCCCATGCAACATTTCCCAACAGTGGCATCATGAGCTAGGTCTTGCGTAGATGCTTTCACGAGTAGAGCACAAAAGGGTTTGTGGACGTTGATGTTTAGATTGCTTCCCTCCTTAGTCTTTCTTGATTCAGCGGTATTATGGGATGAAGCGGCCCGGACCAACTTTACATGTCCACGTACATGAGACCGGTTCCATCGACAGACATGTGACTTTTGTTGCATAAGATGGCTGGCGGGTGTCTGTCTCTCCTATCTTAGTTGAATCGGAATAGAAAAAGGCGGTCCTTGTAGAAGGTTAAATAGCAACTTAAATATCACCGTTGTGGCTTTGCGTAGGTAAGAAGCGTTCTTGCTAGATACCCATAGCAGCCACGTAAAACATGCAACAACAATTTAGAGGACGTCTAACTTGTTTTTGCAGGGTATGTATGTGATATGATATGGCCAATGACATGATGAAATATATTTGATGTATGAGATGATCATGTTGTAATAGTTAATACCGACTTGCATGTCGATGTATACGGCAACCGGCAGGAGCCATAGGGTTGTCTTTAATTTTTGTATGACCTGCGTGTCAATCATTAAGCGCTTTGTAATGCTTTACTTTATCGCTAAACGGTAGCAATAGTAGTAAGAGCATGGTGGGCGCGCGACAACCCCGATGGCGACACGATGATGGAGATCATGATGATGGGGATCATGGTGTGGCGCCGGTGACGATGGAGATCATGCCGGTCCTTTGGAGATGGAGATCAAAAGCACGAGTTGATGGCCATATCATGTCACTTATGATTTGCATGTGATGTTAATCCTTTTATGCATCTTATTTTGCTTAGGACGACGGTAGCATTATAAGATGATCCTTCACTAAAATTTCAAGATAAAATTGTGTTCCCCCCAAGTGTGCGCCGTTGCGAAGGTTCGTCGTTTCGAAGCACCACGTGATGATCGGGTGTGATAGACTCTACGTTCGCATACAACGGGTGCAAGCCAGTTTTGCACATGCAGAACACTCGGGTTAGACTTGACGAGCCTAGCATGTACAGACATGGCCTCGGAACACGGAAGATCGAAAGGTCGAGCATGAGTCATATAGTAGATATGATCAACATGTAGATGTTCACCATTGACACCACCTCATCTCACGTGATGATCGGACTTGGGTTGGTGAATCTGGATCATGTCACGCTCGAATGACCAGAGGGATGTCAATTTGAGTGGGAGTTATAAATAATTTGATTAGGTAATAACTCACTTATCATGAACAATAGTCTAAAATGTCTTTGCAAATCTTTTGTTGTAGATGGCTCGCGCAGTAGCTCCCCTGAATTTTAATGCGTTCCTAGAGAAAGCTAAACTGAAAGATGATGGGAGCAACTTTGTGGACTGGCTCCGCAATCTGAGGATCATCCTCACAGCTGCCCAAAAGGTTTATGTCTTAAATGCACCGCTAGGTGAACCCCCCGCTCCTCAGGCCTCTGCGGACGTTATGAACGCCTGACAGTCGCGTTCGGATGACTACTCAGTAGTGCAGTGTGCCATGTTGTATAGCTTGGAAGGAGGACTTCAAAGGCGTTTTGAACGTCATGGAGCATATGAGATGTTCCAGGAGTTGAAGTTCATCTTTGAAAAGAATGCCAAGATCGAGAGGTATGAGACCACCGATAAATTCTTTGCTTGCAAGATGGAGGAGAATTCGTCTGTCAGTGAGCACTTACTGAAGATGTCTGGGTACTATACCCGCATAGCTGATCTGGGACTTGTGTTCCCGGAGGAGGCTATCATTGACAGAATTCTCCAGTCACTCCCGCCTAGCTACAAGAGCTTCGTGCAGCAGTATAACATGCAAGGGATGAACAAAACCATCGCCGAGCTGTTTTCGATGCTGAAAGTCGCTGAGGCAGACATCCAGAAGGAGTATCAAGTGTTGATGGTCAATAAAACCACCAGTTTCAAGAAGAATGGCAAGGGCAAGAAGGGTAACTCTAAGAAGGGTGGCAAGGCAGTTGCTCATCCAGTGGAGAAACCCAAGGCTGGGCCCAAGCCAGAGACTGAGTGTTTCTATTGCAAGGGGAACGGCCACTGGAAGCGGAACTGCCCCAAGTATCTGGCAGACAAGAAGGGGGCCAACAACAACAACAAGCAAGGTATATGTGATATACATGTTATTGATGTGTACCTTACCAACTCTCGTTGTAGTGCCTGGGTATTTGATACCGGTTCGGTTGCTCACATTTGCAACTCTAAACAGGAACTGCGGAATAAATGGAGGCTGGCGAAGGACGAAGTGACGATGCGCGTGGGAAATGGTTCCAAGGTTGATGTGATCGCCGTCGGCACGCTCGCTCTTCGATTACCATCGGGATTAGTTATGAACCTGAATAATTGTTATTTAGTGCCTGCGTTAAGCATGAACATTATATCTGGATCTTGTTTGATGCGAGACGGTTACTCATTTAAATCAGAGAATAAAGGTTGTTCTATTTATATGGGTAATATCTTTTATGGTCATGCACCCGAAGTGAGGGGTTTATTCTTATTGAATCTCGATAGTGATGATACACATGTTCATAACATTGATGCCAAAAGATGTAGAGTTGATAATGATAATACCACTTTCTTGTGGCACTGCCGTCTGGGTCATATCGGCGTGAAACGCATGAGGAAGCTCCATGCTGATGGACTTTTGGAGTCTCTTGATTTTGAATCACTTGACACATGCGAGCCGTGCCTCATGGGCAAGATGACAAGGACCCCGTTTTCAGGGACAATAGAACGGGCAAGTGACTTATTGGAAATCATACATACTGATGTGTGTGGTCCGATGAGTGTCACGGCGCGCGGTGGATATCGTTATTTTCTCACCTTCACTGACGACTTAAGTAGATATGGGTATATTTACTTAATGAAGCATAAGTCTGAAACTTTTGAAAAGTTCAAGCAATTTCAGAGTGAAGTTGAAAATCATCGTAACAAGAAGATCAAGTTCCTACGATCTGATCGAGGGGGAGAATATCTGAGTTATGAGTTTGGCAATCACTTAAGAAAATGTGGAATTGTTTCACAGTTGACGCCACCTGGAACACCACAGCGTAATGGTGTGTCCGAACGTCGTAATCGAACCCTATTGGATATGGTGCGTTCTATGATGTCTCTTGCCGATTTGCCACTATCGTTTTGGGGATATGCGTTAGAGACAGCTGCATTCACTTTAAATAGGGCTCCATCTAAGTCCGTTGAGACAACACCGTATGAACTATGGTTTGGTAAGAAACCTAAGTTGTCTTTTCTCAAGGTTTGGGGTTGCGATGCTTATGTCAAAAGGCTTCAGCCAGAAAAGCTCGAACCCAAAGCGGACAAATGTGTCTTCATAGGATACCCAAAAGAAACAGTTGGGTACACCTTCTATCTCAGATCCGAGGGCAAAGTGTTTGTCGCTAAGAACGGGTCCTTTCTCGAGAAAGAGTTTCTCTCGAAAGAATTGAGTGGGAGGAAGGTAGAACTTGATGAGGTTATTGAACCTCTGCTTCAACCAGAGAGTTGCGCAGCACAGAAAGATGTTTTTGTGGAGCCTGCAGCGGTTGAAGAGGAAGCCAATGATGATGATCAAGAAACTTCTGATCAAGTTACTACCGAACCTCGTAGGTCGACAAGGGTACGCACTGCACCTGAGTGGTATGGTAACCCTATCTTGGAGGTCATGTTGTTAGACAACGGTGAACCTACGAGCTATGGAGAAGCGATGGTGGGCCCGGATTCCGACAAATGGTTAGAGGCCATGAAATCCGAGATGGGATCCATGTATGAAAACAAAGTATGGACTTTGGAAGTATTACCTGAAGGTCGGAAGGCCATTCAGAATAAATGGATTTTTAAGAAGAAGACGGACGCTGACGGCAATGTCACCGTGTATAAAGCTCGACTTGTGGCAAAGGGTTTTTCACAAGTTCAAGGAATTGACTATGATGAGACTTTCTCACCCGTAGCGATGCTTAAATCCGTCCGAATCATGTTAGCGATAGCTGCATATTTCGATTATGAAATTTGGCAGATGGATATCAAAACATCGTTCCTTAACGGTTTTCTTAAGGAAGAGTTGTATATGATACAACCGGAAGGTTTTGTCGATCCAGAGAATGCTGACAACGTATGCAAGCTCCAGCGTTCCATTTATGGGCTGGTGCAAGCATCTCGGAGTTGGAATCTTCGCTTTGATGAGGTGATCAAAGCGTTTGGGTTTGTACAAGTTTATAATGAAGCTTGTATTTACAAGAAAGTGAGTGGGAGCTCTATAGCGTTTCTAATATTATATGTGGATGACATATTGCTGATTGGAAACAATATAGAATTTTTGGATAGCGTGAAGGGGTATTTGAACAAGAGTTTTTCGATGAAGGATCTCGGTGAAGCTGCTTTCATATTGGCATCAAGATCTATAGAGATAGATCAAGACGCTTGATAGGACTTTCACAAAGTACATACCTTGATAAAATTTTGAAAAAGTTCAAAATGGATCAATCCAAGAAGGGGTTCTTGCCGGTATTGCAAGGTACGAAGTTGAGTAAGACTCAATGCCCAGTGACTGCAGAAGATAGAGAAAAGATGAGTGTCGTCCCCTATGCTTCAGCCATAGGCTCTATCATGTATGCAATGCTGTGCACAAGACCAGATGTCAGCCTTGCCATAAGTATGGCCGGAAGGTTTCAAAGTAATCCTGGTATGGATCACTGGACAACGGTCAAGAATATCCTAAAGTACCTGAAAAGGACTAAGGAGATGTTTCTCGTTTATGGAGGTGATCAAGAGCTCGTCGTAAAGGGTTACGTCGATGCAAGCTTTGACACTGATCCGGATGACTCTAAGTCTCAAACCGGATACGTATATATTCTCAACGGGGGAGCGGTAAGCTGGTGCAGTTCCAAGCAAAGCATGGTAGCCAATTCTACATGCGAAGCGGAGTACATAGCTGCCTCGGAGGCGGCAAAGGAAGGTGTCTGGATGAAGGAGTTCATGACAGATCTTGGAGTTGTGCCTAGTGCATTGAATCCAATGACTCTGTTTTGTGACAACACTGGTGCCATTGCTCTAGCCAAGGAACCAAGGTTTCACAAGAGGACCAGACACATAAAGCGACGCTTCAATTCCATCCGCGATTCAGTCAAGGAGGAGGACATAAGCATTTGCAAAGTACACACGGATTTGAATGTTGCAGATCTGTTGACTAAGCCTCTTCCACGGGCTAAGCATGATCAACACCAAGACTCTATGGGTGTTAGATTCATTACCTTGTAATGCTAGATTATTGACTCTAGTGCAAGTGGGAGACTATTGGAAATATGCCCTAGAGGCAATAATAAAAGAGTTATTATTATATTTCCTTGTTCATGATAATCGTTTATTATCCATGCTATAACTGTATTGATTGGAAACTCAAATACATGTGTGGATAAATAGACAAACTTTGTGTCCCTAGTAAGCCTCTACAGGACTAGCTCGTTGATCAAAGATGACCGCGGTTTCCAGGTCATAGACATGAGTTGTCATTTGATAACGGGATCACATCATTAGGAGAATGATGTGATGGACGAGACCCAAACGTTAAACATAGCTTTTGATCGTATCAGTTATCGCTATAGTTTTCTGCATGTCAAGTATAAGTTCCTATGACCATGAGATCATGTAACTCACTGACACCGTAGGGGTGCTTTGTGTGTGCCAAACGTCGCAACGTAACTGGGTGACTATAAAGGTACTCTACAGGTATCTCCGAAGGTGTCTGTTGAGTTGACATGCATCGAGACTGGGATTTGTCACTCCGTGTGACGGAGAGGTATCTCCGGGCCCACTCGGTAATACATCACCTCAATGAGCTCAAAGTGACTAAGTAGTTAGTCACGGGATTATGTATTACGGTAACGAGTAAAGAGACTTGCCGGTAACGAGATTGAACTAGGTATAGAGATACCGACGATCGAATCTCGGGCAAGTAACATACCGACGAGACAAAGGGAACTGTGTACGGGATTGCCTGAATCCTTGACATCGTGGTTCATCCGATGAGATCATCGAGGAACGTGTGGGAACCAATATGGGTATCCAGATCCCGCTATTGGTTATTGACCTGGGAGTGTCTCGGTCATGTCTACATAGTTTCCGAACCCGCAGGGTCTACACACTTAAGGTTCGGTGACGCTAGGGTTGTTAGTGAGAACAGTGCATGGTTACCGAAGGTTGTTCGGAGTCCCGGATGAGATCCCGGACGTGACGAGGGTCTCCGGAATGGTCCGGGGACGAAGATTGATATATGGGATGAGAGTGTTCGGAGTCCGGAAGTGTTCCGGGGAGTATCGGGAAGACGGCGGATGACCGAAAGGGGTTTTCGGGGTCCCGGAAAGAGTTTCGGGCCTAATGGGCCACAAAGGGGAGACGCAACAGCCCTCATAGGGCTGTGCGCCCCCCTAGGGCCCTCTCCTCATGCGCCAAGGGGGGTGGACCCCCCTAGGGCTGCCGCACCCCCTTAGGCTTGGGGGGCAAGGCACCTGGGGGAAACCCTGGCCCCAGGGGGCGCCGCCCCCTCCCCATCTGCCCTGGCCGCCGGCCCCTAGGGGAAACCCTAGGGCGCCCCCTCCCCTCTCTCCCCCCTATATAAAGAGAGGCAGAGGGAGGGCAGCCACACACGTTCGTGCCTCGGCGCTGCCCTCCCTCTCCCACATCCATCTTCGTGAACTCCGCGGTGCTTGGCGAAGCCCTGCTGGAATCCTCCATCACCATCTCCACCACGCCGTCGTGCTGCCGGTGTCTCCATCAACCTCTCCTTCCCCCTTGCTGGATCAAGAAGAAGGAGACGTCCCCGAGCTGTACGTGTGAAGAACGCGGAGGCACCGTTGCTTCGGTGCTAGGATCTTCGGCGATCTGAATCGCGGCGAGTACGACTCCATCAACCGCGTTCTTGAACGCTTCCGCTTAGCGATCTACAAGGGTATGTGGATCCAACTCTCCCCTCGTAGATGCATCTCCTAGATTGATCTTGGTGAGCGTAGGAAAAATTTTTGTTTCCCATGCAACGTTTCCCAACAGTTGATGATGATCTCGATGATGCCCGTGACGATGGTGATGACGATGGCGACGATCTCCCCTTCCGGGAGGTGATCTCCCCGGCGGAATCTGCCCGCCGGAGATGCCCTTTTCTTCTTTGTAGGTTTCCGCCTCGGAGCGGCGGCGGAACTCCGTAAAAAGTCCCGACTCTAGGGTTTTTGGATAACGGAGAACATATATGCAAAAGGGGGCGACCAGAGGTGGGCCAGGGGCTCTAGGCGCCCCCCGGCGCGGCCAGAGGGGGCGCGCCCCAGGCCGCCTGGGCACCCTGTGGCCCCCCTCTGACTCCCCTTTTGTGTGTCTTCGTGATTTATCTGAAAAATATCTCCCGTCAATTTTCAGGTAATTTGGAGGTATTCTTCTTCAGCAACTCAGTGTCCACTTTTTACTGCTGAATCCTGCGTCTTCTGTTCCGGCATCGGAAAGTTTGCAAACTGTGTAAAATAGACCAAAACAACATAAGATCATCACCGTAACGTGAAATATATCAATGAATAAGGATAAATTATGATACAAAATAGTGATGCATTTTGGACGTATCACCGTGCCCGCGGTTATGTGGCGGATTGGAATTTGTTAATGTCCGATAGTAGAAAACTTGACAGAGGATCTGAAGTAAAACACACAACTGTGTGAGTAACAGTGACTGTCTCTTTTCACTTTGAGAAGAGAACACGGTGGGGTTATTTTTGACTCATAGGTAGTTCAGGATCTTTAGCGATCACTACTAGTTTGCGACCATTTGCGTAGATGCTCATCTTATTCTTGTACTCGTAAGTTAGCCACCATATATTGCTTAGCCGCTGCTGCAACCTCACCACTTTACCTCTTCCTACCTATTAAGCTTTGATAGTCTTGTTACCCATGGTTATGGGATTGCTGAGTCCTCGTGGCTCACAGATACTACAACAACAGTTGCAGGTGCAGGTTTCCGATGTCTTGACATGAGAGCGATGATCGTTGTGTTGGAGTTCTTTCTTCTTCTTCAGTCTTGGGTTAGGTTCCGGGTCAGCAGCCTGGGATAGCAGATGGATGTCATTGTGCTTTTCATGTTTGCATCCGTAGTCGGATGCCTTGTATTGATGATGTTGTATTCATATGACTTGTATGAATTGTTGTATCCCCCTTGTATGTATGTAATTGTACGATGTAATGATATCCATCTTGCTAAGCGCCCGAAATGCGGTTGTGCCCCAATCACGTAAGTGTCACGTGATCGGGATAGAATCGCATCTTGGGCTTGACACACGCACCACTTGGTGACATGTTAAGGTCGTTGAGATCTCTCTCCTTGGACGAGAACACACAGCCGCACTAAATTCGGTTTGAACTAGAGGCTGATGAATAGCCGCGCTATACCCAGGGGGGTGAAGAATTTTGTTCCCCACCCACCACCCACTTGGTATCCACGGTTGAAGATCTAATCGATCTAGTCGACTACGTGATACGTCTCCAACGTATCTATAATATTTTATTGTTCCATGCTATTATTTATGAAGTCTTGGATGTTTAATGGGCTTTATCATTCACTTTTATATCATTTTTAGGACTAACCTCCTAACCCAAAGGCCCAGTCCAGATTGCTGTTTTTTGCCTATTTCAATGTTTTGCAGAAAAGGAATATCAAACGGAGTCCAAACGGAATGAAACCTTCACGAGAGATATTTTTGGAGAAAATCACGCACGGAAAACATCAGAACCAAGTTAGGGGACAACTGGGCTGCCCTCGAGGGTGGGGGGCGCGCCCCCCTTCCCACCGCGCGCCCCCCTACGTCGAGGCTGGCCCACACGGCCCCCTATGCCCTCCTTCTTCCTATATATACCTACGTACCCCAGAAACTCCATACGCAGAGAGAAAACCCTAATTCCACCGTCGTAGCTTCTGTTCCCATGGAGATCCCATCTTGGAGCCTGTTCTGGGAGGGGGATCCATCACAGAGGCCTTCATCATCATCATCATCGCCCTCACCATGAGTTGTGAGTAGTTTACCACAGACCTTCGGGTCCATAGCTAGTATCTAGACGGCTTCTTCTCTCTCTCCAGATCTCAATACAAAGTTCTCCTTGATCTTCGAGGAGATCTATTCGATGTAATCTCTTTTTGTGGTGTATTTGTTGAGATCCGATGAATTGTGAGTTTATGATCAAGGTTATCTATGTAAGATATTTGGTTCTTCTCTGAACTTTTTATGTGTGCTCATAATATCCTTGCAAGTCTCTTCGAATTATTGGTTTGGTTTGGCCTACTAGATCTATAGTTCTTGCAATGGGAGAAGTGCTTGGCTTTGGGTTCAATCTTGCGGTGTCCTTTCCCAGTGACAGTAGGGGCAGCAAGGCACGTATTGTATTGTTGCGATCGAGGATAAAAAGATGGGGTTTTCATCATATTGCTTGAGTTTATCCCTCTACATCATGTCATCTTTCTTAAAGCGTTACTCTGTTCGTATGAACTCAATACACTAGATGCATGCTGGATAGCGGTCGATGTGTGGAGTAATAGTAGTAGATGCAGAATCATTTCGGTCTACTTGTCTCGGACGTGATGCCTATATACAATGATCATGCCTAGATAGTCTCATAATTATTCGCTTTTCTATCAATTGCTCGAAAGTAATTTGTTTACCCGCCGTAGAATACCGCTATCATGAGAGAAGCCACTAGAGAAAACTATGGCCCCTGGGTCTATTCTTAACATATCAATCTACATCTACTTTACTTTTCTTGTTTTTATTTGCTGTTTTATTAAACCAAAAATACCAAAAATATAATTATCATCTCTATCAGATCTCACTTTCGTAAGTGACCGTAAAGGGATTGACAACCCCTTATCGCGTTGGCTGCGAAGTTCTTATTTGTTTGTGCAGGTGCGAGGGACTCGCACGTGGTCTCCTACTGGATTGATACCTTGGTTCTCAAAAATTGAGGGAAATACTTACGCTACTGTGCTGCATCTCCCTTTCCTCTTCGAGGGAATACAACGCAAGCTCAAGAGGTAGCAGGGAGATCTACGCAAAAGTCATATACCAAGTACCTATCACAAACCTTTATCCTTCGCACTACATTTTTTGCATGTCGTTTTCCTCTCCCCCACTTCACCCTTGCCGTTTTATTCGCCCATCTTTTCTGTGTGTTTACCATTTTATTTTCCTTGCTATCATGGCTAGCACGCATATCATTATCAATACTCCCGAGAGTGAGGTTCTTAATTTTAAACAAAGGGAGGAGGAAAATCTAAAAGATGCCTGGTATAGAATTTGCAATGCTCAAAATAGATCTACTAGGAAGCTTTCCACTTCCGTGCTTCTTCGCAATTTTTATGTTGGTATAACCCCGTGGAATAGATATATTCTTGACACCATTACCGGAGGGAATTTCTTGGGTAGCCATACTTTTTATTCTTATAATGCTATGACAGAATAGTTTGGTCCACCACCTCTTGTGGTTAATGGAACTGTTTTATGTTGGAACATGTTATGCAAAGGCTTGAAATTATTGAAAACAAAGTTGCTACTATAGAGTTGATTGAGAGTTTGGATAAAAAGATCCACAACCAAATTACCCAGTATGGATCCAAGGTAGGAGTTATTCTGATTTTTTTAAATAAAAAGAACCTATAGTTAAAGAGAGAATAGATCAAGATTCCACTAGAACCGATAAAGTTGAGGATATTATCACTAATGCAGGGTCTACTCTTTCTCTGTGAAAATTACTTTGAATCCCTCTACCACTAAATTGGCCAAGTTTATGTATGTTCCTAAAAATAAGGGTGAATCATCTAGTAAGGAAATTGCGGATCTCAAATCCATAAGTGTTCATCCCAACTTTCTCACTTTCGCAAGGGAACCTTTTGCTACAAATGAATTTCTTGATTTCTTGCCTAGAAGTTTGATTATCAATAGGAATAAAGAAGTTCCTAAAAATTATAAGTGCTTAATAAAAGAATTGCCTACCAAAGATGGCAATACCTAGATTTATTCTTGTATCGTGCCTAGCTAGGGGCGTTAAACGATAGCGCATGTTGGGAGGCAACCCAATTTTATTTTCTTTGTTTTTGCTTCTGTTTAGGAATAAATATTGCATCTAGCTTCTGTTTAGATGTGGTTTTGTGTTTTAATTAGTGTTTGTGCCAAGTAGAACCTTTGGGAAGACTTGTGTGAAGTTTATGTGATCATGCTGTAAAAAACAGAAACTTCAGCGCTCACGAGATTGGCCGTAATTTTTTTACTGGAGAGTGCTTTTTAGTTGATTCTTTTTGCATATGATAAATAGACAAATTCCTCACTTTTGACAATTTATTTAAATTTTTAGAGTTACAGAAGTATTTGAAAGTTATAGATTACTACAGACTGTTCTGTTTTCGACAGATTCTATTTTTCGTGTGTTGTTTGCTTATTTTGATGAATCTATGAGTAGTATCGGGGGGTATGAATCATAGAGAAGTTGGAATACAATAGGTTTAACACCAATATAAACAAAGAATGAGTTCATTACAGTACCTTTGGGTGGTGGTTTGTTTTCTTATACTAACGGAGATCACGAGATTTTTGGCTAAGTTTTGTGTTGTGAACTTTTCAAGTTTTGAGTATGGCTTTGATGGACTATGGAACAAAGAGTGGCAAGAGCCTAAGCTTGGGGATTCCCAAGGCACCCCAAGGTAAAATTCAAGGACAACCAAAAGCCTAAGCTTGGGGATGCCCCGGGAAGGCATCCCCTCTTTCGTCTTCATCTATCGGTAAATATACTCGGGACTATATTTTTATTCACCACATGATATGTGTTTTGCTTGGAGCGTCATGTATGATTTGAGTCTTTTCTTGTTAGTTTGCCACAATAATCCTTACTGGACACACCCTTTTGAGAGAGATAAATATGAATTAGAATTTATTAGAACACTCTATGTGCTTCACTTATATCTTTTGAGCTAGATAGTTTTGCTCTAGTGCTTCACTTATATCTTTTAGAGCACGGTGGTGGTTTTATTTTGTAGAGATTGTTGATATCTCATGCTTCACTTATATCCTTTTGAGAGTCTTTTAGAACAGCATGGTAATGTGCTTTGGTTATAAAACTAGTCCTAATATGATAGGCATCCAAGATGGGTATAGTAAAAACTTTCATATAAAGTGCATTGAATACTATGAGAAGTTTGATACTTGATGATTGTTTTGAGATATGAGGATGGTAATATTAGAGTTATGCTACTAGAGTAGTTGTGAATTTGAGAAATACTTGTGTTAAGGTTTTCAAGTCCCATAGCACGCACGTATGGTAACCGTTGTGTGACAAATTTGAAGCATCAGGTATTTCATGGAGTGCCATCCTTTGTGTGGATCGCGACCGCACGATGGTTAACTCCTACCGACCCTTCCCCTAGGAGCATGCGTGTAGTACTTTGTTTTGATGACTTGTAGATTTTTGCACTAATTATGTGAGTTCTTTATGACTAATGTTGAGTCCATGGATTATACACACTCTCACCCTTCCACCATTGCTAGCCTCTCTTGTACCACGCAACTTTTGTCGGTACCATACACCCACCATATACCTTCCTCAAAACAGCCACCATACCTACCTATCATGGCATTTCCATAGCCATTCCGAGATATATTGCCATGCAACTTTCCAGCGTTCTGTTTGCTATGACACGCTTCATCATTGTCATATTGCCATGCATGATCATGTAGTTGACACCGTATTTGTGGCTAGGCCACCATGCATAATTTCATACATGTCACTCTTGATTCATTGCACATCCCGGTACACCGCCGGAGGCATTCATATAGAGTCATACTTTGTTCTAGTATCGAGTTGTAATATCGAGTTGTAAATCAATATAAGTGTGATGATCATCATTATTAGAGCATTGTCCCAAAAGAAAAAAGAAGAAAAAAAAAGAAGGAAAGGCCAAAGAAAAAAAGAAAGGCCAAAAAAAGAGAGAAAAATAAAAAATAAAAAAAGGGAAAAAGGAAAAGAAACAAAGGGACAATGCTACTATCTTTTTCCACACTTGTGCTTCAAAGTAGCATCATGATCTTCATGATAGAGAGCCTCTTGTTTAGTCACTTTCATATGCTAGTGGGAATTTTCATTATAGAACTTGGCTTGTATATTCCAATGATGGGCTTCCTCAAATACCCTAGGTCTTCATGAGCAAGCAAGTTGGATGCACACCCACTTAGTTTTTTTGTTGAGCCTTCATACATTTATAGCTCTAGTGCATCCGTTGCATGGCAATCCCTACTCACTCACATTAATATCTATTGATGGGCATCTCCATAGCCCATTGATACGCCTAGTTGATGTGAGACCATCTTCCCTGTCGGGGGAAACTGTCCACCACGAGCACCTATGGGACCGGAGCCCCTTGTACGTTGCGGTAAGGTAGCAGAGGGAGCACGAAGAGCGGATCGAGGAGAGCACGCGGGCAGTTTACCCAGGTTCGGGCCGCGACGGACGCGTAAAACCCTACTCCTGCTTGATTTGTATTGAGTTTGAGGGCTCGGGAGCTTGAAGAACTAGCTAAACCGAGCAAGAGAGCTATCTAGGTTCCGAACCCTTTCTACGTTGTGCATGGGCCTCCTTTTTATAGCTCAAGGGGTCACCGACAGGTGTCAACGTAGAGGAGGGTAAAAATGTAATTGTGGTGGTAGTTGTAACAGTGCGGGAATAGTGCGTGAACAGTGCATGAACAGTGGTCTTCACCTAACTTGACAGTGGGGGACAAGGGCATTAAATGCCCGTCACCGTCGACCCCAAAAGCACCCGTCCATGCGTCTCCGTTCGCCACGGCGGTAGCCTCGTCACCGTGGAGTGCCACCGTGTCCCCCAGGCTGCACAGCCATCCGCCACGCGTCCCTGGAAGGGCCCCAGGGCGACGCGTGGGCCGATGAGCTGGAGCGCGGGCACACAGCACAGGCTTCCCCCGGCAAGCACCTTGCCGAGGACTTGATCTTCCCGGGCCCGGAAGCTTGTCGCTCCCCGGGTCCTGCCGGGGCGCAGGGTGCGCCGTGGCATGTCTTCTGAGATGCAGTCTTCTGGTCTTCCTGGCAAGCTCCTCTTGCCAGGGCCTTGTGTTAATGTGATAGTCTTGAGCCTGGGACGGCCTTCCCGGCAAGCCTCCACTTGCCGGGGTCTTGATCTTCTGTCTTGTATACTTTGTTTTTGAATGGCTTAATAAGGACCGGGAAGGTTTCCGGCAAGCACGTGGTAAACCCTGCCGCGGGAAGCTGCTACTGCCCGTGCACAAGTTGGAGTACTAAGGTACCCCTATCTTAGTACACCGACAGGAGCCCCCGGGCCTGGGCCACACATGGTGCCGAGCGCTGTTGGGCCAGGCCCAAAACAGTGCACGGGCACGCGCGGCCCACGGCGAGCCGTAGATTCCCTTCCGCATCCGCCGCGCCCCTCCCTAACGGCACGCGTCGATTGCGGCGTCGTGGGAGAGATCGTGGCCACGTTCTTTAATGGGAAATGCGGAGCGTCCCCCACTTCCCCCTTAAAAGCAGAGGAAGCAGGGGCAGTTTCCCTCCTTCGCTTTCATTGCGTCTTCAACCTCCAGAAATCCCCCGCTGTCTCTTGCCCCCACACTTCCTCCGCCGTCTTCCGCGTCTGCGGCGCCGTCGAACTCCTCGCCCCTTCCATCGCCGCCTCCGCCATGGCTCCGAAAACCGAGAAGGCGAAGGCAGAGAAGGCCAAGAGGGAGAAATCCGAGCAGGCGGCGAAGCTCGCCCTCCTGCGGAAGAGGAACGTGGTCTTCGCGCCGAGGCTCGGCGCGAGGGAGCTCTGGAACAAGTACTATCTCTTCTGGGCCAAGGAGACCAAGGCTCATCCCCGGACCAGAGTCTACCCCGCCGGCGCCAAAGATCTGCTTCCCGGCGGGTATTTCTTCTTCGCTGTTTTCTTCCACTGCGGCTTGTGCCCTCCATTCTCGGAGTTTTTCTATGACATCATGAACACGTACAACCTCCACCTCTTAGACTTTACCCCCAACGCCATCCTTACGATGGCGGTTTTCGCACATCTGTGCGAAAACTACATAGGGATCTATCCAAACGTAGCACTCTTTCGCCATTTCTTCATGCCTAGAGTAGAGGCCGGCGCTCCCCTCTCCGGGGGTATCTCTTGGATCTTCCGTTTGAACAAGAAGGAATCATACCTGAAAGGAGAGCTCCGCGGCAAGTGGGAAGAGTGGCGCGCAGATTGGTGTTGGATAGTGGAGGACCAGCCGGAGCCTTTCACTGCGCCGTGCACAACAGCCATAGTGCGCGGCAGGGACTGGAGCGAGTTGGCCCCAGATGATGTCAAGCTCAATGTCGCCCTCGTTAGGATACTTCGTCTCCGGGTAGCCAAGTTGACCATCGGAGAGGTAGGGGCAGATTTCCTCCGCCGCCGCATTGCCCCTTTACAGGAGAGGAAAAGGCCAGCATGGGAGTTCGGCAATGCGACGGATATTATGAGGCTGCGCCCGGGTTTGAACTTCAACTTCACGGCGTTGGAGCTGAAGGGGATGGTCCGGGAGCTTTTCAAGCACGACCCGGCCCATCCGGAGTGGTTTAGATCTCCCCGGGGAGTGGTGCCGCTGTGCAACAGCACTGCCCGGGACGCCTTGCGCGCAATGATGCCCGCGTGTGACTCCCACGGCGTCGACCCCACCTGGATAGTGCCCACGCCGGATGCAATTATGAGCTTCTTCGGTAATCTGGTCGAGTGCCCAAGAACGCCGAGGAGAACAAGGGTCTCACTCGGGACACCACGGAGCGGGATCTAGCTTATATTGCTTCCCGGATGGAAGAGGCCGTCGCAGCTGCAGCGGCAGGAGACTTCGGATTCACTGTCGACGAGGCAGATGCTGAGGACACGTCGTGCCAAGCCGAGGAGGCAGAGATCCGCAGACTGCTCAAGCTTCCGCCCGACGAGCTCGCCGGGGTTCCTTCTCTGAGGTACGCCGGGATTCCCGGGATCGTGAGCGAGGCCGCGGCAAGAGGCGAGGTTGCCGGAGGAAGCAGAGGTGCCGGAGGGAGCGGAGGTGCCGGAGGGAGCGGAGCCGCCGGGCAGGATGCTGGACCCAGCGGGCCCACTGGGGAGGAGGAGGAAGACGTCGAGGCCGATGAAGACACCGGCGGATCTCTAGGACTCGACGACGACGCCTCCTCGTCGTCGGAGAACTCCCCACCTCCGGCAAGTCCCAAGCAAGCGCCGGGGAAGCGCCTCCGCAAGGTGCCTACAGCGACGAGGACGCAGGCGCCCCGACAGCAGCCTGCTCGCCGGGCGGCGCGGGCCACCAGAGCGAGCCAAGGCGCGACGGAGGCGCCCAACGCACCAGCCACGGTGGAGGCGCCCCGCGCGCCAGCCGCGACGGAGGCGCCCCGCGCACCAGCACCTAGCGGAGGGGGATCCTCTCAGAGTGGAGCAGCTGCTCCGCCTGCTCCCCGGGCCTCGGCGCCAACGGAGGCTGGGTCTTCGCAGCCCCCAGCCCCGGAGACCGCCAAGCGCCCGAGGGAGCCTTCTCCTCCTGCTCCTCGCGCGGGAGCGCCTCAGGTGGAGTTCGACTTCTCCGCCCTGAGCGACGACGACGACGAGGAAGAGGAGTAAGCACTTGTAATTTGTAGCTTCTTCAATTATGTCTTGATTCTTTCTTCATGATTCTGATCTTGTTCTTGCTTTGATTTCAGGCCCCTGGCCCAGCGGATGGCGAAGCGGGCCAAGATCCCAATGGTCGAGGTCGACGACGACTCGCCCGTCGCGGCGACAGGGGACGCGCCGGCGACGAACTTGCCGGACCCAACCGCTACTCCGAGGAGCAGCCCCCAGCGCAGCCCCCAGCGTAAGTTTGGTCTTGAGCTTCCCACTTGTCGGGCGCGCTTGAGGTTTTTTGCTTTGTACTGATATCTTGTTGCCTTGTTTGTTTTGTTTGTCTTGTGCAGAAATGGAGCCGCAGCCACAGGAGCAACCGGAGGTTACTCCCGAGGAGCTGCAGATTCCACCCTCCCCGCCAAGGGCGAACTCCCCGGCGAGGGAGGACGTTCCGCCAAGGACGGGCTCCCCGCCAAGGGCGGGTAGCCCGACAAGGGTGGCCACCCCGCCAAGAGAGGGCACGGGCGGCCCTCCGCCAGCAGGGGCCACCGCTCCACCGCCAAGGGAGGACTCCTCGGCGAGGGAGCCAGTCGTCGAAGACGTCCGCGAAGGTAAATTTTGCAGCTTTATCTTCTGGGATTCGTCTTTTTGGATATTTGCTTGATTGCTTCTTTTCTTCTTCTGCTAGATCCTCCTGCGCCGGACCGGATGGAGACCGAGGTCATCGTCGAGGAGGAGGGCGCGCAAGGCGACGCCGGCAATGCCACTGTCGTTGAGGACATGGCAGGAGCCGACGAGCCTGCCGCTGAGGAGACTGCCCCGACCGCAAACGCAGCGGCCGGGGAGGGGGGCGGCGGCCACACTGCCGGCCCGGAGGCGGCAGGAGCGTCAAGCGCTGCGCCGGTTGCCGACCCCTCCGCCGGCAAGGAGCGGTCGGGCATTTACCTTGAGGCCCCCAATGGCGTCTTCATACAAGTGCCATGGGGGTCCTCGTCGCGAGCCCCCGTGGAGGGAGAGACCTTTGATGGAGAGGTCCTCGCCTCCGCAGGGTTGAAGATTGTTGAGGCGCCTGGCGGGAGTGATGAGCCCGAAGAGGAGAAACTTCTCCGCCAACTCCTGGCCCTTTACCGGGCCAGGCAGGCGAAACTGGAGTCGCGAGAAGCCCTCACCGCCAAGGCCGGAGCAGATTTGGAGAAACGCGCCGCAGAGCTCCGCGCCGCCAACCAGGCGGCTCTCCGCGACTTGGCGGAGGAGCGCGAAAGGCTTGCCGGAGAGCACCAAGAGTTCCTCCTGGAGAAAGCGGAGGCCGAGGAGCAGCAGCGACTGGTCGGTGAAGCGCTGTCCCAGCGAGAAGGAGCGCTCAACCAGCGGAAGGTCGACCTCGACGCTCACGAGGACGACCTTACCGCCCGGGAGCAGGCCCTTGGCGGAGAGTTGAAGGAAGCGAAAGCCGCCGCAGCCACCGCGGAGACCGCCAAGAAGGACCTTGAAGCCAAGGTGGCGCAGCTGGAGGAGTACCTGAAGGCGAGCACGGAAAGGGTCACCGCTCTCAACATAGAGCGCGAGAAAGACGCCCACACCAACTCTGATCTTCAGGTACGCCTCTCCAAGCAGGGCGACGAGCTCAAAGCCGCCAAGGACTCAATTGCTGATCTGGAGTTGAAGGTCTCCACTTTGAGAGATTCACTCGACGCCGCCCGGGACCGCGAGACCAAGCTGAAGGAGGAGGTTCGCAAGGAGCGGGAGCTGGTGGAGAGCGCCGCCACCTCCGCAAACCTCTTCAACCAGGCGGTGGAGCAATGGACGGAGGAGCTGGTCACTTCCGCCGCCAACATCGACAATGAGCTAATGGCGCTGAGGGCGGAGCATCTTGTGTATTCTCCGGACGAGAACCTCCCCCACAGCGCCAGGTTAAGTCTTTTCTTCAGAGGGATCACGCCGGCGCTCGCACGGCTGCAGGAGAAGCTCCCCGCGCAGCTGGCCGAGGAGTCGCGCCAGCTCTGCGCGGGTACCTTGGAGCGCGTCTTGACGAAGATAGTCTACCGCAACCCTGGCATAAATCTCGTCAACGTCCTCCGCAGCTTGCCGGCCGATGCAGATCTGGAGGCGCTGAAGGCGCAGGTCGCCCACATCATCGCCAAGGTGAACAAAATCTCCAGGCGTGAAGGCGATCGCGTAGACTAGACCTCCCTCTTTTTATTTCCTTTGCTGCTGCAAGGTGTGTCATGAACATTAGTCATTGCTACAAGTTATCTATGTAATATATTATCTTATTTCCGAGCAGTCGATGCAATGTTATCTCCCTTGCTTTGGTCCTTTACTTTGTATGCTTTCAACCCTACGCTTCTAGGGGACTTGCCGACAAGGGACCCTTGTCGCGAGCGCTGAGTGCTGGACTCTGAGCAGCCTGCTGGCAAAGGCCTTACCGGCAAGCAACCTTGCCGCAGCTAGTCGCAACGCACTTAGCTTGCTGAGCGAACTCGAAAACGAAGTAAGGGCGCGACACTTGTCGCAGCTCACTTAAGCCGTTGAGCGTGCTCGAAAACAAGGCAAGGGTGCGGCTAGCCACGGGTAGGTTCCTCCGCGCACAGGTTTTCCATACAAAGTGTGGTTGTTCAAGGAAGATAACTAAAATTTAAAAATTTGAACTGCTCAAATTCTGGTACTTAGCTTTCATAATCTGTTCGCTCTCTGGTAAGCTTCTCTTTCTTGAACAGCACTTGGTCCATCCTTCATCTCCTTCCCCCCGGCAAACTTGTGCGCGAGGAACATTCCTTCTGCTTAAGAGGGGAAGAAAAAACAAGAGGGAAAACAAGTATAGTGCCTTTCGGCGTGCTATTGCTTACCGGGTATGTGTGTCGCACAAGATGCCAAACAACGCATGCAAATAACAAAGAAAAGCATGGAAAAGGCAAATAGTGCAGAACACAAAAAGCTTTACTGATGCACGGGATCTGTGCCCGGCTTTGTACAAAGGATTACATGCAACAGCGGCAAGACTTGTACAAAAGGTGGTTGTCGGAGCGGATCACGGCAACCGCGCCTTATGGGTGAAACTTGCGAAGATGCTCTATGTTCCAGGAATTGCTCATCGGTAAGCCCTCTTCGGTCTCAAGGCGGACAGCGCCGGGCCTTGTGACTTGTCTCACCCGATAAGGGCCTTCCCACTTCGGCGTCAACTTGTTGGAATTCTTGGCGGACTGAACACGCCGAAGAACAAGGTCGCCTTCCTCGAGACTCCTGGCCTTAACCTTGCGGCTATGATAACGGCGCAAGGCTTGCTGGTATCGAGCAGCTCGTACAGCCGCCTGGAGACGTTCCTCCTCGAGGAGCAATGCATCATCTTGTCGCAGTTGCTCTTGCTCGAGCTCATCATAAGCGAGCACTCGAGGAGATCCGTATACGAGTTCCGTGGGGAGAACTGCCTCTGCTCCATAGACTAGAGCAAAGGGTGTCTGTCCGGTGGCTCGACTTGGTGTCGTCCTGATTGACCAAAGAGCCGCCGGCAGCTCCTCTATCCAGTTTCTTCCGCACTTGCGCAGCCTGTCAAAGGTTCTTGTCTTGAGTCCGCGCAGCACTTCAACATTGGCCCTCTCCGCTTGACCATTGCTCCTCGGGTGAGCAACAGAAGCGAAACAGACCTTGGCGCCAAGGTCTTGGACGTACTGCATGAAGGTGCGACTAGTAAATTGTGTACCGTTATCGGTGATGATCCTGTTAGGGATCCCAAAACGGCAAACAATCGACCTGAAGAACCTGACTGCTGACTGTGCTGTCACCTTTCTCACTGGTTCCACTTCTGGCCACTTTGTGAACTTGTCGATTGCAACGTACAAGTACTCAAAGCCCCCGACAGCACGGGGAAAGGGGCCGAGGATATCGAGCCCCCAGACCGAGAAGGGCCAGGACAAAGGGATCGTCTGGAGAGCTTGAGCTGGCTGGTGAATTTGCTTGGCATGGAACTGGCACGCTTCACACTTGGTTACTTGTGCAGTTGCATCTTGGAGGGCTTCTTGCCAAAAGAACCCTTGCCAGAATGCCTTCCCGGCAAGCGCCCTTGCGCCAATGTGGTGGCCACATATGCCTCCATGTATTTCTGCCAACAGCTTCTGCCCATCTTCTCTGGAGATGCACTTCAACCTGACACCATTGAGCCTTCTTCTGTACAGTTCATTGTCAACGAACTGGTACATACTTGACTGCCTGGTTATTTTCTCTATTTCTTCTGGGTCGTCTGGAAGTTCTCCAGTTTGCAGAAAACGGACGATCTGTTGTGCCCATGCTGGAGCCCGAGGCTCAACAGCAAGGACTAAAGGCATGAGGGCCGCTGCGGGAACCCCAGCTTCTACGGCAAGAACCTCCGGTTCTGCCGGAGCTGATGGTCCCCCGGCAAGCTCGCCGAGGCGAGGCTTGTCGGGAACGATTGCTTCAACTGTACAGATCCTTGGATCTGCAGGAGCAAACTGTTCCTCAGCGTTCTGGTCGTTGATCTTGGGAACCTTGGCGGCGACTTCGAGAAGATCCGCCGGCAAGTAGTCGCCGGAGACCAACTTTCTCTTCTTACTTTGCCCAATTGATGGTGTAACGGATGGTTGAGTTAGCTTGAGCAGGAAGGTCTCTGGTTCCACAGGTAACTTCATTGCAGCACACTTTGAAAGGTCGTCCGCTATATCATTTTGAGCTCTTGGGACGTGCTCCATTTGCAGACCTTCAAAGTGCTCTTCAAGCTTTCTCACTTCATCTACATAAGCTTCCATCAAAGGGCTCTGATAACTTTTGTTAACTTGTCGGACCACCAACTGAGAATCTCCCCGCACAATCAGCTTCTTGATCCCAAGTTCGGACGCAATCCTGAAGCCGGCAAGCAAGCCTTCATACTCAGCAGTATTGTTTGTTGCTTGCTCCCTGGGAAAGTGCATCTCGATAACGTACTTGAGGTGCTCTCCGGTGGGCGCTATGAGTACCACGCCGGCACCGGCGCCTTGCAGCGAGAAGGCACCATCAAAGTACATTACCCATTCACTTGTCGCTTCTTGTACGGGAACACTTGTCTCTGGAACTTCTTCGTCGGGCGTTGGGGTCCATTCAGCTATGAATTCTGCCAAAGCTCGGCTCTGGATAGTTGAAGTACTTTCAAACTTGAGACCAAAGCTTGACAGCTCTAGTGCCCACTCGACGATCCTGCCTGTTGCCTCTGGATTCTGCAATATCCTCTTCAACGGAAAGCGAGTGACCACTGTTATCTCATGTGCTTGGAAGTAATGGCGCAACTTTCTCGAGGCCATGAGGAGACCGAAAAGCAACTTCTGCACCCCAGAGTATCTTGATCTAGCTCCCTGCAGGAGGGAGCTCACAAAATACACCGGGCGCTGCACCATCTTCTTCCGCACTTCTCCTTGCTCCTGCGCAGAGTTGTCCTTGTCGGGGCCAGAGCTTGCCGGTGGAGCCCCCTGCTTGTCGCTGGATTCGCTTGCCGGTGGTGTAGACTCTTCCTCTGCCTCCCTCTCCGCTACTAACGCAGCACTAACCACTTGATTGGTTGCCGCTAGGTACAGCAGCAACTTCTCTTGTGGCCTAGGTGCGACAAGTATTGGAGTGGAGGATAGGTATCCTTTCAAGTCTTGCAGCGCTGCCTCCGCTTCCAGAGTCCATTTCATAGGACCTGCCTTCTTCAAGATTTTGAAGAAAGGCAGGGCGCGTTCTGCAGACTTCGAAATGAACCTACTGAGGGCAGCTACACAACCTGCAAGTCTCCTTACGTCCTTGACGCGCTTCGGGGCTTCGATCTGCTCGATGGCTTTTATCTTGTCGGGATTAGCTTCAATCCCCCTCTGGGACACAAAGAACCCGAGAAGCTTGCCGGAGGGGACTCCGAAGACGCACTTCTCGGGGTTCAACTTGAGCTGGATCTTGCGCAGATTTGCAAACGTTTCTTCCAAATCTTGGATCAGGGTATCTTTGCTCTTGCTCTTGACCACTATGTCATCCATGTAAGCTTCTACATTTCTGTGGATCTGTGGCTCAAAAGCAGTGTGCACTACCCTTGTAAATGTAGATCCTGCATTCTTCAATCCAAAGGGCATGCGTATGAAACAATACGTGCCGCATGGAGTAATGAATGCAGTCTTCTCTTCATCTTCCTTGGCCATGAAAATCTGGTGGTAACCTGAGTATGCGTCAAGGAAAGAGAGCATCTCACATCCGGCGGTGGAATCAACAATCTGGTCAATGCGCGGCAAGGGAAATGGATCCTTGGGACATGCTTTATTCACATTGGTGAAGTCTATACACAGTCTCCACTTCTCGTTGGCCTTACGCACGACAACTGGATTTGCTAACCACGTTGGATGGATGACGCCTCTAACCAGGCCCGCCGCTTCTAGCTTCTTGATTTCTTCGGCAATGAATTCTTGGCGCTCCACGGCTTGCTTCCGGACCTTCTGCTTGACGGTCCGCGCATGAGGACAAACAGCAAGCTTGTGCTCAATTACCTTCCTGGGAACGCCGGGGATGTCAGATGGTTGCCATGCAAACACATCGACATTCGCCCGCAGGAAGGCAACGAGCGTGCTTTCCTATTTGTTGTCAAGTGTAGCACTGATGGTGAAGGTACCACCAGTGCCGTCCTCCTTGGCGGACACCTTCTTGGTTGCCAGCGGAGCGGCCATCCCCTTCTTGCACTTGCCGGTGGAGCTCGATGGGACGTCCTCGACGGCAGCGCAGCACTCCGAAGAGGTGCGTTTGCTGGAGTGGGCCCCATAGCACTTGCCGGACTTGGTCTTGGTCTTCTTCCCCCCGGGAGCTTCAGCGGCAAGTGTGTTGCTCTCCGCTGCAGCTGCTGCGTCCCGGTATATCTTGTCGGCGCAGATAAGCGCGTCCTTCTTGTCGCCATAGACAGAGATGACGCTTATCGGCCCCAGCATCTTGAGTACGTTGTAGGCGTAGTGGGAAGCTGCCATGAACTTGGCGAGGGCAGGACGTCCAAGTATCCCATTGTATGGCAATGGGATATCGGCAACGTCAAAGGTTATCCTCTCCGTCCTGAAGTTGAGTTCCCCGCCAAAGGTCACTGGCAGGGTGATCTTCCCCTTGGACTTGCTCCTCCCCGGGTTTATTCCTTGGAATGAACCGGTCTCTTCGAGCTCGCCGTCTGGGATCTGGAGTTTCTTGATCACAGCTGAGGAGATCAAGTTCAGGCCGGCCCCGCCGTCAACCAACGTTTTGGTGACCTTGAGGTTGCGGATGGTTGGTGAGACCAACATCGGCAAGCACCCGACCGCGGTGGTGCGGTCAGGGTGATCCTCAAGATCAAAAATGATGGGCGTGCTGGACCACTTCAGGAGCCTGCGTGACTCAACGGGCGGCTCTGCTGCGTTAACTTCCCGCACCCACTGCTTGAGTTGGCGATGGGAAGCGTGCAGAGAGGCGCCCCCGTCGACACACATGACTTATGTGGCCTTCTGGAACTCCTGCTCGCTGTTATCACCTTCCTCCATGTCGTCGTCGTCGTCTTCCTCTTCATCCTTGTCGCGGCCCCGGGGAGGTTGATCACCTTGCCGCTGCTTGGCCTTGCCGCGGCGTCCTCCCCGGCCATTGAATGGCCGCTTCTTGCTTGGCTCTCCCCCGCCACCTTGGGCCTTCTCCTTGTCGCGCCGCTCGTATTCAGCTTTCTGCTGCTCTACGAGGTACTCGACTCGCTTGCAGTTCGAAAGGTCGTGGCCCTTGGTGCGGTGGATCTTGCAATATTGCTTGTCGGAGCCGTCCTGCTTGTCGGCTGCCGCCACAGGGGCAGGCTCCTTGCCGGAGCTGCCAGCCTGTGCTGTCTTGGTGGGAGCCTCCTTGCCGGACTTCTCGACGACCAGCACTTCCTTGCTCTTCTTCTTTCTGTTGTTCCGCCGCCGGCTCTTCCTTGCCGGGGCGGCGTCCTCGCTGTCGCTTCCCCCTGCGCCAGCATCCTCTCCGGGGAGTCTCCTCCCCTCTTCGGCGCGCGCGCACTTGTCGGCTAGAGCATAAAGCTCGCTGACATCCCGTATCTTGGTCATAGCCATCTCTTCCCGCATGCGGCGGTTACGCACGTTCTGGTGGAACGCGCTGATAACCGCGGCGGGGTGGACGTCGGGGATATTGTGCTGCACGCGGCTGAACCGTTGAATGTACTTGCGCAGGGGTTCTCCTTCCTTCTGGGCCAAGATGTGGAAATCACTCTCCTGGCCGTGGGGTTTGTGGCCGCCCGTGAAGGCGCCAACAAATTGGTGGCACAGATCTGCCCACGAAGAAATAGAGCCTTCCGGCAAGTGCATAAGCCAAGAACGAACGTTCGGCTTAAGCACCAGCGGGAAGTAATTCGCCAGTATCTTCTCGTCGCGCCCCCCGGCAGCCTGCACCGCGATGGTGTAGATGCTGAGGAACTCTGAGGGGTGCGTCTTGCCGTCGTACTTCTCCGGTACGTCGGGCTTGAAATTTTTCATGCTGGGCCACTGGACGCGCCGCAGCTCACGGGTAAACGCAGGGCAACCTACCGCGTACGGCAAGTCGCCTGGTTCACCGGGCGCGTGCGTGTCGACAGCGGTCCCAGCGCGCTGGTCTGATTGTCGCCGGGCTTCTCGGCGGCGCTCGATTGTCGTCCGAGCGTCTTCTTGTCGCCGGTCGTCAAGGACCTGGCGCTGGTCCCGACGAGCCCGCAGATCCGACGACGCCGTAGAGTCGTCGTCGACATTGATCCGGCGGGGCGGCGTCTTCTGCTTCTGCGGCGGGGAGTGCACGGTGGTTGCACCCCCGGCGGTCTTGTCGCCATCGGCCTTCGTCTTCTCGACTTGCCGTGGCCACAATGTCGCCTGCTGCTGCGGCGTGTCGTCGTTGGCGAAGGCGATGAGGCTTTGGATCGTGGCCCTCCAGTCTTCGGCTTTGTCTACCGCTGGAGGGAAATCGAGGAGCAGTTGCGCTCTTGCGAGTGCTTCCGCTGGAGAGGAGGGGAGCGGGGGCGAGCGGTGCGAGGAGCGAGATATGCTCGGACTTCTAACAGGGTTAGAAGGAGCAGTCTCTCGCCCCGGCGACCGCGCTTTGCTCGTGCCTGGACGGTGGCCTGGAGCATCCCGCGAACCTCCGGTTTGTCCTTGCCCCAGCAAGCGGATGGTACCTCCTGTACCACGACGCTGCTGGGTTGTCGTCTGCTGAGATGGACGTGGCGTGTCCACGGACACCGAGGCTCGGTCGTCCGTCTTGTCCTTGGATTTGGTGGCGCCGTGAGTTTCCACGCCGGCGACCACCCTTCCGCCGGCGTCTCCTCCACCCACCGTTGGTTCTGGTGGCGGTGGAACAGACGCAGACGGGCCTCCGACCTCCGAAGCTTTCTTCTTCGGGGCCATGTTGTTGTTGCTGATGAAGTTGGTGAAGCTGGAGAGGTTGATGAAGAATGCGCCCGCGTGAACGCCGGATCAGGTTCGCACAACCTCGACGCCCCCTACCTGGTGCGCCAAAGATGTCGGGGGAAACTGTCCACCACGAGCACCTATGGGACCGGAGCCCCTTGTACGTTGCGGTAAGGGAGCGGAGGGAGCACGAAGAGCGGATCGAGGAGAGCACGCGGGCAGTTTACCCAGGTTCGGGCCGCGACGGACGCGTAAAACCCTACTCCTGCTTGATTTGTATTGAGTTTGAGGGCTCGGGAGCTTGAAGAACTAGCTACACCGAGCAAGAGAGCTATCTAGGTTCTGAACCCTTTATACGTTGTGCATGGGCCTCCTTTTTATAGCTCAAGGGGTCACCGACAGGTGTCAACGTAGAGGAGGGTAAAAATGTAATTGTGGTGGTAGTTGTAACAGTGCGGGAATAGTGCGTGAACAGTGCGTGAACAGTGGTCTTCACCTAACTTGACAGTGGGGGACAAGGGCATTAAATGCCCGTCACCGTCGACCCCAAAAGCACCCGTCCATGCGTCTCCGTTCGCCACGGCGGTAGCCTCGTCACCATGGAGTGCCACCGTGTCCCCCAGGCTGCACAGCCATCCGCCACGCGTCCCTGGAAGGGCCCCAGGGCGACGCGTGGGCCGATGAGCTGGAGCGCGGGCACACAACACAGGCTTCCCCCGGCAAGCACCTTGCCGGGGACTTGATCTTGCCGGGCCCGGAAGCTTGTCGCTCCCCGGGTCCTGCCGGGGCGCAGGGTGCGCCGCGGCATGTCTTCTGAGATGCAGTCTTCTGGTCTTCCTGGCAAGCTCCTCTTGCCAGGGCCTTGTGCTAATGTGATAGTCTTGAGCCTGGGACGGCCTTCCCGGCAAGCCTCCACTTGCCGGGGTCTTGATCTTCGGTCTTGTATACTTTGTTTTTGAATGGCTTAATAAGGACCGGGAAGGTTTCCGGCAAGCACGTGGTAAACCCTGCCGCGGGAAGCTGCTACTGCCCGTGCACAAGTTGGGGTACTAAGGTACCCCTATCTTAGTACACCGACATTCCCCTTTTTGTCTTCTCCACAACCAGCACTCTATTCCACATAGTGCTATGTCCATGGCTCACGCTCATATATTGCTTGAAAGTTGAAAGAGTTTGAAAAAAGTAAAATATGAAACAAATGCTTGGCTGAAACCGGGGTTGTGCATTATTGGAGTATTTTGTGTGACGAAGATGGAGCATAGACTAACTATATGATTTTGTAGGGATGAACTTTCTTTGGCCATGTTATTTTGAGAAGACATGATTGCTTTGTTAGTATGCTTGAAGTATTGTTATTCTTATGTCAATATAGATTTTTATCTTGAATCTTTCGGATCTGAACATTCATGCCACTGTTGACACTCAAAAATGGCATGATCGCAAAGAGTGACTTGTGCCTATAATGGGCTGAGGTTAAAATTATGAGTTCATGTCATCATTTGATGGCCCTCGTCAAGATGATCGAAATAAATATGAAGATGGACCAAAACGGAGCTCAAGTGCGAAAGATAGGCCAATTTCGGAGATACCCGTGTTGACATCAGATTAGAAAATGGCATGGAACCTAGTTAAGATGGCCTCAAATTAAAAAGTCTTCAACTTCAAAGTTCTTCGTCTCGTCAAAACGGACGATTTTGACATAAAAATCGTCCCCATCCGAGTTCGTATGCAAAAGTTACAGACAAAATCGTGAGCTGCAGTCATGTTTGGCCGGATCATCCGGGCCGGGGTCCGGATCATCCGGGAAATTGAAGCACCAACGACAACAAAAGGTTTACACTGAAGCCGGATGAGCTGGGTCTCCTTCGATGTGAGCGGCAGTGCATCACCCCCGGCGTCGAGGGTACACGGTGACGTGTTCGTGTGCGAACACACTTTTTGGCGACTCCGCTGGGGACGAAGCTTTGAACGGTCTCCGGTCTGTTCTTGCTACGAAGAGATCGTCATCAAGTTGCTGCAATCTACAAAGGTAATATGAATACCCAGTTCCCCTTTGTAGATGCAAATAATCCATATGTTGTTGCTAGATCACCTAATGAGCATAATATATCGGCTAGCCATAGTTTTATCAATCATGCATCTAATTATGCGCAAGGGCCGATGCAAAACAGTCTTCATGCTTCAAATTCTTATGATTTTAGTAACGTACAACATATGTCTCCAAACTCTCATGCATCGGCAACCCCACAAATCCATATGCCGATGAACAACATGATGGGTTTGGTTAATCAATTTGAAACACCTCATGTTAGAATTTCCAATAGCACACAAGAAAATGTTTCACCCTTTTATTCATCGGCAACTAGTTTGCAATATGTGAATCCAACCTTGCCGGTGGATGGGAGAATTGTCCATGCTACTACTACCTATTCGGCCAGTTACTCTCAACCATCCTATGCTACACCTCATGCTAGTAATTTTTCGGCACTGTATACAACTGTAGATGCTCATAATTCGGCTTCGCACCTTCATGGTCATAGCCGAATAAGTGAAAACTTTCCAGCAGTGCACATGCCGTCATCTAATATTGTAGCGTATAATGCATGCTCTACGCAATTCGAGAATTTCAGCAACACTCACGAATCATTGCCGAAAGAATCTGAAAGTATTGTGGAGCAATCCCTTCCAGAAACGGTTGTGGCTGCATTAAAAAAGAGCTTGACACAAAATAAGAGGATTAATGTTCTTTGCCTTGAACAATATGAAAAGAGGTTGTATCCTGATTATGCTGCCATAAAGGCTAGTGTTTTGCAAGAAGATAAAACTTCATCAACTGATAGAATTGGCGAGAGAGCCTATTCTTATACACCAGTGCATACACCTCTACCTAGTGCCGCAACATATTATACACCCTCTACACAGCTGCAGAATTTCGGCAGCACTAACAGTTCATTGCCGAAAGATCCTAAAAGCTTTGGGGGGCAAACTGATCTAGAGCGGGATGAAATTGTGAGGGGAGTTAAAGCTTGGCACTATAGGGTGCAAGTACTTCACCAAAAGAGAATTGATAGGGATTTGGCTCAAAGGAAAAAAGCTTTGCCAATTGATATAACCGATGAAAAGAATGATGATTCAGAAACTAAAAGTACTTCAGTTGAAAAACCCGAATCAAGTAGTATATATTCCGAATCCATCAAATGCATGGATGCAAGCATCATTGAGAAAGGGCATGGCAAGCATAGGAAAACAACTGTGCTTGATTTTTCTGAAGTTACTGGAACCTACTTCCTGCCCTATGAGTTCCGTGCCGTAGAAATTGACAAGCCTCAAAGACAAGAGCAAGTAGCCGAACAAAGCTCGGCTGACAAGGATCTTGAAAGTACTGATGCACAGAATCAAGAAAAAGATGATAATAAGGTGTTGGGGAGCCATCCAAAGATAGAGCAAGATATTGTTCAAGTTACACTACCATCATGCTCTCCCAACATGCTTGAAGAGGTATGTCTAGCAAGTAATTTACCTGTTTTCAAATTTGGTCACAACTTTATTATTGATGCATCTATTAGAAAATTCCTCATAAGTAATTTTGAAAGACCAATGAAGAAGGGTAATTTACTTGTTAGCAATAAAATTGTTATAGAGCATATCGGTCAACCCATTGCGCCATTTATAAGGACCGATAGTGAATTATTATTGCAGGCAAGGCTATCCTCATTGCTTTATCTAAAGTTCATATCAAATTGGGTAGCTTTGTTTATTTCTTACTTGGCTTACACTTGGTATCAATTGAGACATGAATGCTCTACCCATTTTCATTTCAGAATTTTAAAGTCAAGTTTAGATTCTTTTGAGAAAACCGATGCTAGTATAATATATTATCCAAATACATCGGAGATAGAGTGCAACGCACAATGCATAGCCGAATGGGGTAATGCAAAATATGAACCATTCATATGCTTAACTTCAAAGCCGTTCTCACAGCAAGATCGGCTAGAGAATAAAAGGTTTACCTTCAATTCAAGCATGTGTGATCAAATATTTGATTTGTTGCTGAAAAATAATTACATTAGAATTCTTGATCACCATGTCAAGCCATCAAATCAAGGACGAATGTATTGTAGGTTGCATCTTTCGTACAAACATAATTTTAAGGATTGCAACATGTTTCATCAAATAATTAAATTGGCCATTGATAAAGGACGATTGAAATTTGTTGAGACACCAAGAGATGACCAGTCTATTTCGATTGATCCCGATGGCAGAAAGTTTTTGCATCGGCTGCTTCAAGCCGATCCATTTAAAGAGAAGGTAAAAACTGCAGGTGATGAGATCAAGCTTTCAAGTAAAGAAGTTGTTGAAGAACATAATGAACATAATCTTGAGGGCGAGAATTGCATCAAGGCTACAATGAAGACGCCAAGGACTGGGGGGCAACAAGCAAATCCAGTGATCGATGAAAGCAAACCAAAGAGAACAAAGGCCGAAATAAGCTCATGTGTAAGAGATCAAAAATCACCTTTACTGAACTATTGGAAAAATATCAAAAGAAGAGTGAAGAGAAGAATGCTTATCGGCCAAATTATGCAAAGAAACCAAGATCACCCCCAAGGAGCAAATATGAGGATCGGTATTGGCATAGTGAGAATTTTAATGCAACATATTCATATCCTTATTTTGGGCTGCCAATGACAATGCCGTGGATGCCTCCCTATGCTCAAGTAGATCGATATCCATCATGGGACAGGTATGATACAAAGGCGCATTCTTCATCTTATTTTAGACCATCTCACCAATATTACGCAGCTCTGAGAAGATCAACATTTGAACAGTCACATGTTAAAGACCGTTTCAATCATAAGGAATCAATCTGGAGCTCAAGGAAGAAGAAAGATGTGGTCAAGCAACTTTACCGTGTTAAAAGAGATGGTCGTAAGAGTGCAACTTCAGATTTGATATCAAATGAAAAAGAGCCAATTAAAGTGTTGACATTGGCTACTAAAGGCAATGAGATGAAGCAATCAATTGCTAAAGATTAATGTGCCAAATCTGAAGAAAAGAAGTTGAGGAGGTCAAAAAAGAGTTGCCATTTGTTGAAATAAATCCCAGCCGGGGTGCCCACTCGGCTTATCATATTGGCAAAATAAGAAATTGCAAAAACTTAGTGCATAAGAACTTGAAGAAAGAAACGTGGCATGGGTTCCCAAAGGAAGTGCTCAAAATAAGAATTATGTGCAAGCTTCCATTACAAGAAGTACAATAAATGTGAAGAGAGAGAAGAATGGAAGCAACAAACAATTAAGCCGAAGGCGTGCATCACGACATCAAAATCTTCGGTTAGCATATCATCAATTTTGTTCAACCATGCCATTGATGCCTTTGACATGGAATTCATCCCTAGGTATGATCAATTATGCTCCATGGATTTATTTGGATCCATGGATGGAACATAATTTTCCATATCATGAGAGGGTATTACCAAATCCCTATACATTTGGTTAGTTACATTTTTTGCTAATACAAAGGGGGCGATATATTTTATTGCTATTTCATTTGTTTATTTCGGCTATACATGACTTGGTGGATGTATTCTATATGGACCACATGGTAATGGACGATATTTATCTATCGTCCTAACAGAATGTCAATGCATGGCCGGTGTAGTATTCTAACATCGTCCTTTGTTCGATTGGAGAGCGAGACAAGGTATGTGCTCATGGAAGCATATGTATGCCTATATTTTGATTGAATGGAGGTGAGATATCATTGAATGTATGTTGCATAGACCAATTCAATGTTGCAGAATTGGCTAGTAGGCATATACTTTGTTTGGATATGATTTGGCTTATGCATCTTTGATATCTATAAGAGGCCAAACCATAGCTGATTTTATTACTGAACATTGGATTAATGACATGCATAATATTGATGTTAGCCTTGTCTCTCTAGTACTATGGAGATTATGTTTTGATTGTTCAATTCGTAGCAATGGCCAAAGTGTTGGTGTTGTTTATTTATCTCCTTGTGGTACTATATTTTTGAAGCCTCATGCCGCTTAGAATGTTTTTATTCATGATTAATCAAAGCCGAATTTGCATTGTTGTTCGGATTGACTCTTTTACTTGCTATAGGTGCTATACATATTGAGGCTTTCGGTGATTCGTTATGAGTAGTGCAACAAACATCCAAGGGTTATCAATGTTTTGATGAATCACTTATAGTTTATCTTGAGATATGTCTAGATGCAAAATTGACCTTGGGTTGCTTTAAAATTGTTCATATTTCTAGGCATGACAATTCAAGAAAAGTTGGAACAGCAAGCATCCGGCTACTATGTTAATCAAGGTGTATTGAATTTCTCTCAATAGCCGATGCTTAGTCTCGTCAACATAGGTAGGGCCGAACCGAAGTCCACAGCTTCGGCCACTAATGAATTTTTTATGCAGGTGAAAGTAAGAATTGGAGAAAGTTTATTGTTGATTGTCTGCAAAATCCTAGTAAAAGGGTGAACAATATGGTTTGGAGGATGACCTTGAGATGCATATCCATGGAACTTTATCATCGATTGTTAATAAAGTTGAGAAGGTTTCACCCAAGTTTGCATCAAGGATTCTAACAAATAACAGCCGATATATATTTATCGCCCTAAGCATGCAAAGTGGCCGATGGAGTGTTGACATCGTCCTTAGAATAAGTTATGTGCAAGTTATTTTTTTGGCACACTAGCTTTGCCGAAAAACAGGGGGGGGGGGCATGTGTTAACACTCAAAAATGGCATGATCGCAAAGAGTGACTTGAGCCTATAATGGGATGAGGTTAAAATTATGAGTTCATGTCATCATTTGATGGCCCTCGTCAAGATGATCGAAATAAATATGAAGATGGACCAAAACGGAGCTCAAGTGCAAAAGATAGGCCAATTTCGGAGATACCCATGTTGACATCAGATTAGAAAATGTCATGGAACCAAATTAAGATGGCCTCAAATTAAAAAGTCTTCTACTGCAAAGTTCTTCGTCTTGTCGAAACTGACGATTTTGATATAAAAATCGTCCCCATCCGAGTTCGTATGCAAAAGTTACAGGCAAAACCATGCGCTGTAGTCATGTTTGGCTGGATCACCCGGGCCGGGGTCCGGATCATCCAGGAAACTGAAGCACCAACGAGAACATAAGGTTTACGCTGAAGCTGGATGATCTGGGTCTACTCCCGGATGATCCGAGTGAGGCCGGACAATCCGAACAATCATCCAGACGTCCGGACAGTTTGTTCTACTGCAGACTTTAGAAAACGGACCGAAACACCCTTAAGATGGCCTCAGATCAAAAAGTGTTGTAATGCCCAGGATGGGACTATACCTCCTACGTGTCGAGGCACGACTTAAAGGTATAAGCCCATTCTGGAATGATCTCAAGTTTGGTATCTTTGCACGACTCATGTAAAAATAGGGATGAAATTGCAAAGGAAGATAGTTGGCTTACACTCGCCACTTCACACAATACATTACATAAGCAAAAACATCATTCAAAACGTCACAACCCGACTACGGGCGAAGATCCAAAAGAAAGATACCAAAACATAAAGCCACATGTCCGAATCGCCCCTAGTAGAAACCACTACTGATCGTCGAAAACATCACACGCATACGGCCACTCTCTTCATGGAACTCCCTGAAGTACTTGAACCAGCTCCTGCATCTGGTGTTGTAGTATCTGTGAGCCACGAGGACTCAGCAATCCCATAACCATGGGTATCAAGACTAGCAAAGCTTTATGGGTAGGAAGAGGTAAAGTGGTGAGGTTGCAGCAGCGACTAAGCATAATATGGTGGCTAGCTTACGAGTACAAGAATAAGATGAGCATCTACGCAGACGGTCGCAAACTAGTAGTGATCGCTAAAGATCCTGTACTACCTACGAGTCAAACATAACCCCACCGTGTTCTCTTCTCAAAGTGAAAAGAGACAGTCACGGTTACTCACACAGTTGTGTGTTTTACTTCGGATCCTCTGACAAGTTTTCTACAACCGGACATTAACAAATTCCAATCTGCCACATAACCGCGGGCACGGCTTTCGAAAGATTATAACCCTGCAGGGGTGTCCCAACTTAGCCCATCACAAGCTCTCACGATTAGCTGAAGTGATAAATATAATATGATCACACCTTATCTTAGGGAAATCCGATCAGGCTCGGCATCCCGGTGCACAAGACATTTCGACAATGGTAAAACAAGTCCAGCAAGACCTTCTGGCGTGCCGACACCCTGATAGTAGCCGCGCGTATCTCGTCTCAGGCCACGACCGGATGGGTGAAGCTACAGGTAAAACCAATCCTCGAGTTTTCCCGTGGTGGCCCTGCAGGCTCCCCGTTTGGGACCAACACCATCAGCAATGGCCCCCCTGCTATGTAGAAAAGAATACCCGGGGACGCGACCCCCTATGCAAATTTAATTATTAATTAAGTTGTTATTATGAGCAAATTAAAACCAAAGTTGGGCCTTGCTGGAGGAGTTTTATTCAAAGACGAACTGTCAAGGGGTCCCCATCCACCCATCGTGTAAGGAACGCAAAATCAAGGAACATAATGCCGGTTTATCGGTGCCTAAGGTGGCATGAGTGGAACAAAACACCGAGCAAAAGGCCAAGCCTTCCACCCATGCCCAGTATATAGGTGTGTTAAATAATAATTATAGATATTGTGATATTCCAACAACAAGTTCCCTCCTGGAACGAACTTCATCTTCACCTGCAACTAACAATGCTATAAGAGGGGCTGAGCAAGCGGGTAACATAGCCAAACAGTGGTTTTGCTAGGAAGGTGTCAAAAGGTTAGAGGTTTCATGGCAACAAGGAGAGGGCTGACAATAAAAGATGGGTAGCGCGACATGTAACGATAGCATCGAGACAACTAAGCATGGCAATGGTAGTAAAGGTATCCAAGGGTATGATCATCTTGCCTGGGATTCCACAAGGAAGAAGAACAGATCCAAGAAGTAGTCGAACAGAACCTCACAACTCCGGAACGAACCCGAAGCGAACGAGGGAAGCAAACCGGAAAGAAGCAAACAGCATAGTTAACACACATATCATAACCATGGCATGATGCACAAACAAGTATGATGCATGTCCGGTTTAAATATGCATGGCATGGCAAAGTGCACAAACAAGTACTACAAGTTAAGTGGAGCTCAATATGCAACGAGTTGCATATTGACGAAACACCACATTTTAATTATTTAATTGACTCTCGTTTATTTACAAGACAAGATTAAATGTTTGTTAACATGGCAAGAGGTGAAGCAAGAGCAAACTACCTATTTAGGCAAGTTTAAATGAGGCCGGAAAATAACAACAACAATTTCGGGAAAATCCCCATATGCATGTTTAACAATTTGAAGCAAACAACAATTCCACATTTTAATGTTGTTAACATGATGCCGATGACATGATCAAGTTTTATGCAATTTTTGGTAAAAGTTAACATGAAGAGATATGAAGTATTGTCACCATGGTGGAAGAAAAGGGTGCCACGGCAACGATCCGAAAATGATGCAACGGCAACATCTCGGTTCCGGTAACTCGTTGAGAGACCGGTGCAAAAGAAAGGTGGCGTGAGCGAGTCGAACAAGATGAAAAGGTGGGGTGATCCCATCACCGGGTTCCCACGGGTCGGCGACGAGGCAACCGAGGAGCACGACAAAAGACGATACGGGCACGGAGCACACAAGGGATACATTTCATACAACCACAAGCATTCGTCCATGTGTCATCGTCTTGGAGTTATACCTTCGAAGCGTTCGTTTCGGGGCGGCTCGAGATCGTAGAGGAAGTAGGCGTTCTCGCGGGTCGTGGTACACGTTACGTAGCCGTTCACGTTCCGTAGAGGTACTTGTCGCGGCATCGGACGTAGTGGTACTTGGGGTCTTCGGACTTGCCGGTCTCGGGACTTGGCGACGGTAGTGGTACATGCACGTAGATGTTCGGGGTCGGTGTCGTGGTACTTGGGGGTTCTCGTTCTTGCGACGGTAGTGGAACTTGACGTATCTCCATGTGTAGTCGTACTCGGTCCTCGGGGCATCGGAGAGGAACTTGACGCATCGTGTAGTCGTTCGTTCGTAGCAGTCTCACCGGTCTCGGTCTCGAGTCGTAGTTGGACATGCCGGTCTTGAGGTTCCACGGCGGCGGTAGACGAACTTGGCGCATCCTTGTTCTTTCGGGTTCGTAGTGGTACTTGGCGTTCGGAGGTACTTGCTGGACCAAAACAAAACACGAGGCCGACGGGGAGAAGCGGGAGGCAGCGATGCTCTGCACAGGAGGCGAAACCAGCAGGCCGGTGTAGCAGGGCGACGGGGAGGTCTGGCCTGGCGACGGAGGTGCTCGGGGCGGCGCCGACACTGTCGGGAAGAGGCGGCCGGTGGGCGTCCATGGCGATGCGGCGGTGAGGCAACGATGACGGGGAGGCGCAGGCCGCGCGGGACGGCAAACGAACGGCCACGCGAGGAAGTGGCTGATGCGGAGACGAGGCACGGGCCTGGGGCACGCTGGAGACGAGGCCTAGGCGGTGACGGCGGCGGCTCCTGGCCGGCCGGGCTGCCGGACCTGCAGCAGCGGCAAACGGAGGCTGGAAGCTCCGCGGTGGCGAGGCGCGGGCGCGGGACGGCTGCTCCTGGTCGACGGGAGGGCGAGGCTATGCGCTTGGGGCGATGGGGCTCGGGCTGCGAGGGAGAGCGAGGGGGACGAGCGAGGGGGATCGAGAGTGTGGGATGGGGATCGAAGGGATACGGGGTCGAGCGGCACTGGAGTCGCGAACGCTGCGGCCCTGGAGGACGAGAGGGATAGAAGGATCGAGGGGAAGAGGGAATCGGCCAGCTAGGGTTAGGGGAGCGGTCGGGCTGTGGGCCTTGGGGCGAAAGGGCCGCCTAGGGAGGCCTGGGCCGCGGGGAGGGAAGCTGAGGCCCAGATGGCCTATCTCTCTCCTTACTCTTTTTCTTTAGCAGAAAAAAATAGAGAGAGTTCAACATTTAAAAAGAAAAGAGGACAAGAACAAGAAAATAAATGATGGAACATTTTTGTAAGGCTTTATGGAATAATACCAACCCAACAAAAGTGGTTCCAACAAAATAGGGAAGTGCAAACCAAAATTATTTAGCTTGCCTTAAAGGAGTTTGAAAGGAGTCTAGACTTTAGGAGGAGCCTCGATACAACGGCAAAGAATTATAGACAAGGTTTAGATGGTGAAACTTGAAGTAGAAAAGGCATGGGGAATACATGCAAGTGTGTTTGGGTTAATTCCGAACAACTGGAATATTTTTATAATAGCTCCATAAATATTAGGAGGATATGTTATAAAGAGAAGTCATCCTTCCCTCGATTTAAATGGACCGAAGGTCAACACAATTTATTTAGTTGAGAAGAACAGATTAATGACATGATGGCATGATGACATGATGCAACGCAAAATAAATAACACAAGCACAAAAGAAACACACGGGAGAACCCGGAACATCTGGAATCTTCTGGGACGTCGGTCTTCGGGCGTCACAACTCTCCCACACTAACAGAGGATCTCGACCCGAGATCCTAGAGATGGCACCGGGTAAAAAACGGACGAGGAATAGGTAAAACAAAGTTGCTTATTTGACAAACGAGTGAAACCACGAACCTTGAGAGGTTAAACAAGCTGAATAAGAATACAACGGAGATGAACGAATAAGAAAACACTCCATTAGAAAAGAGGAACAAGGAACATTATGAGAACCTTGTAGGTTGAACGACGTGAAACAAGAGCTTACGAACCAAAAGAATATGAAACCACAACGTTATAGCCAAGGAATAAGAATGACATGATTCGGACAGCACTCCGACTGAAAATGTAAGGAATTGAACATGAACTTGCCAAGTTGGGATGATACTTGATGAAAACAACAACACACAGCCTCTGAAACAATTGAAAGAATGACACAAGGGGTAAGAAAGATTTCAGATAGCACTCCGGTTAAAAATATAGGCAAAACTTGATAAGATGAGAGAACTAGAATGGAGGACACAACACTCCGGTTAAATAGATAAACAAGGAAAGAACATGATCTCGATAAAAACGAGATAATGGTTAACGAGAGCAATATCACAAAGCCTCCGGAACGAAAGAATAGATGCAAGATCGTTGGGAAGAAAGAACGGAGAAGAAAATGACAACTTCTCCCACAAATGAATTAGGAAATCCTCCTTACAAAGAAGGGTTGAATGGGGTTGATGGAAAAAATAGCAACGAAACGAATAAGCTCTTGTTGTGGGCTTATGGAAAACATCTCAAAATTATGAGGTGAGAACCGGCCACTAACGGAAACGATTGATTGCATTGAGATCAACAAGGAGACGATAAACATATCTCGCCGGAATGATAAATGAAGAATTTGGGTCATTTATAAGCACCATAATAGCAACAATTCTCAAGGAAAGCTTTTAGGTGAATTATAACCCAAGATAACTCGAACGAATAATTAAAGGGTTGAAAAGATCTCCTGAACAAGGAAAATGCTGGGTTTTTAAATATCTCATTCTTGATAACTCGTGAATCATAAAACATGAAGGAATTGTCAAGAATGACATAACACCATCTGAAAAGATAAGGTAGAAAGAATTGCAATTGGAAAGCATGATGAAGAATGCTTGAGCTTCAACAAGAATCTTGATGAAGACTTCGACGATGAATTAAAACATGATGAACCACCATGAGAACTCCGGTAATGAAAGCATGAGAAGTGAAAGATGAAAAGAATAAGATTTAAGGCCTGCGATGAATTAGATTGAGGTTAGAAATGATATAATTGAAATAACTTGGAGCTCCGGAAAACAAGATGAACAACTTAGAACCGAGAATATGATATGATGAACAAGCTCCAGACAAAAGAATTAAATCACCTTGAAGGAATAAGAATAAGAATTATGTCATGCATCTCCTTCACCTATTTAAATTGATGACAACCAAAGGATTTGGCATACTACTTATTCTCGTTGGAAAGGATTAAGAGAGATCTCGCACAAGCTTGGGTAAATCATCAACGAACCACCGGTAGGATTGTGAAAAGAACAAATGAATTAAAACGATAACAACGGAAGGGTAATCTTGAAAGAACCACTGTAAAAATATGGAGACGAACGAAGAGACATCAATGCAGAATATTTGGAGGACGAAGTTGAAAACTGAGAACGAAGAAATCTTCTACAATGATGGCCTTCGGAGGATCACAATGGAAGAATTCATGAAATGCTTTGGATGGGTATAAAAGAATTCCTCACAAACGAAACAATAATGAGGATGTCATTAAGCTAGAACCACGAATCTTCAAGAGAACGGCCAAGATTTAAGAGAAACACTTCTTCGGTCTTCAAATGTTGAGAATGAAGACGAGAAATGCCATAAGAATTGTTGAGCACTCCGGAATGAAGAATTAAAAGGTTGAACCAATGATGAACAAGAATTGAAAGCGATCTTGGAGAAGGCATGTGACTGATGGGAATCATTCTTACGTCACACTTTGCAAAGAATTTCAGAATAACTCCGGAAATTAATTAGAAGAGTCAGGTAAGATCCTGGAAAAAGACCTGTGGGTTAGGGCCCACTAAAGAAATCACCATTGGAAAAGATTGCTTAAGAGATATTGCACCGATTGAATTAAATGGCTTGAGCGAGATAACCACCTCAAAATAGTTTGAACGGAAGAAGAATTGAAACACAAATCTTTTGAGATACCTTGTAGACTCCGGATAAGAATTAGAGAGATGTGAAGAATTAAGAGAGCCTTGGATAAGAAATTTCAACATGTGAAAACATGTGAACAAGAAGCACAGATATGATCAAGACCGAATCTTGAATTTAGTCCACCGGAGAAGAAACGGGAACAAAGAATGAAAAACTTGAAGATCTTGAGCATCTTCACGATAAATCACTGGATAAGAACATTGAAGGAAATGAATGAAGAAATATCGCATGAATAAAATGGATACTTCATTAAGAATTCCTGCTCCATAAAGAAAAAGGGAGGAAGGGTGCGTAAAAACAAAGACGACTTGGGATGAATGAAACAGACAAATCGTCAGATTTCTCAACGACGTCCGTATGGAATAACTTGAAGAGAAGGCACACCGGTTGAAAATGATTAACATCAAAATCTCGATGGTCAAGAAGAATTAGCACTCCCATAGGAATATGAGAACACCGATTAGGAAGGTATGGAATCAACACTTGACATCGAAGCAACTCGAATACCAGAATCAAATCAAAAGAAAGGATAGATACGTTGCAACATTATCTTCACAATATCATTCGAACAGAGAATTGAACGAATGAATTCCGTAGGTACATCAACTTGTCGAGAAGCCACTTGGAAGAACAAAAGGTAAATAAAAACAACAAGGAGCAGATAGAACAAATACAAGATAGAAGTTTCGTCCCACATATTCGTGCTGAAAGCTCATGGAACATGTTACAAAAGGGTTTTGCAATCCCCGGATCAGCATAGCCAAGGACCCTTTAAGATGCAACTCCCGATCGGAACAAACGCCCATAAAACCACTTCACTCAATGTAGATCCCCGAACTCCATAACCTGCATTCGTTGGAAGAATGCCTACGAGCTACTAGATGAACCCACCTATTAATTTCCAAAAGTTTCCAGTTATGCAATCAGGTGTTGGGGATACAGGGGAAGCATCGCGCACTCAACTCTAATCCTACATCCAGCTGTATCCATCCTTCAACACATAACCAGTCTTTCTCGGAAACCGTTTACCTCAGACCTTCGAAACGCATCTACTATACAAGCTATGGCAATACTCCCGAACTACCTCCCCAGTACTGGGTGGTGTCGGGGTTATCTTGCCACTAACCGCATAGGAGAGTTTTTGATGTCGGCCGTCTTAAGTATTCCAGAACTGATGCGATATATTTGTGACGACAACACCTCGGAGATCAACTCCCCGAGACACTGCCACAACCCCTAATGACAGGAGGCATCGAGAACAATGTTCTCATCACAAAGACATCGGAACAATCCAAACAATACTCGCGTGATCCTAAAAAAAATTTGGTGAATTTTTGAGAGTAGAAGAGACAAAAGTAATCGTCAGAAGTCCTCACCAGAGTGAAAAGAGATGAGGAACAAAAGAAATCCTACTCTCCGATATATATATAGGACTCAAAACATTTTCAAGTGTGTGCCTAGACTCAACCGTCAACGATTCGATCAATCAGTGGGGGCTTCTAGGTCGGAGAAGGCTCTGATACCAACTTGTAATGCCCAGGATGGGACTATACCTCCTACGTGTCGAGGCACGACTTAAAGGTATAAGCCCATTCTGGAATGATCTCAAGTTTGGTATCTTTGCACGACTCGTGTAAAAATAGGGATGAAATTGCAAAGGAAGATAGTTGGCTTACACTCGCCACTTCACACAATACATTACATAAGCAAAAACATCATTCAAAACGTCACAACCCGACTACGGGCGAAGATCCAAAAGAAAGATACCAAAACATAAAGCCACAGGTCCGAATCGCCCCTAGTAGAAACCACTACTGATCGTCGAAAACGTCACACGCATACGGCCACTCTCTTCATGGTACTCCCTGAAGTACTTGAACCAGCTCCTGCATCATTCTCGGTTGAACCTGCATCTGGTGTTGTAGTATCTGTGAGCCACGAGGACTCAGCAATCCCATAACCATGGGTATCAAGACTAGCAAAGCTTTATGGGTAGGAAGAGATAAAGTGGTGAGGTTGCAGCAGCGACTAAGCATAATATGGTGGCTAGCTTACGAGTACAAGAATAAGATGAGCATCTACGTAGACGGTCGCAAACTAGTAGTGATCGCTAAAGATCCTGTACTACCTACGAGTCAAACATAACCCCACCGTGTTCTCTTCTCAAAGTGAAAAGAGACAGTCACGATTACTCACACAGTTGTGTGTTTTACTTCGGATCCTCTGACAAGTTTTCTACAACCGGACATTAACAAATTCCAATCTGCCACATAACTGCGGGCACGGCTTTCGAAAGATTATAACCCTGCAGGGGTGTCCCAACTTAGCCCATCACAAGCTCTCACGATTAGTTGAAGTGATAAATATAATATCATCACCCCTTATCTTAGGGAAATCCGATCAGGCTCGGCATCCCGGTGCACAAGACATTTCGACAATGGTAAAACAAGTCCAGCAAGACCTCCCGGCATGCCGACACCCTGATAGTAGCCGCGCGTATCTCGTCTCAGGCCACGACCGGATGGGTGAAGCTACAGGTAAAACCAATCCTCGAGTTTCCCCGTGGTGGCCCTGCAGGCTCCCCGTTTGGGACCAACACCATCAGCACTGGCCCCCCTGCTATGTAGAAAAGAATACCCGGGGACACGACCCCCTATGCAAATTTAATTATTAATTAAGTTGTTATTATGAGCAAATTAAAACCAAAGTTGGGCCTTGCTGGATGAGTTTTATTCAAAGACGAACTGTCAAGGGGTCCCCATCCACCCATCGTGTAAGGAACGCAAAATCAAGGAACATAATGCCGGTTTATCCGCGCCTAAGGTGGCATGAGTGGAACAAAACACCGAGCAAAAGGCCAAGCCTTCCACCCATGCCCAGTATATAGGTGTGTTAAATAATAATTATAGATATTGTGATATTCCAACAACAAGTTCCCTCCTGGAACGAACTTCATCTTCACCTGCAACTAACAACGCTATAAGAGGGGCTGAGCAAGCGGGTAACATAGCCAAACAGTGGTTTTGCTAGGAAGGTGTCAAAAGGTTAGAGGTTTCATGGCAACAAGGAGAGGGCTGACAATAAAAGATGGGTAGCGCGACATGTAACAATAGCATCGAGACAACTAAGCATGGCAATGGTAGTAAAGGTATCCAAGGTTATGATCATCTTGCCTGGGATTCCACAAGGAAGAAGAACGGATCGAAGAAGTAGTCGAACAGAACCTCACAACTCCGGAACAAACCCGAAGCGAACGAGGGAAGCAAACCGGAAAGAAGCAAACAGCATAGTTAACACACATATCATAACCATGGCATGATGCACAAACAAGTATGATGCATGTCCGGTTTAAATATGCATGGCATGGCAAAGTGCACAAACAAGTACTACAAGTTAAGTGGAGCTCAATATGCAACGAGTTGCATATTGACGAAACACCACATTTTAATTATTTAATTGACTCTCGTTTATTTACAAGACAAGATTAAATGTTTGTTAACATGGCAAGAGGTGAAGCAAGAGCAAACTACCTATTTAGGCAAGTTTAAATGAGGCCGGAAAATAACAACAACAATTTCGGGAAAATCCCCATATGCATGTTTAACAATTTGAAGCAAACAACAATTCCACATTTTAATGTTGTTAACATGATGCGGATGACATGATCAAGTTTTATGCAATTTTTAGTAAAAGTTAACATGAAGAGATATGAAGTATTGTCACCGTGGTGGAAGAAAAGGGTGCCACGACAACGATCCGAAAATGATGCAACGGCAACATCTCGGTTCCGGTAACTCGTTGAGAGACCGGTGCAAAAGAAAGGTGGCGTGAGCGAGTCGAACAAGATGAAAAGGTGGGGTGATCCCGTCACCGGGTTCCCACGGGTCGGCGACGAGGCAACCGAGGAGCACGACAAAAGACGATACGGGCACGGAGCACACAAGGGAAACATTTCATACAACCACAAGCATTCGTCCACGGGTCATCGTCTCGGGGTTATACCTTCGAAGCGTTCGTTTCGGGGCGGCTCGAGATCGTAGAGGAAGTAGGCATTCTCGTGGGTCGTGGTACACGTTTCGTAGCCGTTCACGTTCCGTAGAGGTACTTGTCGCGGCATCGGACGTAGTGGTACTTGGGGTCTTCGGACTTGCCGGTCTCGGGACTTGGCGACGGTAGTGGTACATGCACGTAGATGTTCGGGGTCGGTGTCGTGGTACTTGGGGGTTCTCGTTCTTGCAACGGTAGTGGAACTTGACGTATCTCCATGTGTAGTCGTACTCGGTCCTCGGGGCATCGGAGAGGAACTTGACGCATCGTGTAGTCGTTCATTCGTAGCGGTCTCGCCTGTCTCGGTCTCGAGTCGTAGTTGGACTTGCCGGTCTTGAGGTTCCACGGCGGCGGTAGACGAACTTGGCGCATCCTTGTTCTTTCGGGTTCGTAGTGGTACTTGGCGTTCGGAGGTACTTGCTGGACCAAAACAAAACACGAGGCCGACGGGGAGAAGCGGGAGGCAGTGATGCTCTGCAGAGAAGGCGAAACCAGCAGGCCGGTGCAGCAGGGCGACGGGGAGGTCTGGCCTAGCGACGGAGGTGCTCGGGGCGGCGCCGGCGCTGTCGGGAAGAGGCGGCCGGTGGGCGTCCATGGCGATGCGGCGGTGAGGCAGCGACGACGGGGAGGCGCAGGCCGCGCGGGACGGCATAGGAACGGCCACGCAAGGAAGTGGCCGATGCGGAGACGAGGCAGGGGCCTGGGGCGCGCTGGAGACGAGGCCTAGGCGGCGACGGCGGCGGCTCCTGGCCGGCCGGGCTGCCGGACCTGCAGCAGCGGCGGAGGCTGGATGCTCCGCGGTGGCGAGGCGCGGGCGCGGGCCGGCTGCTCCTGGTCGACGGGAGGGCGAGGCTATGCGCTTGGGGCAATGGGGCTCGGGCTGCGAGGGAGAGCGAGGGGGACGAGCGAGGGGGATCGAGAGAGTGGGATGGGGATCGAAGGGAGACGGGGTCGAGCGGCGCTGGAGTCGCGAGCGCTCCGGCGCTGGAGTACGAGAGGGATAGAAGGATCGAGGGGAAGAGGGAATCGGCCGGCTAGGGTTAGGGGAGCGCCCGTGTTGTGGGCCTTGGGGCGAAAGGGCCGCCTAGGGAGGCCTGGGCCGCGGGGAGGGAAGCTGAGGCCCAGATGGCATATCTCTCTCCTTACTCTTTTTCTTTAGCAGAAAAAAATGGAGAGAGTTCAACATTTAAAAAGAAAAGAGGACAAGAACAAGAAAATAAATGATGGAACATTTTTGTAAGGCTTTATGGAATAATACCAACCCAACAAAAGTGGCTCCAACAAAATAGGGAAGTGCAAACCAAAATTATTTAGCTTGCCTTAAAGGAGTTTGAAAGGAGTCTAGACTTTAGGAGGAGCCTCGATACAACGGAAAAGAATTATAGACAAGGTTTAGATGGTGAAACTTGAAGTAGAAAAGGCATGGGGAATATATGCAAGTGTGTTTGGGTTAATTCCAAACAACTGGAATATTTTTATAATAGCTCCATAAATATTAGGAGGATATGTTATAAAGAGAAGTCATCCTTCCCTCGATTTAAATGGACCGAAGGTCCACACAATTTATTTAGTTGAGAAGAAAAGATTAATGACATGATGGCATGATGACATGATGCAATGCAAAATAAATAACATAAGCACAAAAGAAACACACGGGAGAACCCGGAACATCTGGAATCTTCTGGGACGTCGGTCTTCGGGCGTCACAAGTGTTCAACATGAAAGTTGTGTGTGTCGTCGAGGTGGTTGATATCTTTATAAAAATCATCTTAATCCGAGTTCGTATGAAAAAGTTACAGCCCGATTAGTGGACCGCTGTCAGAAATCTGGGCTTGGTCGGATCATCCGGGCCTAGAGCCGGACATCCGGGCCAGAGGTCGTGAGAAGTCCGAATTTGGTTAGATTTTGATGATTTGGACAGCAAGGCAAGTCCTTTTCTTGTACGAGAAGTCCATCCGCCTCTTATATAGACACGAGGTGACGGCCGATTGAACAACACACAATCGAACAAACACATCTACCGCTTTTACCTTTACTTTTATCTTCTCCCTTTGTTCTTCTTCTTCCTCGTTCTTCGTTCATTCTTCTTGTTGCAGGGCGGCGAACCTCGAGGCCCTAGGGGCGATCAGGTCGACCTAGGGCAGCCCATAGCCGCCGCGCGCCTTAACGGGTTCCCTCCCGGGCAAGCGGGGCTTCGGGTATACAAAAGCGCCCGTCGGATTGCTTGCGTACCGCGCTTCCGGACGGGTCTCCTTCGACGTGAGCTGCGGTGCATTACCCTCGGCGTCGAGGGTACACGGTGACGTGTTCTGTGCGAACAGCCACAACAAAGAGAATTACATTGATAATTATGTTAGTTAGCATTCCACATCAAAAATTATGTTTTATCTATGGGGCATTGCATCATGTCATCATGCCATCATGTCATTAATCTTGCTGTTTTTTGCCTATTTCAGTGTTTCGCAGAAAAGGGATATCAAACGGAGTCCAAACGGAATGAAACCTTCGGGAGAGTTATTTTTGGAACCGTATCTACCCAGAAGACTTGGAGTACACGCGAGGGAACAAGAGAGGCATCCACGAGGGTCCAGGGCGCTCCTCCACCCTCGTGCGCCCCCTCTGGCTCCCCCGATGCCCTCCTTCCTCCTATATATATCCATGTACCCTGAAAACATCGAGGAAACAGAGAAAACCCTAATTCCACCGCCGCAACCATTTGTTCCCGTGAGATCCCATCTTGGGGCTTGTTCCGGAGCTCCGTCGGAGGGGGTATCTATCACGGAGTGCTTCTACATCAACACCATAGCCTCACCAATGAGTTGTGAGTAGTTTACCACAGACCTTCGGGTCCATAGTTATTAGCTAGATGGCTTCTTCTCTCTTTTTGGATCTCAATACAAAGTTCTCCTCGATCTTCGAGGAGATCTATTCGATGTAATATTTTGCAGTGTGTTTGTCGAGATCCGATGAATTGTGGGTTTATGATCAAGATTATCTATGAACAATATTTGATTCTTTTATGAAATCTTTTATGTATGATTATAATATCCTTGCAAGTATCTTCAAATTATTGGTTTGGTTTGGCCTACTAGATCTATAGTTTTTGCAATGGGAGAAGTTCTTGGCTTTGGGTTCAATCTTGCGGTGTCCTTTCCCAGTGATAGCAGGGGCAGCAAGGCACGTATTGTATTGTTGCCATCGAGGATAAAAAGATGGGGTTATATCATATTGCTTGAGTTTATCCCTCTACATCATGTCATCTTGCTTAAAGCATTACTCTGTTCTTATAAACCTAATACGCTTGATGCATGCTGGATAGCGGTCGATGTGTGGAGTAATAGTAGTAGATGCAGAATCGTTTCGGTATACTTGTTGCGGACGTGATGCCTATATATAATGATCATGCCTAGATATTCTCATAACTATGCGGTTTTCTACCAATTGCTCGACAGTAATTTGTTCACCCACCGTAGAATTCTGCTTTCATGAGAGAAGCCACTAGTGAAACCTATGGCCCTCGGGTCTATCTTTATCATATTACTTTCCTTCAATTACTTTTTGCCGTTGCTTATTTACTTTCTTTACTTTCTGTTCTTATACCAAAAAATACTATCCTATCCTATCTATCAGATCTCACTTTCGTAAGTGACCGTGAAGGGATTGACAACCCCTTATCATGTTGGCTGCGAAGTTCTTATTTGTTTGTGCAGGTGCGAGGGACTCACGCGTGGTCTCCTACTGGATTGATACCCTGGTTCTCAAAAACTGAGGGAAATACTTATGCTACCGTGCCGCATCACCCTTTCCTCTTTGAGGGAATACAACGCAAGCTCGAGAAGTAGCAGGATGCATGTATGATAACAAAGTATGGACTTTGGTTGACTTGCCCGGTGATCGGCAAGCCATAGAAAATAAATGGATCTTTAAGAAGAAGACTGACACAGATGGAAATGTGACCATCTATAAGGCTCGGCTTGTCGCTAAGGGTTATCGACAAGTTCAAGGAATTGACTATGATGAGACTTTCTCTCATGTAGCGATGCTGAAGTCCGTCCGAATCATGTTAGCAATTACCGCATTATATGATTATGGGATATGGCAAATGGACGTGAAAACGGCATTCCTTAATGGTTACCTTAAGGAAGAATTGTATATGATGCAGCCGGAAGGTTTTGTCGATCCTAAGAATGCTAACAAGGTTTACAAGCTCCAGCGCTCCATCGATGGGCTGGTGCAAGCATCTCGGAGTTGGGACATTCGTTTTGATGAAGTGATCAAAGCATTTGGGTTCATACAGACTTATGGAGAAGCCTGTATTTACAAAAAAGTGAGTGGGAGCTCTGTAGCATTTCCCATATTATATGTGGATGACATATTATTGAGGGGAAATGATATAGAACCTTTGGAAAGCATAAAGGCCTACTTGAATAAGTGTTTTTCAATGAAGGACCTTGGAGAGGCTGCTTACATATTAGGCATCAAGATCTATAGAGATAGATCGAGACGCCTCATTGGTCTTTCACAAAGCACATACCTTGACAAGATATTGAAGAAGTTCAATATGGATCAGTCCAAGAAAGGGTTCTTGCCTGTATTGCATGGTGTGAGATTGAGCACAACACAATGCCCGACCTCGGAAGAAGATAGAGAAAAGATGAGTGTCATCCCCTATGCCTCAGCCATAGGTTCTATTATGTATGCCATGTTGTGTACCAGACCTGATGTAAACCTTGCCATACGTTTGGTGGGGAGGTACCAAAGTGATCCCGGAATGGAACACTGGACAGCGGTCAAGAACATCCTGAAGTACCTGAAAAGGACTAAGGATATGTTTCTCGTTTATGGAGGTGACGAAGAGCTCGTCGTAAAGGGTTACGTCGATTCTAGCTTCGACACAGATCCGGATGACTCCAAGTCACAAACCGGATATGTGTATATTTTGAATGGTGGGGCAGTCAGCTAGTGCAGTTCCAAGCAAAGCGTCGTGGCGGCATCTACATGTGAAGCAGAGTACATAGCTGCCTCCGAAGCAGCACAAGAAGGAGTCTGGATGAAGGAGTTCATCACCAACCTAGGAGTTATTCCAAGCGCGTCGGGCCCGATGACTCTCTTTTGTGACAACACTGAAGCTATTGCCATTGCCAAGGAGCCCAGGTTTCACAAGAAGACCAAGCACATCAAGCATCGTTACAACTCCATTCGTGGTTATATTCAAGATGGAGAGATATATATTTGTAAAGTTCACACGGATTTGAATATCGCAGATCCGTTGACTAAACCTCTTCCACGCGCAAAACATGATCAACACTAGAACTCTATGGGTGTTTGATTCATCACAATGTAACTAGATTATTGACTCTAGTGCAAGTGGGATACTATTTGAAATATGCCCTAGAGGCAATAATAAAATGGTTATTATTATATTTCCTTGTTCATGATAATCGTCTATTGTTCATGCTATAATTGTGTTAACCGGAAACCGTAATACACGTGTGAATAAATAGACCATAATATGTCCCTAGTGAGCCTCGTTTCAATAGATGGTGATGGTTTCATGACCATGGACATTGGATGTCGTTGATAACGGGATCACATCATTAGGAGAATGATGTGATGGACAAGACCCAATCCTAAGCATAGCACAAGATCGTATAGTTCGTCTGCTAAAGCTTTTCCAATGTCAAGTATCATTTCCTTAGACCATGAGATTGTGCAACTCCCGGATACCGTAGGAATGCTTTGGGTGTGCCAAACGTCACAACGTAACAGGGTGGTTATAAAGGTGCACTATGGGTATCCCCGAGAGTATCTGTTGGGTTGGTACGAATCGAGACTGGGATTTGTCACTCCGTGTGACGGAGAGGTATCTATGGGCCCACTCGGTAAGACATCATCTTAATGAGCTCAATGTGACTAAGGAGTTGGTCACGGGATGATGTGTTACGGAACGAGTAAAGAGACTTGCAGGTAACGAGATTGAACAAGGTATAGGGATACCGACGATCGAATCTCGGGCAAGTACTATACCGGTAGACAAAGGGAATTGCATACGGGATTGATTGAATCCTTGACATCGTGGTTCATCCGATGATATCATCGTGGAACATGTGGGAGCCAACATGGGTATCCATATCCCGCTGTTGGTTATTGGCCAGAGAGATGTCTCGGTCATGTCTGCATGGTTCCGGAAACCGTAGGGTCTACACACTTAAGGTTCGATGACGATAGGGTTATAGGGAATACATGTACGTGGTCACCGAATGTTGTTCGGAGTCCCGGATGAGATCACGGACGTCACGAGGAGTTCCAGAATGGTCCGAAGGTGAAGATTTATATATGGGAAGTCATTATACGGTTACAGGAAATGTTCGGGGGTGCCGGTATTCTACCGAGACCACCGAAGGGGTTCCGGGGATCCATCGGGAGTGTCCACCTGCCCCGGAGGGCCCTATGGGCTGTATATGGAGAGGGACCAGCCCCTAAGTGGGCTGGGCGCCTCCCCCTAGGCCCCATGCACCTAGGGTTTGGGGGAAACCCTAAGGGGGGCGCCCCCTTGCCTTGGGGGGCAAGCCCCCCCCCCCTCCTGCCCCCCCTCTAGATCCCATCTAAAGGGGGTCGGCCCCCTCTCCCCTTCCCTTATAAATAGTGGGGGTTTTGGGGCTGCTCAAGACATGAGTCTTTCTCCCTCTTGGCGCAGCCCTGCTTCTCCTCCTCCTCGTCTCTCGTAGCGCTTGGCGAAGCCCTTCTAGAGAACCACGCTCCTCCACCACCACCACGGCGTCGTGCTGCTGCTGGACGGAGTCTTCCCCAACCTCTCCCTCTCTCCTTGTTGGATCCAGGTGTGGGAGATGTGACACCCCGAGACCGGTGCGCCAGGTGTCAGCCAGTTATTCATTGTCAGTGCCATGTCATCTGCTTACGTGTGCATCTTGCCATGTCATCTTGTGTGTTGCATCATCATGTTTTCAAAACTTGCATCCGCCCAAGTCCCCTCGTCCTTTCCGTTGTCCGTTCTGAGCCCAGACATACTCGCACGCGCCCGCGGCGCCTCCGAATATTTATTTTATGAGTGGCCGAAAAACGTTCTCGGAATGGAATGAAACTTGGCGTGTGGTCTTATTATAGCATAGGCAGACCGCCTGTCAAGTTTCATCGCGTCCGGAGCTCGTTTGATAGCCCAACGGTTAACCGTGTTTCCCGCCGGAGGCCGTTTGTCTTTTGGCCCAGCACCCCTTTCTCACAGCCCACCTAGCCCATTCTAACCCCTCCATGCTCTTGGCCGTAAGATCACGATCGCGTGGCTATGAACGGCTCCTCATTTGGACACTCCTAGCTCCCTCTACCTATAAATATGTGTCTCCCCCTCCATTTTCGCGCAGATCCAACCCTAACCCTCTTCTCACCGCGTGCCGGACATGTCCATCTCCGCCGCCGGACATGTCCGCTGCCCCCGCAGCCACTCCGAAGCCGCCACGTCGCCCCGGCCTCCTCCACCGCGCGGCCCGACGCAGCCCGCAGCAGGCCTGCCGGCCCATCCGCCACCAGAGCGCTCGCCGCGCCCGCGCCCGAGCCTGCGCGCCCGCTCCGCGATCCGCCGCCTCCCGCAGCCTTTGTCCCCGCTCCTCCCGTCGATATCCAGCAGCTCGCCGCCGCCCATGTGCTCGCCGCCGCCGGTGGCCTTGCCGCCGCCGGGAACGGATCCGGCCTGGCCATATCCGGCAGGCCCCCGCCCCACCGTGCCTCGCCTCGGCTCCGTCCAGCTCGCCGGAGCCGGACCGCCGCCGGTTGCCAAGCCGCCGCCGCGCCATGGCAGGGGAACGAGCTCAGCTCGATCCCGCTCGGTCCGATCGAGCGTGGCGCGCCTCCAGCCGCTGCCTGTGCCGGTCGTCCTCCTCGCCCCCTCCTCGGGCCGGCCCAGCCTCGTGGGCTCCCTGGCTCCCTGATACGTCCAAAACGTATCTATAATTTCTGCTTGCTCCATGCCTCTTTTGGGTGATATTGCTATGATATTTATACACTTCCATACACTTTTGATCATATTTGGACTAACCTATTAACTCAGTGCACCCCAGTGCCAGTTTCTGTTTTCTGCTGTTTTTGTATTTCAGGTTTTCCCATCACGTAAACTGCCAGAAAAATCCCGGAAAAATTATATAAAAAATCAGCGTTCCAGAAGCTTCCCGGCAGCCAAAGGAGGGCCGGAGGGGGGCCACCAGGGCTCCAGGCGCCCTGGTGGTGCGGCCCCCCTCCTGGCCGCGCCGGGGGGGCGCCTGGGCCCCCCAGGCCTCCGCTGATGCCCCCCTTTGGCATATATTTAACACGCGTCCCGAAACCCTCGAGACGGGAACCCTTTTTCGCGATCTCATCTCTGTTCCGCCGCCGCCGCGCTTCCAAGATCGGGAGCACCAGGAGAACTCTTCCCGGCACCCTGCCGGAGGGGAGGATCACCACCGGGAGCCTCTCCTCCACCATGGACGCCTCCCGGATGAGTTGTGAGTAGTCTCCCTTGATCCATGGGTCCATGACTAGTAGCTATGTGATGTTCTCCTCCCCTTCTTGTGCTTCACTAATTAGACCTCGTGAGCTGCCCTACATGATCGAGGCACATATGTAATCCTTATGCTGTTGCTATGATGAGTTTGCTGGGATCCGATGGATTGTGAGATTATGTTCAGATTGTGTTTGAGTAATATATTTGATTTACCTCTTTTATATTTATGTTCATAAGTAATTCTTGCATGTTCTTCGTTGCTATTTATTGCTTTGGCCAAGTAGTAGGTAGTGACTCCAAGAGGGAACGTTATGCTCGACTGTGAGTTCATGCCCCTCGATGACTAGCTTGAGTGACAGAAACATGAGTCTAGGGGATGTGATGTTGCCACAAGGGGGAAAACAACGGTGCTTGTGCCCGCGGGTGCAAGGATTGTTTACTTTACGCAAAGTTCTTTTAATGCAGTTGTCTGTTGCTTTGATTTTACACTATGGGTGGGACTCGCAACTTAATACCAGTGAGATGTTCTGGATAGATATCTCAAGGTGGATGATTAGTAGTAGATGCAGATGGATTTCGGTCTACTTTCCTTGGCGTACCGCCCATGCTTTGAACCTCTACCTTTCTTGCAACATAGTTAGCATTGGTTTGCGCACATAATTCTGTCAATTGCTCAGCTGTAATTCGTTTACCTCACATAGCTGTTTTATCGTCTTTTGGGAGAGAGACATCACTAGTGAACATCATGGGACCCCGGTCCATATTACCATCACTGATCACATCCGCTATTTACTTTCCGTTTTTACTTACTATTTGCAGCAATACCTATCACTATTATCACTTGCATTTGATCCTTTGTAAACGACAAGGCCGGAGGGATTGACAACCTCTCTGTACTCGTTGGGAGCAAAGTTATTTGTATCTGTGTGCAGGTCCACGTTGATTGCTAATATCTGGCGCCGTTAGCAGTTGACACCTTCTTGTTGAAACTGGGAGTCTCAGGGGAAATCGATCCTTGGTATCTTTGCCAAGGGAAAACTTCCGCTACACTGCATCTCAAACCTTCCACTTGGGGTAACCAACGAGGGGCGCGAAGCCATCAAGCAAAGTTTTCTGGCGCCGTTGCCGGGGACTCCACTCTTCAGGATAGGGGAGTTGCACGCTATCTTTTACCTTTGATTTTTAGTCTTGTTAGTTTACCTTTTAGTTTTTGCTTTAGTATCTTTTATCAAAAATCACAAAAATAGTTATCTTGCTTGCTTGCTGCTATGGGTTCCACCAAAAACACTAAATGGGAGGAGTACACCCCTTCTTCCATCATGCCAATCACCACTGTCGGGATCTACAAAAGTAATAAACCTTGTGATTATGTTAGTCTTAATGGAGAGTTATGCCCATGGCATGGTCCTCCAGGAAAAGAGTATGAGCCTCAGTTTAAAGTTGCTCCTATGCTTCCCCAAACTTGGGAAGACGTTCAAACTCTTATAATAGAGAGCAATTCAAACAAAGAAGATGACACTACAATTCTGCTCAATAATGATAAAATTGATTTTGATAATTGTAGTATCTCGGAAGTTGTCACCTTTCTACAAAGAATGGCTAAAGATCCCCACACTAGCACGCTTAATCTTGCCTTCACCGAGCATAAGACTAATGCTCTCATCAAAGCTAGGGAGGAGAAACTTAGAGTAGAAGCCTCCATACCTAGAAAGCTAGAAGATGGTTGGGATCCTATGATTAAAATTAAGTTGAATAACTTCTCTTGCTATGCTTTATGTGATGTTGGAGCTAGTACCTCCATTATGCCCAAAAGAATATATGATATGCTTAAATTGAAACCTTTTGATTCTTGTTCTTTTGGTGTTCGTCTCGTTGATTCTTCCATAAAGAAACCTTTGGGGAGGATCGACGATGTTCTTATCGTTGTCAATGACAATTATGTTCCCGTTGATTTTACTATTTTGGATATTGAATGTGAACCTTCTTGTCCAATTATTTTGGGACGTCCTTTCCTTCACACCGTTGGTGCTATCATTGACATGAAAGAGGGGAATATAAAATTCCAATTTCCTCTCAAGAAAGGGATGGAACACTTCCCTCGAAAGAAGATTAAGTTACCTTTTGAGTCCGTTATACGGGCTAGCTATTCGTTTACTCTTGATAAAACTTGATCTTTTTGCATTATGCCTAGCTTAAAGGCATAAAAGAAAGCGCTTTTGGGAGGCAGCCCACATGAATAAAATTTTATTTTGCTTTTGTTGTGTCTTGATGTTGTTACTACAGTAGCATCATCATTGTATCTTTACTTTTCAACTTTGTGCCAAGTGTAGCCTCTGATTGCAAGAAAGTTCAAAAGTTGTGACGTGCTGTCCAGGAAACAGATTCTGTCCTTGGATAGAAAAATTCGTATAAAATCACCAGATCATCTTTTTGGTCTGAATTTTTTCGAAAGCGTGCTCTATACAATTGTCTTTCGTGCATCTGTTCTGAGTTTTTTTATTAGAGTTGCAGAAGTGCCCCGAAAAAAATCATTTACTACCTGCTGTTCTGTTTTTCACAGATTCTGTCCTGTTTTGCCTTTCCTTCATTTTGCAAACCTTGAGCTTGCTTTTTCTTTGCAAAAACCTTTTGGCAATCTTGAGAAACAGTAGACCTTCAAGAATATCTTTATTTCCAGCAAGGAACAATTATATTATTATGGGTACTAACCTCGCTAATCAGATTATGATGAGTTATGTATGAAGGGAGTTTTCAAGTGTGCGAGGGAAGATGATAAAAAGATTCAGGAGTGTCAAACGCTCAAGCTTGGGGATGCCCCCATGCACCCCCAAGAAATATTCAAGGAGACTCAAGCGTCTAAGCTTGGGGATGCCCCCGTGCATCCCCTTCTCCATCAACATTATCAGTTCGTCTTTCGTTCCACTATATTTTTATCACTTCATGTGTTATGTGCTATGCTTGGAGCGTCTTGCTTTCAGTTTTCCTTTTTAGTTTTCTTTAGCTTTTCATAACGAGTCGGAACTCAGCTTTCTTTGTGTGGGAGAGAAACACGCTCCACTTCAACCTAGAACACAACATAGAATTTTCATGTCTATCTTTGCTGTGTGTGTTCTTTGTCTTTCAATAGCTACTGTCATGTTCAGCTCTTAGTATTCATGATTATCTTTTTAAAGAGCTTTTGTTTAGTTGGTTGCTTGAACTCTCTTTAGTTATCATGCTTATCTTATTAAGAGAGTTTGCTTCTGTTGCATTGGTTGATATGTCTATGATAAAAATGCTACGTGCATAATGGTGCTTAGTAGTTCATGTTTTCTTATGGTTAGTCTCAAATAGCTGGGGGTTCCCAATGTGTTATTGGAGTACCAACATGATTTGTTTGCCTATGATGTGGTATGGTTTAGTAATATCTTCCTTCAAGAATTTATTTTAATTGACTTGGCGTATGCTCACGCATATTTAAGACTGTAAAGAAAGTCTGTCAAGCCTTGATGATCTTTTGTTTCTGAGTAGCGATATAACTTCCATGCCTGATTCAATGTTGCTTTGTCGCTCTGCATGATTATGACCGTCATTGCTCTTTTAGTTGGTCGCTCCCAGTCTTTTGCTAACCTCCACCTGTACTAAGCGGACTGACTGCTTGTGCATCCAAATCCTTTAAACCAGTTATGCCATATGAGTCCACCATACCTTCCTATACATGGTATTTACCTGCCATTCCTAACGGAGACTTTCATGTACCATCTCGAAATTATTCAAAAAAAAGCATTCCTATTTTGTGCCTCTGTTTTAAGTTCATGAGGAACTAGTAGTTAATTCATGATCTTTTTAAGTTGGACAAGCTTCACCCCTGGATTGCATGTCTAATGTGCAAACCCATAATACGAGAAGGAACTCGCATTGAGTGCGCCCGGCTCAAAAATAATATAACAAACAAACCCTCCTTCACGCTTTGTTCATGAGAAATCAGAAAACTTTGGCAGTGATAAACAAAGGAGATTAAGAGGATGTGATCGTCCTCATTCGGGAGCCGTTCCTCGAAACTTGTCCATCTCAAGAAGTAATTGAGTTATCTGCTAGCATTCGTTGACGAAACATGCATATCCAAAAAAATAATTATTACTTCTGTTTTTAAAACCAAGAGCTCTGGTACATGCTTTGTCTTTGTTTCCGACTACGGGTTTTCAACCTTGCCAACAAAAGCCACGGTTCGAGAGTCTCCACCTTCTTTTAAAGCACCAACTATTAAGAGCATGATTGTCATTCTGAGTGTAATGTGCATTGTCCCAAAGTAGCATTGTCTTTTGCATGATTATGATATCGTTTATTCTGAAATTATTGTATCTAGTCATCACTTAAACCTTGGAGGTGCCCCTGCATTTATGTTTTGCTTCACTAAAGGGGGCAAGCGAGATATCACTTTATCATATTTGCACACCATGCTCATTACAAATCTATTTGATGTTTCAGTATCATATTGTAAAACTTTCAGTTCTTTGTGATTTTCTCATGAGGCAACTTAATTACTACAGATTCATTGTCTCAGTAAGCTTTTGTCATATGACTATGAAAAGTCCTATATGGTTAATAGCATGTCACCACAGGAATTATTCTTGTTATCATTTACCTACTCGAGGACGAGCTGGAATTAAGCTTGGGGATGTTGATACGTCCAAAACGTATCTATAATTTCTGCTTGCTCCATGCCTCTTTTGGGTGATATTGCTATGATATTTATACACTTCCATACACTTTTGATCATATTTGTACTAACCTATTAACTCAATGCACCCCAGTGCCAGTTTCTGTTTTCTGCTGTTTTTGTATTTCAGGTTTTCCCATCACGTAAACTGCCAGAAAAATCCCGGAAAAATTATATAAAAAATCAGCGTTCCAGAAGCTTCCCGGCAGCCAAAGTAGGGCCGGAGGGGGGCCACCAGGGCTCCAGGCGCCCTGGTGGCGCGGCCCCCCTCCTGGCCGCGTCGGGGGGGGGGGGGCCTGGGCCCCCCAGGCCTCCGCTGATGCCCCCTTTGGCATATATTTAACACGCGTCCCGAAACCCTCGAGATGGGAACCCTTTTTCGCGATCTCATCTCTGTTCCGTCGCCGCCGCGCTTCCAAGATCGGGAGCACCAGGAGAACTCTTCCCGGCACCCTGCCGGAGGGGAGGATCACCACCGGGAGCCTCTCCTCCACCATGGACGCCTCCCGGATGAGTTGTGAGTAGTCTCCCTTGGACCATGGGTCCATGACCAGTAGCTATGTGATGTTCTTCTCCCCTTCTTGTGCTTCACTAATTAGACCTCGTGAGCTGCCCTACATGATCGAGGCACATATGTAATCCTTATGCTGTTGCTATGATGAGTTTGCTGGGATCCGATGGATTGTGAGATTATGTTCAGATTGTGTTTGAGTAATATATTTGATTTACCTCTTTTATATTTATGTTCATAAGTAATTCTTGCATGTTCTCCGTTGCTATTTATTGCTTTGGCCAAGTAGTAGGTAGCGACTCCAAGAGGGAACGTTATGCTCGATTGTGGGTTCATGCCCCTCGATGAATAGCTTGAGTGACAGAAACATGAGTCTAGGGGACGAGTTGTTGCCACGAGGGGGAAAACAACGGTGCTTGTGCCCGCGGGTGCAAGGATTGTTTACTTTACGCAAAGTTCTTTTAATGCAGTTGTCTGTTGCTTTGAGTTTACACTATGGGTGGGACTCGCAACTTAATACCAGTGAGATGTTCTGGATAGATATCTCAAGGTGGATGATTAGTAGTAGATGCAGATGGATTTCGGTCTACTTGCCTTGGCGTACCGCCCATGCTTTGAACCAGGTTTGAGTGCTGTAGAGTATATATTTCTTGCTCCAAAGTTGCTATGTGGCTGTTAATTATAGCTTTGCATTGTTTCTTGTTTCGGGTGTATCTTTTAGCCCGTTGCTCCGTTTTGGGTGAGCCTTATATGAAACTTGTGTGATTTTGCATGTAGATTCATAATATCATATTGTTTTCATGTTTGGAGTGAGTTTTCTTGATGTTTGGGTGCATCTTGCACCGTTGTCATGTTTGTCTTGTTTTGCTCATATCTTCTAGGCCGTAGCTCCGAATTAAATGAACTTTATATGAAACTTGACTAGATTTTCGTGTAGATCATGATGGTGCATGTTAACTTGCTGTTTAAAAACTTGAACATAAGGTTTGTTCAGATCTGGACTATTTTCAAACTATGCATATGAGGACTTACCGGATTTGTCTTAAGTAGTTCCGGCCTCATTTAAACTTGTTGTTCTTATGTTGTTCTCTGTGCTTCCTACTTTGTCATGTTTTGCATCCTATATAGATCTGTCTTGCTTCCTACTTGCGTGAGCATATTGTCTTGTTCTTGTGTTGTTCTGGTGTGCTTCCTATGTTGTCATGTAATGCATCCTAAGTGCATCTGAAGTGCATCATACCTTGCCATGTTTTGCTTCCTGTATAGACTTGTCATGCATCATACCTTGCCATGTATTGTATCATATAGACTTGTGTTGTTTTTCTGTGCTTCCTACCTTGCCATGTATTGCTTCCTGTATAGACTTGTCTTGCATCATACCTTGCTATGTAATGCATCATATATAGACTTGTGTTGTTTTGCTGTGCTTCCTACCTTGCCATGTTTTGCTTCTTGTATAGACTTGTTGTGCATCATATGTAGACTTGTTTTGCATCATACTTGGTTGAGCATATTGTCATGTTCTTGAGTTGTGAGTTTACCGTATTGCTTGCTTCTTCTCGTTAGTGCTTGTTCCGTTGCGATCGTGAGGATTCGTTCGTCTACTCGTGGTTCTTCTTCAAGGCTTCTTCTTCGTCTTCTTCAGGGATCCGTTCTTCTTCCTTGCGGGATCTCAGGCAAGATGCTCATACCCTTGGATACCCTTACTATCATTGCCATGCTTAGTGTCTTGATGCTATTGTTATATGTTGCGCTACCCATCATTATTGTCAGCATCTCCTTATTGCCATGAAACCTCTAACCTTTGAAACCTTCCTAGCAAAACCATTGTTTGGCTATGTTACCCGCTTGCTAGCCCCTCTTATAGCGTTGTTAGTTGCAGGTGAAGATGAAGATCGTTCCAGGTGGGAACTTGTTGTTGGAATATCACAATATCTATTGTTATTATTAACACACCTATATACTAGGCATGGGTGGAAGGCTTGGCCTTTTGCTCAGTGTTTTGTTCCACCCATGCCACCTTAGGCGCCGATAAACCGGCATTATGTTCCTTGATTTTGCGTTCCTTACACGGTTGGGTATATGGGGACCCCTTGACAGTTTGTCTTTGAATAAAACTCCTCCAGCAAGGCCCAACATTGGTTTTAATTGCTCATAATAACAACTTAATTAATTAATTAAATTGCATAGGGAGTTAGCGCTACCCGAGGTTTCTTTCTACATAGCAGGGGGCCAGTGCTGATGGTGTTGGTCCCAAACGGGGGTTCTACGGGGCCACCATGAAGAAACTCGAGGATTGGTTTTACTCGTACTATCGCCCATCCGGTCGTGGCCTGAGACGAGATAGACGCGGCTACTATCAGGGTGTCGACACACCGGGAGGTCTTGCTGGACTTCTTTTACCATTGTCGAAATGTCTTGTGCACCGGGATGCCGAGCCTGATCGGATTTCCCTAAGATAAGGGGTGATGATATTATATGTATCACTTCAGCTGATCGTGAGAGCTTGTGATGGGCTAAGTTGGGACACCCCTGCAGGGTTATGATCTTTCGAAAGCCGTGCCCGCGGTTATGTGGCAGATTGGAATTTGTTAATGTCCGGTTGTAGAAAACTTGACAGAGGATCCGAAGTAAAACACGCAACTGTGTGAGTAACCGTGACTGTCTCTTTTCACTTTGAGAAGAGAACATGGTGGGGTTTTGTTTGACTCGTAGGTAGTTCATGATCTTTAGCGGTCACTACTAGTTTGCGACCGCTTGCGTAGATGCTCATCTTATTCTTGTACTTGTAAGTTAGCCACCATATTATGCTTAGCCGCTGCTGCAACCTCACCACTTTACCTCTTCCTTCCTATTAAGCTTTGATAGTCTTGTTACCCATGGTTATGGGATTGCTGAGTCCTCGTGGCTCACAGATACTACAACAACAGTTGCAGGTGCAGGTTTCCGATGTCTTGACGTGAGAGTGTTGTTCTTTTGTTGGAGGTCTTCTTCTTCAGTCTTGGGTTAGGTTCCGGGTCGGCAGCCTGGGATAGCAGATGGATGTCGTTGTTCTTTTCATGTTTGCATCCGTAGTCGGATGCCTTGTATTGATGTTGTTGTATTCATGTGACTTGTATGTATTGTTGTGTCCCCATGTATGTATGTAATGGTACGATGTAATGATATCCATCTTGCTAAGCGCCCGAAATGCGGTTGTGCCCCAATCACGTAAGTGTCACGTGATCGGGATAGAATCGCATCTTGGGCCTGACAAGTTGGTATCAGAGCCTCAACCGACGATAGGAGCCCCCTTGATTGGTCATAGTTTGGCCGTTGTTGAGTCTAGCAGAAAACTTTTTTGGAGTCTAGTTATATCGGAGAGTAGGAATTCTTTTTACTCCCCTGCCCCTTCGTCGCTCTGGTGAGGAATCTTGACGTAGGTGTTTTGAATTACCCCTCTTCCCCTTCAAATTTTTTTTAGGATCTCGCAGTTAGTTAGTTTTCGTTCGTTGCATTGTTAGTTCTTTCATCTGGTGCATCTCTGGTGAAGTGGATTCAACCCTCTTCTTCTTTGCAAGTTCAATCCTCAGTTCTTTGTAACCGGTGTTTTCCCCTTCCGAAGTTGTTTTTCTTTTCCCACCCGCCCACTCTTTTTCTTCTCGGAACCGGAATCCGTAATCGAGTATCCTTCCTACTCGGCTGAATCCTTTGCATTCTTTTCTCAATCGTTTCAACTGGTGAATTCTCTTCTCGTTCGTCCTTCTTCACCTCTTCTTCTTTCCGGTGGACTCAATTCCAATTTTTTCGGTGTGGTTCATATTCTTTTCCCTCGGCTCGAATATTCCCCTTGCTCGTTTACCTCTCGCCATTTAATTATTCCGGAGTTCCGAAATAATCTCAGGAGATTTGTCTGTGTTCCAATTAATTCGAGGTTGTCACCTCATTCAAGTTTTCAATTGTTCCGGTGCATTATCTTCGTTTCAATCCATTTCAACGGAGTTTTCCCTTCGGTGGGCTCATAACCCACAGGTTTTTCCCAGGTTCTTACCTGACTCGTCTAATTTTCCCGGGGTGTTCCTATATTCTTTTCAAATGTGACGTAAGTATGGATTCCATCAGTCACGTGCCTTCTCCAAGATCGATTTTAATTCTTTTCATCGTTGGTTCAACCTTTCTTCTTTTCGTCCATCCGAAGTATTTCATGAATTCTTTCCGTTGTGTTCCTCCGAAGGCCATCATTTCAGAAGATTTCTTCGTTCTCAGTTTTCAACTCCGTCCTCAAAATATTCTTCATTGATGCCTCTTCGTTCATCTCACATTCTTCTGGTGATTCGTTCAAGTATTCTTTAATCAGTTCGCGATCTCTTCGTGCTCGTCATCTAAATTCCCCAAGTGCTTTATTCTTCCGGCGATTCGTCGTATTCACTCGATTCATTTTTCTTACGGTGGCTTGTCCTCTTGCATCATTCAATTTCATTCCTTACGGTGGCCATTCTCGTTCTTCACTCGATTGTAATTCTTCTCGGTGGTTTGTTCTTTTCATCATTCGATTAATTCTTCCCGGTGGTTCGTTCATTTTCTTCACTCGGCTTTAATTCTTACGGTGGTTCGCTCAACAGAGTTCTATTCCGGTGTTATCATATCAATCCATTCATTTCTTTTATTCCAATCCTACCGGTGTTTCATGAAGATTTTCGCGAGTTCCCGATATATCCCTCTTTAATCATTTCAACGAGAATAAGTAGTATGCGAATCCATTGCTTCTCATCAATTTAATTGGTGGAGGATAAGCATAACATAATTCTTATTCCTTTTTCATTAAGTTGATTTAATTCCTTCCTTCGGAGTTATTCTTGATCAATAAATTCTAGTTCCAATTGATTTAATCTTTTATTTTTTGGAGTTCAAATTTTCTCGGTTATCTCGTCAGAATCCCCGTCTAATCATCGCAAGGCTTTAATCTTATTCTTTTCATCCGTCATTTCTATATCATCATCCTTTTTGCTACCGGAGTTCTTCATGGTGGTTCATCGTGATTTAATTCATTCTTCAAATATTCGTCTAATTCTTCTGGAGCAGCTCAAGCATTATTCTTTTGTGTCCCGAGATGCAAATAATTCTCCGTATTCTTTTGAAGTGGAGTTTTGCATTTCTTCATTATCAGTTAATCAAACTTTTGGTTGCGGCATAATTCACCTCAAGTTTTGAGATGTTTTCAGTAAGTCCATAACAAGTTTATTCTTTTTTTGTTGATTCTCTCAACAACTCCATTCGAGTCTTTCTTGAAGATCCTCTTTCAATTCTTTCGTGGTGAAAGTTGTCATCTTCTTCTCCGTTCTTTTCATTTCATCCTTTCCATTGTTCCGGAGGCTTTGTGTTGTTACTCTCGTCGAGTATCGTTCCATCTCCTCATGTTCTTGTCCTATTCCATTCATGTCAACCGGTGTGCTATTTCTTTTAGTTTCAGCCGGAGTGCTGCCCGAATTCCTTCGTGGAGATCCATTTTATATCTCTTTTTACCGGAGTGGTTTCATATTCATTCTTTTTCCTTCAGCTCTTGTTTCATGTCTTTCAACCATCATGGTTCTATGTTATTCCGAGTTCCTCTTTTGTAACGGAGCTTCTCAACTTCGTTCATCTTCGTTCTATCCTTCCTTTCGAGTGGTTCAACCTCTCAAGGTTCTTTGGTTTCACTCGTTTGTCATCGAAGAACTTTGTTCTTCCTTTTCCCTCCCGTCTCGTTCCTAAGATCTCGGGACGAGATCTCTTGTTAGTAAGGGAGTGTTGTGACACCCCGAGACCGGTGCGTCAGGTGTCAGCCAGTTACTCGTTGTCAGTGCCATGTCATCTGCTTGCGTGTGCATCTTGCCATGTCATCTTGTGTGTTGCATCATCATGTTTTCAAAACTTGCATCCGCCCAAGTCCCCTCGTCCTTTTCGTTGTCCGTTCTGAGCCCAGACATACTCGCACGCACCCGCGGCGCCTCCGAATATTTATTTTATGAGTGGTCGAAAAACTTTCTCGGAATGGAATGAAACTTGGCGTGTGGTCTTATTATAGCATAGGCAGACCGCGTGTCAAGTTTCGTCACGTTCGGAGCTTGTTTGATAGCCCAACGGTTAACCGTGTTTCCCGCCGGAGGCCTTTTGTCTTTTGGCCCAGCACCCCTTTCTCACAGCCCACCTAGCCCATTCTAACCCCTCCATGCTCTTGGTCATTCAATCACGATCACGTGGCCGCGAACGGCTCCTCATTTGGACACTCCTAGCTCCCTCTACCTATAAATATGTGTCTCCCCCTCCATTTTCGAGCAGATCCAACCCTAACCCTCTTCCCACCGCGCGCCGGACATGTCCATCTCCGCCGCCGGACATGTCCGCCACCCCCGCAGCCACTCCGAAGCCGCCACGTCACCCCCGGCCTCCTTCTCCACCGCGCGGCCCGCCGCAGCCCGCAGCAGGCCCGCCGGCCCATCCGCCGCCGGAGCGCTCGCCGCGCCCGCGCCCGAGCCAGCGCGCCCGCTCCGCGATCCGCCGCCTCCCGCAGCCTTCGTCCCCGCTTCTCCCATCGATCTCCAACAGCTCGCCGCCGCCCATGTGCTCGCCGCCGCCGGTGGCCTTGCCGCCGCCGGGAACGGATCCGGCCTGGCCAGATCCGGCCGGCCCCCGCCCCACCGTGCCTCGCCTCGGCTCCGTCCAGCTCGCCGGAGCCGGACCGCCGCCGGTTGCCAAGCCGCCGCCGCGCCATGGCAGGGGAACGAGCTCAGCTCGATCCCGCTCGATCCGATCGAGCGTGGCGCGCCTCCAGCCGTTGCCTGGGCCGGTCGTCCTCCTCGCCCCCTCCTCGGGTCGGCCCAGCCTCGTGGACTCCCTGCCTCCCTAGCCCGTCCCCAGCGGCCTGCCTCAGCCTCCCCTCCGTCCGGGCCCAAAGCCCATGGTGAGCCAACCCCCTAAGCCATGCTCTGTGCGTGTTTTATCTATTCAACGCTCGTTTCGTTTTTTTTTCTAACTCTAAAATCTGCTAAGTCCCAGTTTTTGCTTGTAATGTTGCTATGTTTGCATGGTGATAACTTTTTGTGTGCATGTCCAAATTGAGTGTATGATATGTCAAAATGACCGTGGTGATATGCTCTACACTTTGTTCCATTGTGCCATGCTCTTTTGAGTTCATCTAGATGCTCTAATATCTGTTGCAAGGGTGCTACTTGTTATAAACAGCTGCTACTTGTTATTTTGTTGCCATGTTTGAGATGTGATAACTTGGTGCATGTTTATCCCAATGATGCAAATGAGATGTCAAAATGTTCATCATGAGATGCTCTACATGTCGGTTGCTATAGCATACGTGTTAGAGTTCATACTGCCATGTTAATCTCTGTTGCAAAAGTGCATGTGGCTGTTAGGTTTTGTAATTGTTACGAGATGCCTAGTTGAGGAGCCCGTTGCTATTGTTGTGTTTGTCCCCTTGTCACATACCTAGATGTTTTAGAATCTCCATCATGTGTTCTTTACTGTGGTGCAAACCCATTGCCATGATATGTATTGAGATGATTTAAACATGCTTGCAAACATGCCATGATAATGTTACTGTTTTAACACAGTGAAATTTCACTAAGTCTGGAATCTGTAATATCCTGATGCTATGTTTGCTTGATGCCCTAGGCAAATCCATGTTAGTTTTGGGGTGGCCATGGATCATTCATTGTTGTATATGTTATTGTCTATCCATTCATGCCCTCACTTGCTCATTTGGGTTGCTGTAGCTTATTTAATTCTTGCTCCCAAGTTGCTATAAAATATTACTGTCAGATTTTTAGTGTCATGATCAAAATGTTGTAGCATGTTGCTATTGATCCATGCCTCCTATGGATATGCTCCAATGGAGTTGTTTGCTGTAGGATATGTCTACTTCATGTCCATGCTTCTTGTCACCAGGTTTGAGTGATGTAGAGTATATATTTCTTGCTCCAAAGTTGCTATGTGGCTGTTAATTACAGCTTTGCATTGTTTCTTGTTTCGGGTGTATCTTTTAGCCCGTTGCTCCGTTTTGGGTGAGCCTTATATGAAACTTGTGTGATTTTGCATGTAGATTCATAATATCATATTGTTTTAATGTTTGGAGTGAGTTTGCTTGATGTTTGGGTGCATCTTGCACCGTTGTCATGCTTGTCTTGTTTTGCTCATATCTTCTAGGCCATAGCTCCGAATTAAATGAACTTTATATGAAACTTGACTAGATTTTCGTGTAGATCATGATGGTGCATGTTAACTTGCTGTTTAACAACTTGAACATTGTTCAGATCTGGACTATTTTCAAACTATGCATATGAGGACTTACCGGATTTGTCTTAAGTAGTTCCGGCCTCATTTAAACTTGTTGTTCTTATGTTGTTCTCTGTGCTTCCTACTTTGTCACGTTTTGCATCCTATATAGATCTGTCTTGCTTCCTACTTGCGTGAGCATATTGTCTTGTTTTTGTGTTGTTCTGGTGTGCTTCCTATGTTGTCATGTAATGCATCCTAAGTGCATCTGCAGTGCATCATACCTTGCCATGTTTTGCTTCTTGTATAGACTTGTCATGCATCATACCTTGCCATGTATTGTATCATATAGACTTGTGTTGTTTTTCTGTGCTTCCTACCTTGCCATGTATTGCTTCCTGTATAGACTTGTCTTGCATCATACCTTGCCATGTAATGCATCATATATAGACTTGTGTTGTTTTGCTGTGCTTCCTACCTTGCCATGTTTTGCTTCCTGTATAGACTTGTTGTGCATCGTATGTAGACTTGTTTTGCATCATACTTGGTTGAGCATATTGTCATGTTCTTGAGTTGTGTGTTTACCGTATTGCTTGCTTCTTCTCGTTAGTGCTTGTTCCGTTGCGGTCGTGAGGATTCGTTCGTCTACCCGTGGTTCTTCTTCAAGGCTTCTTCTTCGTCTTATTCAGGGATCCGTTCTTCTTCCTTGCGGGATCTCAGGCAAGATGATCATACCCTTGGATACCCTTACTATCATTGCCATGCTTAGTGTCTTGACGCTATCGTTATATGTCGCGCTACCCATCATTATTGTCAGCCTCTCCTTGTTGCCATGAAACCTCTAACCTTTGAAACCTTCCTAGCAAAACCATTGTTTGGCTATGTTACCCGCTTGCTAGCCCCTCTTATAGCGTTGTTAGTTGCAGGTGAAGATGAAGATCGTTCCAGATGGGAACTTGTTGTTGGAATATCACAATATCTATTATTATTATTAATACACCTATATACTGGGCATGGGTGGAAGGCTTGGCCTTTTGCTCGGTGTTTTGTTCCACTCATGCCACCTTAGGCGCCGATAAACCGGCATTATGTTCCTTGATTTTGCGTTCCTTACACGGTTGGGTATATGTGTTGGGGAACGTTGCATGGAAAACAAAAAAATTTCTCTACGTTCACCAAGATCAATCTAGGAGATGCAACCACGAGGGGAGAGTAGGATCCACATACCCTTGTAGATCGCTAAGCGGAAGCGTTAAGAACGCGGTTGATGGAGTCGTACTCGCCGCGATTCAGATCGCCGAAGATCCTAGCACCGAAGCAGCGGTGCCTCCGCCTTCTTCACACGTACGGCTCGGGGACGTCTCCTCCTTCTTGATCCAGCAAGGGGTGGAGGAGAGGTTGATGGAGAGACCGGCAGCACGACGGCGTGGTGGTGATGGTGGAGGAGGATTCCAGCAGGGCTTCGCCTAAGCACCGCGGGAGATGAAGATGTTACGGGAGAGGGAGGGCAGCACCGAGGCACGAACGTGTGTTGGCTGCCCTCCCTCTACCTCTCTATATATAGGGGGAAGGAGGAGAGGGGGGCGCCCTAGGGTTTCCCCTAGGGGGGCCGGCGGCCAGGGCAGGGGGGGGCGGCGGCCAAGGGCCAGGCCCTAGGGTTTCCCCCCCTAGGTGCCTTGCCCCCCAAGCCAGGGGGGGTGCGGCAGCCCTAGGAGGGTCCACCTCCCCTTGCGCATGAGGAGAGGGCCCAGGGGGGGCGCACAGCCCTATGAGGGCTGTGGTGTCCCCCCTTGTGGCCCATTAGGCCCAGAACCACTTCCGGGACACCCGAAACCCTTTTCGGTAATCCGCCGATTTCCCGATGCTCCCCGGAACACTTCCGGACTCCGAAACCTTTCATCCTATATATCAATCTTCGTCCCCGGACCATTCCGGAGACCCTCGTCATGTCCGGATCTCATCCGGGACTCCGAACAACCTTCGGTAACCATGCACTGTTCTCACTAACAACCCTAGCGTCACCGAACCTTAAGTGTGTAGACCCTGCGGGTTCGGAAACCATGTAGACATGACCGAGACACTCCCAGGTCAATAACCAATAGCGGGATCTGGATACCCATATTGGTTCCCACATGTTTCTCGATGATCTCATCGGATGAACCACGATGTCAAGGATTCAGGCAATCCCGTATACAGTTCCCTTTGTCTCGTCGGTATGTTACTTGCCCGAGATTCGATCGTCGGTATCTCTATACCTAGTTCAATCTCGTTACCGGCAAGTCTCTTTACTCGTTACCGTAATACATAATCCCGTGACCAACTACTTAGTCACTTTGAGCTCATTGAGATGACGTATTACCGAGTGGGCCCGGAGATACCTCTCCGTCACACGGAGTGACAAATCCCAGTCTCGATCCATATCAACTCAACAGACACCCTCGGAGATACCTGTAGAGTACCTTTATAGTCACCCAGTTACGTTGCGACGTTTGGCACACACAAAGCACTCCTACGGTGTCAGTGAGTTACATGATCTCATGGTCATAGGAACTTTATACTTGACATGCAGAAAACTATAGCGATAACTGACACAATCAAAAGCTATGTTTAACATTTGGGTCTCGTCCATCACATCATTCTCCTAATGATGTGATCCCGTTATCAAATGACAACTCATGTCTATGACCTGGAAACCGCGGTCATCTTTGATCAACGAGCTAGTCCTGTAGAGGCTCACTAGGGACACAAAGTCTGTCTATTCGTCCACACATGTATTTGAGTTTCCAATCAATACAATTATAGCATGGATAATAAACGATTATCATGAACAAGGAAATATAATAATAACTCTTTTATTATTGCCTCTAGGGCATATTTCCAACAGTCTCCCACTTGCACTAGAGTCAATAATCTAGCATTACAAGGTAATGAATCTAACACCCATAGAGTCTTGGTGTTGATCGTGCTTAGCCCGTGGAAGAGGCTTAGTCAACGGATCTGCAACATTCAAATCCGTGTGTACTTTGCAAATGTTTATGTCCTCCTCCTTGACTGAATCGCGGATGGAATTGAAGCGTCGCTTTATGTGTCTGGTCCTCTTGTGAAACCTTGGTTCCTTGGCTAGAGCAATGGCACCAGTGTTGTCACAGAACAGAGTCATTGGGTTCAGTGCACTAGGCACAACTCCAAGATCTGTCATGAACTCCTTCATCCAGACACCTTCCTTTGCCGCCTCCGAGGCAGCTATATACTCCGCTTCACATGTAGAATCAGCTACCACGCTCTGCTTGGAACTGCACCAGCTTACCGCTCCCCCGTTGAGAATATATACGTATCCGGTTTGAGACTTAGAGTCATCCGGATCAGTGTCAAAGCTTGCATCGACGTAACCCTTTACGACGAGCTCTTGATCACCTCCATAAACGAGAAACATCTCCTTAGTCCTTTTTAGGTACTTTAGGATATTCTTGACCGTTGTCCAGTGATCCATACCAGGATTACTTTGAAACCTTCCGGCCATACTTATGGCAAGGCTGACATCTGGTCTTGTGCACAGCATTGCATACATGATAGAGCCTATGGCTGAAGCATAGGGGACGACACTCATCTTTTCTCTATCTTCCGCAGTCACTGGGCATTGAGTCTTACTCAACTTTGTACCTTGCAATACCGGCAAGAACCCCTTCTTGGATTGATCCATTTTGAACTTCTTCAAAACTTTATCAAGGTATGTGCTTTGTGAAAGTCCTATCAAGCGTCTTGATCTATCTCTATAGATCTTGATGCCCAATATGAAAGCAGCTTCACCGAGATCTTTCATCGAAAAACTCTTGTTCAAATACCCCTTCACGCTATCCAAAAATTCTATATTGTTTCCAATCAGCAATATGTCATCCACATATAATATTAGAAACGCTATAGAGCTCCCACTCACTTTCTTGTAAATACAAGCTTCATTGTAAACCTGTACAAACCCAAACGCTTTGATCACCTCATCAAAGCGAAGATTCCAACTCCGAGATGCTTGCACCAGCCCATAAATGGAACGCTGGAGCCTGCATACTTTGTCAGCATTCTCTGGATCGACAAAACCTTCCGGTTGCATCATATACAACTCTTCCTTAAGAAAACCGTTAAGGAACGCTGTTTTGACATCCATCTGCCATATTTCATAATCGAAATATGCAGCTATTGCTAACATGATTCAGACGGATTTAAGCATCGCTACGGGTGAGAAAGTCTCATCGTAGTCAATCCCTTAAACTTGTGAAAAACCCTTTGCCACAAGTCGAGCTTTATACACGGTGACATTACCGTCAGCGTCCGTCTTCCTCTTAAAAATCCATTTATTCTGAATGGCCTTCCGCCCTTCAGGTAATACTTCCAAAGTCCATACTTTGTTTTCATACATGGATCCCTTCTCGGATTTCATGGCCTCTAACCATTTGTCGGAATCCGGGCCCACCATCGCTTCTCCATAGCTCGTAGGTTCACCGTTGTCTAACAACATGACCTCCAAGACAGGGTTACCATACCACTCAGGTGCAGTGCGTACCCTTGTCGACCTACGAGGTTCGGTAGTAACTTGATCAGAAGCTCCTTGATCATCATCATTGGCTTCCTCTTCAACCTCTGCAGGCTCCACAAAAACATCTTTCTGCGCTGCGCTACTCTCTGGTTGAAGCAGAGGTTCAATAACCTCATCAAGTTCTACCTTCCTCCCACTCAATTCTTTCGAGAGAAACTCTTTCTCGAGAAAGGACCCATTCTTAGCGACAAACACTTTGCCCTCGGATCTGAGATAGAAGGTGTACCCAACTGTTTCTTTTGGGTATCCTATGAAGACACATTTGTCCGCTTTGGGTTCGAGCTTTTCTGGCTGAAGCCTTTTGACATAAGCATCGCAACCCCAAACCTTGAGAAAAGACAACTTAGGTTTCTTACCAAACCACAGTTCATACGGTGTTGTCTCAACGGACTTAGATGGATCCCTATTTAAAGTGAATGCAGCTGTCTCTAACGCATATCCCCAAAACGATAGTGGCAAATCGGCAAGAGACATCATAGAACGTACCATATCTAATAGGGTTCGATTACGACGTTCGGACACACCATTACGCTGTGGTGTTCCAGGTGGTGTCAACTATGAAACAATTCCACATTTTCTTAAGTGATCACCAAACTCATAACTCAGATATTCTCCCCCTCGATCAGATCGTAGGAACTTGATCTTCTTGTTACGATGATTTTCAACTTCACTCTGAAATTGCTTGAACTTTTCAAAAGTTTCAGACTTATGCTTCATTAAGTAAATATACCCATATCTACTTAAGTCGTCAGTGAAGGTGAGAAAATAACGATAACCACCGCGCGCCGTTACACTCATCGGACCGCACACATCAGTATGTATGATTTCCAATAAGTCACTTGCCCGTTCCATTGTCCCTGAAAACGGGGTCCTTGTCATCTTGCCCATGAGGCACGGCTCGCACGTGTCAAGTGATTCAAAATCAAGAGACTCCAAAAGTCCATCAGCATGGAGCTTCCTCATGCGTTTTACGCCGATATGACCCAGACGGCAGTGCCACAAGAAAGTGGTATTATCATTATCTACTCTACATCTTTTGGCATCAATGTTATGAACATGTGTATCATCACTATCGAGATTCAATAAGAATAAACCCCTAACTTCGGGTGCATGACCATAAAAGATATTACCCATATAAATAGAACAACCTTTATTCTCCGATTTAAATGAGTAACCGTCTCGCAATAAACAAGATCCAGATATAATGTTCATGCTTAACGCAGGCACTAAATAACAATTATTCAGGTTCATAACTAATCCCGATGGTAATCGAAGAGCGAGCGTGCCGACGGCGATCACATCAACCTTGGAACCATTTCCCACGTGCATCGTCACTTCGTCCTTCGCCAGCCTCCGTTTATTCCGCAGCTCCTGTTTAGAGTTGCAAATGTGAGCAACCGAACCGGTATCAAATACCCAGGCACTACAACGAGAGTTGGTAAGGTACACATCAATAACATGTATATCACATATACCTTTGTTGTTGTTGGCCCCCTTCTTGTCCGCCAGATACTTGGGGCAGTTCCGCTTCCAGTGGCCGTTCCCCTTGCAATAGAAACACTCAGTCTCTGGCTTGGGCCCAGCCTTGGGTTTCTTCACTGGATTAGCAACTGCTTTGCCACCCTTCTTAGAGTTACCCTTCTTGCCCTTGCCATTCTTCTTGAAACTGGTGGTTTTATTGACCATCAACACTTGATACTCCTTCTGGATGTCTGCCTCAGCGACTTTCAGCATCGAAAACAGCTCGGCGATGGTCTTGTTCATCCCTTGCATGTTATACTACTGCACGAAGCTCTTGTAGCTTGGAGGGAGTGACTGGAGAATTCTGTCAATGATAGCCTCATCCGGGAACACAAGTCCCAGATCAGCTATGCGGGTATAGTACCCAGACATCTTCAGTAAGTGCTCACTGACAGACGAATTCTCCTCCATCTTGCAAGCAAAGAATTTATCGGTGGTCTCATACCTCTCGATCTTAGCATTCTTTTCAAAGATGAACTTCAACTCCTGGTACATCTCATATGCACCATGACGTTCAAAACGCCTTTGAAGTCCTCCTTCCAAGCCGTACAACATGGCACACTGCACTATCGAATAGTCATCCGAACGTGTCTGCCAGACGTTCAAAACGTCTGCAGGGGTTGTAGGAGCGGGGGGGTCACCTAGCGGTGCATTTAGGACATAAACCTTTTGGGCAGCTGTGAGGATGATCCTCAGATTGCGGAGCCAGTCCACAAAGTTGCTCCCGTCATCTTTCAGTTTAGCTTTCTCTAGGAACGCATTAAAATTCAGGGGAGCTACTGCGCGAGCCATCTACAACAAAAGATTTGCAAAGACATTTTTAGACTATTGTTCATGATAAGTGAGTTACTACCTAATCAAATTAATTATAACTCCCACTCAAATTGACATCCCTCTGGTCATTCGAGCGTGACATGATCCAAATTCACCAACCCAAGTCCGATCATCACGTGAGATGAGGTGGTGTCAATGGTGAACATCAACATGTTGATCATATCTACTATATGACTCATGTTCGACCTTTCGGTCTTCCGTGTTCCGAGGCCATGTCTGTACATGCTAGGCTCGTCAAGTCTAACCCGAGTGTTCTGCATGTGCAAAACTGGCTTGCACCCGTTGTATGCGAACGTAGAGTCTATCACACCCGATCATCACGTGGTGCTTCGAAACGACGAACCTTCGCAACGGCGCACACTCGGGGGGAACACAATTTTATCTTGAAATTTTAGTGAAGGATCATCTTATAATGCTACCGTCGTCCTAAGCAAAATAAGATGCATAAAAGGATTAACATCACATGCAAATCATAAGTGACATGATATGGCCATCAACTCGTGCTTTTGATCTCCATCTCCAAAGCACCGGCATGATCTCCATCGTCACCAGCGCCACACCATGATCTCCATCATCATGATCTCCATCATCGTGTTGCCATCGGGGTTGTCGTGCGCCCACCATGCTCTTACTACTATTGCTACCGTTTAGCGATAAAGTAAAGCATTACAAAGCGCTAAATGATTGACACGCAGGTCATACAAAAAATAAAGACAACCCTATGGCTCCTGCCGGTTGCCGTATGCATCGACATGCAAGTCGATATTAACTATTACAACATGATCATCTCATACATCAAATATATCTCATCATGTCATTGGCCATATCATATCACATACATACCCTGCAAAAACAAGTTAGACGTCCTCTAATTTGTTGTTGCATGTTTTACGTGGCTGCTACGGGTATCTAGCAAGAACGCTTCTTACCTACGCAAAGCCACAACGGTGATATTCAAGTTGCTATTTAACCTTCTACAAGGACCGCCTTGTTCTATTCCGATTCAACTAAGATAGGAGAGACAGACACCCGCCAGCCATCTTATGCAACAAAAGTCACATGTCTGTCGATGGAACCGGTCTCATGTACGTGGACATGTAAAGTTGGTCCGGGCCGCTTCATCCCATAATACCGCTGAATCAAGAAAGACTAAGGAGGGCAGCAATTTAAACATCAACGCCCACAATCCCTTTTGTGTTCTACTCGAGAAAGCATCTACGCAAGATCCTAGCTCATGATGCCACTGTTGGGGAACGTTGCATGGAAAACAAAAATTTTTCTCTACGTTCACCAAGATCAATCTAGGAGATGCAACCACGAGGGGAGAGTAGGATCCACATACCCTTGTAGATCGCTAAGCGGAAGCGTTAAGAACGCGGTTGATGGAGTCGTACTCGCCGCGATTCAGATCGCCGAAGATCCTAGCACCGAAGCAACGGTGCCTCCGCGTTCTTCACACGTACGGCTCGGGGACGTCTCCTCCTTCTTGATCCAGCAAGGGGTGGAGGAGAGGTTGATGGAGAGACCGGCAGCACGACGGCGTGGTGGTGATGGTGGAGGAGGATTCCAGCAGGGCTTCGCCTAAGCACCGCGGGAGATGAAGATGTTACGGGAGAGGGAGGGCAGCACCGAGGCACGAACGTGTGTTGGCTGCCCTCCCTCTACCTCTCTATATATAGGGGGAAGGAGGAGAGGGGGGCGCCCTAGGGTTTCCCCTAGGGGGGCCGGCGGCCAGGGCAGGGGGGGCGGCGGCCAAGGGCCAGGCCCTAGGGTTTCCCCCCCTAGGTGCCTTGCCCCCCAAGCCAGGGGGGTGCGGCAGCCCTAGGAGGGTCCACCTCCCCTTGCGCATGAGGAGAGGGCCCAGGGGGGGCGCACAGCCCTATGAGGGCTGTGGTGTCCCCCCTTGTGGCCCATTAGGCCCAGAACCACTTCCGGGACCCCCGAAACCCTTTTCGGTAATCCGCCGATTTCCCGATGCTCCCCGGAACACTTCCGGACTCCGAAACCTTTCATCCTATATATCAATCTTCGTCCCCGGACCATTCCGGAGACCCTCGTCACGTCCGTGATCTCATCCGGGACTCCGAACAACCTTCGGTAACCATGCACTGTTCTCACTAACAACCCTAGCGTCACCGAACCTTAAGTGTGTAGACCCTGCGGGTTCGGAAACCATGTAGACATGACCGAGACACTCCCAGGTCAATAACCAATAGCGGGATCTGGATACCCATATTGGTTCCCACATGTTTCTCGATGATCTCATCGGATGAACCACGATGTCAAGGATTCAGGCAATCCCGTATACAGTTCCCTTTGTCTCGTCGGTATGTTACTTGCCCGAGATTCGATCGTCGGTATCTCTATACCTAGTTCAATCTCGTTACCGGCAAGTCTCTTTACTCGTTACCGTAATACATAATCCCGTGACCAACTACTTAGTCACTTTGAGCTCATTGAGATGACGTATTACCGAGTGGGCCCGGAGATACCTCTCCGTCACACGGAGTGACAAATCCCAGTCTCGATCCATATCAACTCAATAGACACCCTCGGAGATACCTGTAGAGTACCTTTATAGTCACCCAGTTACGTTGCGACGTTTGGCACACACAAAGCACTCCTACGGTGTCAGTGAGTTACATGATCTCATGGTCATAGGAACTTTATACTTGACATGCAGAAAACTATAGCGATAACTGACACGATCAAAAGCTATGTTTAACGTTTGGGTCTCGTCCATCACATCATTCTCCTAATGATGTGATCCCGTTATCAAATGACAACTCATGTCTATGACCTGGAAACCGCAGTCATCTTTGATCAACGAGCTAGTCCTGTAGAGGCTCACTAGGGACACAAAGTCTGTCTATTCGTCCACACATGTATTTGAGTTTCCAATCAATACAATTATAGCATGGATAATAAACGATTATCATGAACAAGGAAATATAATAATAACTCTTTTATTATTGCCTCTAGGGCATATTTCCAACAATATGGGGACCCCTTGACAGTTCGTCTTTGAATAAAACTCCTCCAGCAAGGCCCAACATTGGTTTTAATTGCTCATAATAACAACTTAATTAAATTTCATAGGGAGTTAGCGCTACCCGAGGTTTCTTTCTACATAGCAGGGGGGCCAGTGTTGATGGTGTTGGTCCCAAACGGGGGTTCTGCGGGGCCACCACGGGGAAACTCGAGGATTGGTTTTACTCGTACTATCGCCCATCCGGTCATGGCCTGAGACGAGATACGCGCGGCTACTATCGGGGTGTCGACACACCGGGAGGTCTTGCTGGACTTGTTTTACCATTGTCAAAATGTCTTGTGCACCGGGATGCCGAGCCTGATCGGATTTCCCTAAGATAAGGGGTGATGATATTATATTTATCACTTCAGCTGATCGTGAGAGCTTGTGATGGGCTAAGTTGGGACACCCCTGCAGGATTATGATCTTTCGAAAGCCGTGCCCGTGGTTATGTGGCAGATTGGAATTTGTTAATGTCCAGTTGTAGAAAACTTGACAGAGGATCCGAAGTAAAACACACAACTGTGTGAGTAACCATGACTGTCTCTTTTCACTTTGAGAAGAGAACGTAGGTAGTTCAGGATCTTTAGCGATCACTACTAGTTTGCGACCGCTTGCGTAGATGCTCATCTTATTCTTGTACTCGTAAGTTAGCCACCATATATTGCTTAGCCGCTGCTGCAACCTCACCACTTTACCTCTTCCTTCCTATTAAGCTTTGATAGTCTTGTTACCCATGGTTATGGGATTGCTGAGTCCTCGTGGCTCACAGATACTACAGCAACAGGTGCAGGTGCAGGTTTCCGATGTCTTGACGTGAGAGCGTTGTTCTTTTGTTGGAGTTCTTCTTCTTCAGTCTTGGGTTAGGTTCCGGGTCGGCAGCCTGGGATAGCAGATGGATGTCGTTGTTCTTTTCATGTTTGCATCCGTAGTCGGATGCCTCGTATTGATGTTGTTGTATTCATGTGACTTTTTTGTATTGTTGTATCCCCATGTATGTATGTAATGGTACGATGTAATGATATCCATCTTGCTAAGAGCCCGAAATGCGGTTGTGCCCCAATCACGTAAGTGTCACGTGATCGGGATAGAATCGCATCTTGGGCCTGACAGGAGACGTCATCGGGTTGTACGTGTGTTGAACGCGGAGGCGCCTTTGTTCGGCGCTTAGATCAGATTTGGACGCGATCTGAATCGCTTCATGTATGACTCCACCAACCGCGTTCTTGCAACGCTTTCGCATCGCGATCTTCAAAGGTATGAAGATGCACTCCCCTCTCTCGTTGCTAGTCACTCCATAGATTGATCTTGGTGATGCGTAGAATTTTTTTTAATTTCTGCAACGATCCCCAACATCATCGCCATCTCTAAACTCTAAACGAACGACTCAGACTTCGTCGTAGATGATCATATACGCGACCCACGTTGTAGAGGCCGAGTGTAGCTAAATTAAGATCTATGGAGCGCTCAGCCACCTGCGACCAGACAACACAGCTCCGACTCTGACGAGAACTGCGAAGGAGAACTAGGCGTGGTTGGCGCCACCGTAGATCAACGAACGAAACACCTGTTGCTTGTCATCGTACACCCCCGGGCCCCTCCCCTGCAGCTTCGACTTCCCAGCAACAAACCAACTGAGGCAATCCCGTTGACACGCCGGAGAAGAGCCGACTACCGCCGGCATTGTTGCGTCTCCGACATTGCTCCCCCATCATAGTTGCCACGGAAGCCTTGACCACGCATGAAAGATGTTGGGAGTAATTAACTACGCGCAGATCAGCAACTCGCACAATAGCAACTCCTTCAACAACATTGTGCAAACCACCCACACTAAATGTACTATGAAAGGCCTGGTTTCCATTTGGGTTGTAGATGTAACAAACCCGCTATTAAGGACAACATAGAAAGGAATAATAGAAAAAGAGCTCCACTATAAAGATCCTCATGGGTGTGTAATCGTATTGTATACCACCACTGATAAACTCTAGAATAAGCAATATTCACTGGACCATCAGCACCTCCTCGAGTAAAGGCTTCCACGGCGGGTTAACAAAAATGAGGATTCCTAATCACATGAGCAATAGGTCTTACGCGTACAGGATCTTGTATCCATGACTCAAATTTTCCTTCCCAAGCTACATGAAACAGATTTTTGGATGTCCATAGAAAGATTATTGCTAATTGCCCAAAGTGAGAAGCAAAAATGTTAGATTCCTCACATTCCCAACATTTCGCATATGTCCAACTCCACCCAATCAATGATACATCACTACTAAGCTCTCTCTTTGGAATCTTTACTCCCTTCATGTTGGTCTGGCTGCATATATCATGGCAAAGAGAGCAACCATGGTTGGGAAATGGTCATAGAACCCTTCATATGAGTGGCCCATGCTTACATGTGAGAAGATTGGCGAGTGCAGTAGCTACCAACTATTAACCCATATCAAGTTAACATCTTTAGTATAGAAAGGAAATTCACAAGTCCCAACATCCATGTGTATCATTTCTTGAAATATGCTTCGGCCCACTTTGTAGATAAATTCGCACGACCAAATGATACATGGTGTTGAGGGCTTTTAAGCGGAAAAGAAGCGACTTAAACACATTGTTCAACTGAAGCCCGGTGGAATGTTTTCAGGTGATATATTACCGGATTTAATTTTTGCATTATTACACAAAAATAAAAAAAATCAACAATTTTATCTTTCAGTGCACCCGTGGTCACCATCCTCTTTTCTTTGTTGCATTAGAAAATGCCCTTTAGTTTGGTGTTCTCTTCTTTAGTTTAACTCTTATCTTGTTCATCGTTCATTTTGTGGTTTATCTTAAAGAATACATTATATATTCAAGGATCACTTCAATATGTGAATTTGGATGTAAACGGGTGAATAGGGATGGCCAGTATTTACATGAACAAGGACCTAACCTAGTTTGCCAGCCATTGGGTTCAAAATCATGTGGACTTTCACCTATTGCCCACTGCCTCGACACAACCTCTCAATCCTTTCCTTCCTTCGTGTCTCGCTCCCATGTCTCCACCACACCACGATCAAGTGTCGTGCGTGCTCTGCCAACAACTTTGTTCCAACCGAGCTCCATCACCCAATCGCCCTTCCACATTCAGTTCCTTCCTGCCATGTGATGTACTAGTATGATCAACAATCATGTTACGAGCTGCATAGGTTGTGTTCCTCGATGCCCATTCCCAACATGGTGTGGACATACAACTACTACTAGTGGCCATTGTTCTCTCTCAAATTCAGCATTATTGTTAAGGGAGCACATATAAATACAAAGGAAGTAGAGCACACCTTTTACAAAAGAATCAAGAGTCATGCTTGAAGAAAAGTAATGGTTGGTGGGTGCATCAGCTAACTATAAACCCCAATTTAAGGCCATATGTGTTCAAGTAAAAGGGGACATATTGAATCCCAGTGTCCATGCATGCACTTTTATCAACTTGAAACAAGTAGATGCTTGGTCGAGTTCAATGTGCTCCACACTAGAGAAAGCACATTGGAGATATCACATGAATGGGTGACACAAGTGAAGCAACATAATCGAGTGGCTGAAATAACGCTTCGTTGTTTGCACATATGTTAATGGTCTCATAACAATGTCCTCAATCAATGGTCTTTATGATAGCACGTTGTATATTTTTTGTGTAATATGAATGTTAGTGTAGCTGAGTACTTTTGTATTTTGCTATCAATACATATCACAAAAAAATTCTAAGAAAAAACTCAAATGGTATAACTTGACATTACAGCGGAACAAAGCATGTTACCAAATTCCCAATGAATAATAACATAATCATCGCTGCATATGCTGGACATACTTCTCATTCAAAACACTTTATGAGTTATGATAGACCATACAACGCACTATTAGTCTCGTACATCAACCCTTTCACGACTCTGGTGGCCTTGGCATCATCATGCAATTGTGCGCTCCTTCCACTTCCTCACCACATCGGTAAGCATCTTGTGCGACATGCCATTTGCCGTCAATCCACTTCTCGCTGCCTTCTGGAGCCCTGTCACCTTCATACGTGTCGCATCCCCGTCTTCACTGTCCATCATATCATTCACAACCTTGCTGATGTCTTCGGCAAGGATCATCCCATCGGCTCCTTGAATCTTTGGTCTTAGTGCCACCTTTGTTTCATCATGTAGCATCACGGCATTCTCCCTCTGCTCGGCGTACAGAGGCCACGCGATCATCGGCACACCGTGCATCACGCTCTCTAGCACCGAGTTCCACCCGCAATGCGTCAACATGGCTCTTGTGGCCCGGTGGCCGAGGACCCTGACCTGCGGGGCCCAGGATGGGACCACCAGGCCCACCTCCTTGGTCCTCTCTAGGAACGCAGATGGCAGGAAGTTGAGTGGATAGTCCTTGCTCTTCGACCCGTCGTAGTAGTTGGCACCGGGGTCGGCCCCACTGTCGGTGGGACTCCTCACGACCCACAGGAACCGTTGTCCGGAGAACTCCAGCCCGCGCGCCAGCTCGCCCATCTGCGCCGCAGGCAGCGCGCCTCCGCTGCCGAACGAGACGAACAACACGGACTTGTCGGGCTGTGTGTCGAGCCACCTGATACAGCCAGTGGCATCGTCGTCGCCGTCGTCAGGCTGCCGTATGACTGGCCCAACGGGGTACACCGGCGGGCGCCCCGTCTCGGGCTGTCGGAGGATTGCCGCCGCGTTGGGCTCGATGGCGTCGAACGTGTTCACAAGTATGCCGTCCGCGTCGCGGTACCTCTCGCCGTGGTGCACCATCCAGCGGTAGGCGTCGCTGGTTCTGTCCTGGAGCGGCTGCAGGATGTCGGCGCCGGGCACGGGCACGCAGCCGGGCAGCTTGACGTGCTCCGGCTGGTCGCGGAACTCGCCGTCCAGCTCGGCGTCGAGGCGGGGAAGGTGGAGCATGACCGAGAGCATCAGCAGGTTGGAGGGGAAGAAGAGGTACGCCGGCACGCCGGCTTCGCGCGCCGCCCGCAGCGTGTCGGCGCCGAAGAGGTCCGCCACGAAGGCGACGAGTCTGCCGTCCTTCCCGAGGCCCGAGAGGAGCGCGGCCAGCGCCGGCACGGAGCGCTGGGCCTCGACGGAGAGCAGCGTCTCGATGGCGGCGCCGGCGGCGACGTGGTCGTCGAGCGGGACGGCCGGGAGCGACGCGGAGCCGACCGCAGGCGGGAGGGATGCCAGGAAGGCGCGCTGCGCCGCGGAGTCGGAGCTGGCGTAGGTGACGACGGTGGCCGTGAAGCCGTGCTCCGCGTGGAGCCGCCGCGCCAGCTCCGCCACCGGCACCACGTGGCCCATCCCCGGCGACGAGAGCAGCGCGACGTGCGGCGCGCGCGCGGCGCCCCGGTTGTCGCTCTCGCCTGGCATGGCTGCCTGCCTTCGTAAACGCACGTACGGTACGGAGAGACGAGTCGAGTCGAGCACTCGATCGATCACTGGTTCTTTATTTCGTGGGGACGTGGGAAACGAGGGAACGGATTGGCGCTATATGTAACGCCAGCTCGATCTGTGTCTCATGGCTGAACACGACTGTGGTTGCTCCGTCGCTGCCGCCGCTTATTTTGTGCTAATTGTGCTCGTCACGATATATGCCGGAGAAAGCAATTGTTTAGTGGGCATCATAAAAAAGCTGGGGAAGGCTAGCTGACTTTATTTATTTTGAATTTTCGGCTAGCTGAATTTTGTAGTGCTACGATTGATTAGTGTGATAACCATAATCCGGCGTGGCTGGATATCAGTGGTCGCTTTAGCATTCTTATTATCTCCTTATCGGTAACGATATTGTATGGTTCTGACGTAGTACAACTACAAGTTTGGATAACGTTTTCTTTGTGTGGGAGAACTTAATACCCTGCTTCGTTACATGGGATTGAAAGCACTGGTTAGTGGAGCACTTGTCAAGAAAGCATCAATCTATACGACTCCGTGTATATCATCCGTGCAGGGTTCTCCCACCCTGTGGAGAAGTTGGCTAACTGAACTATATAGGGGACAATTATCTTGTACTACTACGTCTAGACATTTTCCATGTGACTTAACATTTCAAATCGGCTTTCAAATCTTTCGTAAAAACACAACACAATAGTACAATACAATACTCCAGATGCAAATGCAAATGCTCACGATAAGCAACGCACGCTCACTTTTGTTCATTCAAAGTTTGCATAACTTAGTTTGCCTGCGGACACAGGGGAGATTGATAATAGGATTGAAGCTGCCTGCCAGCATGTGATTTGCCAAATATTTGCAATCAAGCGCATCAGATCGGATCTTTTTTCTTGTCTGATGGCACAAATGAATACCCATGCCCAATATGTGCCCCTTAAAGTTTTTTTATTTAAGGGAGGCTATTCATTTGTCTACGACTGAGCGAGCGTGGTGTTCACCACGTCCTTTATTTATTCATAGTAGGCAGGAATCTCTGCCGATATAATCTCCAGGATACAATCAGGTGGCTCCTGAAGCCAAACCTGACACAAATCATTCATCATACCTAACTTAGCTAAGCTGTGAGCTGCGCCATTTGCTATCCTTCTAACCCAGCTCACCTTCCATCGTTGGCGAGACTCCAGCAGCAGTTTAACTTCCTCAATCAGTGGCCCCAGTGCAGACAAGTCTCTTTCCTTACTCTGAAGCTTCGCCACAATTTCTTTACAATCTGTCTCAATGTGCAGATCGGTGGCATTCACTTCATCTGCCAGCAGTGCAGCACGCCGGCAAGCCTGAAGTTCCATCTTTGCCGGGTCTACGGACTGATGGAAACAGTGGCAGGCTCCCCCTAAATAAGCCCCTTCGTCGTTTCTAAAAACCACCCCCACTCCTCCTTTATCTCCATGTTTCGATGCTGCTCCATCAATGTTCACTTTTATCCATCCCAGATCCGGCGGCTCCCACTTCTGTATTGGGTTTTGCTTTGAACTTTTACTCTTGCGGCCATGGATGTTCTGCCATTCTTCCATGAACTTTACCACTGACCGTGCTATATTAGCCGGCTCTTCTATCCTTTTGCCATCCCGCGCATTGTTCCTCGCCAGCCATAGCCCGTATACACCTTGAACCATAACTGCTTTTTCATCATCGGATGCTTCGGCAAACCAAGTCAGCAGCCATCTTGCCAGAACACTCTGGGAGCTAGCGGACACCGGTGGGATCGCCACCGGAACTCCCAATTCCGAGTGCATGACGTTCCAGAAATTTGCTGAGTGATGACAACCCCAAAACCTGTGGTAATTTGTTTCCTCACGACCACAAGCGACGCAAAATACCCCAGGTTTAATTCTCCTCCTATGAAGCTCTGAGCCTACTGCCAGACCATTCCGAATCAACCGCCATGTGTGTGTTTTAGCCTTGCCAGGAGCTACTGTATCCCACAAACTTAACCAGGACTTGTGATCTACCACCGACGATGACGATTCCGGCCGTCCGGACTTGAGTCGTTTTTGTGTCATATGTAGGTGGTAAGCTGACCTGACAGTGAACGTACCATTTTTTGTGTAATTCCATGCCAAGTAGTCCTCCATTCCTGGCCCTCCTATTGTGATCTGCAATATTTCATTTGCTTCATCCGGAGAGAACATCCGTTGAACTTTGCTTACATCCCATGAACGGCCCTGGTGGTCCAGCAGATCACAAACTCTGTTTATCCCATGTATGTAGTCCTGGCCCAGTGGCTTCAGGCTACCTTTCCTTGGAATCCAATTGTCATGATGTATCCTAATTCTTGACCCATCACCGATCCTCCAGATTAATCCATCTAACAGAAGATTTCGGCCATGCAGAATACTTTTGAAAGTGAAAGATCCTCCTCCTGGACATGTAGCATTCAGAATTGATCCATCCCTGAAATACCTGGCTTTTAGTACCCTCGCACAAAGCGATGATGGAACCTGCAGAATACGCCAAGCCTGTTTCGCTAGCAGAGCTTGGTTGAATGCTTCTGGATCACGAAACCCAAGGCCTCCTTCATGCTTCCTAGTGCACATCTTGTCCCATGCTATCCAGTGCATCTTCCTTTCACCATTCACTGCACCCCACCAGAAGTTTGAAGAGATCGATGATAGGTTCCCGCACATTTTCTTTGTGAGTTGAAAACAGCTCATGGTGAATGTTGGTGTGGATTGGAGACCAGATTTAATTAGTACCTCCCTCGCTGTCTTGGAGAGGCCCTGTCCCTTCCATCCAGAAACTTTTCCTCTAGCACTCTCTTTGACATATTTGAAAGTTCCGTCTTTGGATCTTCCCACCACCGTGGGGAGTCCCAAGTACCTCTCACTCAGGGCCTCTGTCTCTATGCCCACTGCTTCCTTGAGAAGTGCTTTATCCTCCTCCTTAGTAACCTTTCCAAAAAAGATGGAAGATTTTTGTATATTAACCTTTTGTCCTGATGCCACCTCATAGTCATGTAAGATTGTACGGAGTGCCTCAAAGTTAGATTGAGACCCCTCTAGAAACACCACACTGTCATCCGCAAACAGAAGGTGAGTGACCGTGGGGCCAGTGCTCCCAAAGGAAACTCCTTTAATCTCCTTCGTCACCTGAGCGCTTCTCAAGGGGGCCGAAAAACCTTCCACACAGAAAAGAAAAAGGTATGGTGACAAAGGATCCCCCTGTCGAAGTCCTCTGGTTGGTACAAAACATTGAGAGAGGCCACCATTCATCTTAACTGAAAATCTCGCTGACGTGACGCACCTCATCACCATCTGTGTCCAGTGACTAGAGAAACCAAACCTCGTCATCATTTGCTCCAGAAAAACCCATTCAACTCTATCATATGCCTTCATCATGTCAAGCTTAACAGCACATAACGGTTTCTTTCTCTTCCTTGTTCTAATGGCATGTACACACTCATAGGCCACCAATACATTATCTGTGATCAACCGGCCAGGGACAAAGGCACTTTGCTCATCTGATATCATAAACGATAGCACCACTTTCAACCTATTAGCCAACGTTTTTGCAGCAATTTTATACAAGACGTTACAAAGACTAATGGGTCGAAACTGCGAGAGTAACTCCGGTGAGTTAACTTTCGGAATCATAACAATGATAGTGTCATTAAAGCCATTCGGCGCCGCCTTTCCGCCCAGGAAATCCCGTACAGCCAAGCACACATCATCCTTTACCAACGACCAGTGACGTTGATAAAACATCGCCGGGAACCCATCCGGACCTGGCGATTTGGTTGGTCCCATCTGGAATAATGCCGTCTCGATCTCTTCATCAGTGAACACAGCCGTAAGCCTAGTATTCATCTCCTCCGTCACCACTGGGTCAATATGTTGTAATAATCGCTCGCCTTCATTGGAACCTTCTGATGTGAATAAATTAGCATAAAAGCTTGCTGCCATTGCACGCATACCTTCATCATTAGTGCACTTCACTCCATCCTCCTGTAGCAATGCCTTAACAGTATTCTTGCGTTTCCTGTGTGACGCTCTATTTTGGAAGTATTGGGTATTCTGGTCGCCCTCTAGTAACCAGTCCACCCGGGATCTCTGCTTGTAGAATATTTCCTCTCTTTCATATACTCCTCTGTCTTACTACAGTACCACTACGCGCATGCCATTTGTTTAAGAACACATGCAGCACAAATTAGCCATATACAATTGGCGATGTGATCTTTTTAATTTCTATAAAGGGAATCAAAATGATTGGCTTATATGTCCCTCCCTCGGCACCTACATGAGTGCCCGGCTTTACTTGACGCGCCATTTTCCCCTGATGCGCCTAACACCTCTCCACTCAACTAGCACTAGGCCATCGCATGCACCATCAATGTCTTCTGTAGACCCGTGCCTTCTAGAACCTGCTACAGAAAGGATGTCATGATCTTGCAACGCTCACATCATCGCCTCAGGCTGTGTTTGGTTCAGCTTCAGCTTCCAACTTCTGGGTCCAAAAGTCATAAGCTGAACCAAAGGGGTAAATTTACAAAGCAGCTTTTGAGAATCTGCAGCTTCTTGTGTTTTTTTTTTGCGGGATATAACTATTCTTGTGTTGAATGAAATGATGTACAAGTATTCCAGAGCGGATTGGAAAGGGACAGGAGTGCCCGCGTGTTTGACTTTGTGGCTCGTTCGATTGAAATACGAAATCGATCCGCTACGTATCCTTGCTAGTTGCACCCTCCGCTGCCATCAGATGGTTGACCCAAGGCTTTTATATATTTTAAAAATTATGAGGGTTACCCGCGGTCTCTGCATCAGAATGATGCATGTAGTTATCTTATTAAAGATTGACAATGAAAACAAAGTTCGAAGCCACCCTCCCCTCGCGTCGCCCCTCTCGGGCGGCTCAGGGGCTGAAAACCTAGCCCCGCCGCCGGCCGCCCTCCTCCCTCTCTCCCTCCCTTCGTCGCCGCCCGAAGCAGCCCTCGACCAAGCCCGGGGCGCTGCTGATGAAGGTGGCAGCGGGGCCTCTCGCTGCTACCCTGTCTTGCTCGGCGGGAGCCTCGGGATCCTGGGCGACGGCCCTGGCTAGTTGGGCGCCACCGGACCTCGGCGCAAGGTGGCGCGGGCGCGGGTCACAGATCCCGTCCATGCGTGCGGCGAGCTCTGTGGTGGATGCGAGCCAGGGCGCGGCGGCTGTCGTGGTTCTAGGTCTGACAGTAAGGGTAGGGGTACGAATGGAGAGGCAAGGTTCTAGCTATGGTGAGGTTGTACACAAGGTGTTAGCGAGTTCAGGCCCTTCTCGGAGGAAGTAATAGCCCTACGTCTCGGTGCCCGGAGGCTTGGTCGACTGATATGTGTATGCGTGTTTACAGAGGTGCGAACCCTTGTTCTGGAGGAGGGGGGTGGCTTATATAGTGTGCCGGGACCCCAGCCATGCTCCACGTTACCAAGGGTTTAAAGGTACATTTAAGGCAGGCATTACTGATAATGCCTGCAGTAAAGGATAATTAAGGTGTTTACTACAGTGAGTTAATATAGGACCGTTGTTGTTCCAAGAGGCGCTTGACCTTCGGAGGTCGAGTGCCTGATCCGGTCGAGTGGAGTTGAGTCGTCCTGTGTACATGAGTCAGTCGAGTGAAGTGTCTCCTCGGACCGTCTCAGTCGACTGTCTCCACTGTCATGGGTCTTGTCTTTTTATCTTCTTGGGTAGTGACCTTGGGTGGGGTACCTCGATCAGGCATGTGACCCTACCCTAGGTCTGTAACCTCGTCAGTAGCCCCCGAATGGATTGAGGCTTGAGCAAGGGGAAGCTGAGGGAAGCTCTGGTCTTGGTTCGACGTCCTTGGGGTATATTGTTTCGGAGCCCGTGACTTGGGCAGGCTCCTTCAGTTGTCTCTTGGTCGCCTCGATCGATTCTGAAGCCATCAATGAATTAGTGCCTCTTGCGTCGACTGGACTTCTTGTGTCGACTGGATTTTGCGCTAGGCGTCGGGCGCCGTGAGCGCGTGCCGTTTTCGACGAGATCGGTTGCCCTTTGGTCGCCGGATTCGGCGGGGCTTTCGAAATTTGGGGAAGCCCGCGGGGCGGGACATGCCGCATCAATCGGAGAGGTGCGCTTCGAACGCCTCGATTCCCGTGCCTCCTTTTTCGTCACGTATCGCGTCAGCGTCTATTATGGGGTCGGATAGGATTGCTCGGGGCCACCGATCAGCCACTCGACCGAGCCGTTATAAAGGCGCGCCGAGCCCGCAGCGGGGGGCACTGTGCGCCCAATCTTCTCCCGTTCGCCTCAGCTTCTCTGCAGCGCTCTTGCTTCTCCGCTGCGCCCCCGTTCCCTCTTTCTTCTCTCCGCAGCGACCGCCGTCGCGCGAGCCATGGGCAAAGACAAGACCGCGGCCATGGAGCGCTCCAAGAAGGCAGCGTCGGGGAAGGGGAAGCGAGCTGGCCGGAGCGGTTCGTCGTCGAGGTCCGGACTCCCCGCTGGATGGATCCAGGGGTATTGGATCCGGTCCACCGTCATGGTGGAGGATCTGGAGGAGCTGGAGGAGGAAGGGTTGATCGCCCGCGACTCCTGGCGGGTGCCATTGGGAGAGCTCGAGCCCCGGCCGCGGGAGGGCGAGTGCGTACTCCACGCCACCCACGTCGACCAAGGTTTCTCTACGCCCCCGCATCCTTTCTTCCGCGCGTTTTTGATCTTCTTTGGCGCCCAGTTGCATTACTTTACGCCCAACTCTATCGCCTTCCTCTCTGCCTTCGTTTCTATGTGCGAGAACTTCCTCGGTTGCCGACCGCACTGGGGCTTGTTCAAACACATCTTCGCCTGTCGCTCGCAAACCGTCAAGAGTGTGAACCCGAGTGACGGCAAGACGCACGTCCTCCAGGCGTGCGGCAGGCTCGGGATTCAGCTTAGGAATATGAGCGCCTTTCCCCCCATGAACCTTCCGGAGTCGATTCGGGGCTGGCAGTCGACCTGGTTTTATTAGTAGGACAGTCCGACTCCAGGTCAGTCGACTGGCCTTCCTCCATTCACTCTAGGTCGAGCCAGCCCACCTCCTTCGATGATAGTGAGTAAGGCTGAGAGGCCGAAGTAGACATGTTGATGGAGAGGGTCGTCCAGTTAGTCCGCGAGGGGGTCACGGGGATGGACCTGTTTGAGGTGTATCTCGCGCGGAGGATCCAGCCGCTCCAAGCCCGGGACCATCCGATGTGGCTGTATTCCGGCACCGACGACTCGTCGCGAGTCCACCCGGAGGCGGCCAACCCGAAGTATGTGGTGCAGTGCTTGAAGAGCATCACTGGGAATAAGGACAACCCCAGGGGGTCTGGGAGGATCGTCCCGTTTGATGCTGACCACCTGCCCGATAAGGTTAGTCTTCTGTTCCCGAGTGACGTGTCTGTCGACCGGCTTGTGATTTGTCTTGATGGATCTGAATGATATTTGGTCAAACTTCTTTTCTTTGCAGATCTATACAGAGATGTATTCGCTGCCCAATGGGGATTTGGACCCGGAGGGCGAGGAGGGCACGGGCGACGCTGCCGAGTGGAGGTCGGAGGAGGAGACCGAGGAGAGCGAGGATTATAGCAGCGGGGAGGAGGTCGAGTCACCTTCTCGTGTCGAGCGTCGATCCAAGGAGAAGAACGACCCAGGGGCCGCACGCCTCCAGGTGGGTCCTTCGGGGCCTCGGACGCCGAAACGCACTCGAACGGCCACTCCCGATGTCGCCGAGAAGACGCCCAAGCAGCCCAAGGTCGCCACCACCAAGCCTCGGAAGGCCCTGCCTAGGATTAAGGTGGATGTACCCATCGCCTCCACGTAAGTGTCACTTGGACTTGTTTCTTGGAGGTCGACTGCGACTTCTGTCGATTCATCTCTTGACTGAATCTTTCAGAGCTGCTGCTTCCATGACCTCGATGGACATCGACCGGGGTCGAGACGACGAGGAGACCGCGGATGACGCGACGTCTCGCGCAGGTGTGGGCTTTGTGAGACTTGTCTTATCCTTCTTTTCTTTCGCGGGCGACGGTTGACTGACTTAGTTCTCCGCTTGACCCGAAGTGCCACGCCTCGTCATAGAGCTGCCGGATGACGACGAAGACGAGGAGCAGTTGGGAGGGGACCACCGGCGCGCAGGGAAGAAGGGCCGGAAGGCGCCTTCTGGCTTAGAGGCCCAGCGACAGGAGGACGCGGACCGAGCCACGGTCTCTTTCGCCATCCCTGTGTCGACTGTGCGTGCTGTCGACCCATCGCCTGCGCCGAACATCGACCCAGCGCCCGCCCCGACGCCTGCGCCGGTCGTCGACCCAGCGCCAGCTCCAGGCGTCGACCCAATGCCAACTCCAGCCGTTGACTCAGCGCCGGTTCGTGCCGTAGATCCAGCGCCCGCGCCTGCGGCCGACCCGACGCCCGCCGCTTCATCAGTCCTCTTCTCTACCTACCGCCTCCCGGAGGACCCTGTGGGGGCGGCTCAAGAAGCCGTTCGCCAGGCGGAGGTGATGATGGGGAGGACGAAGGCGGCGTACAAGGCCAGCATGGCGGCTTACGATGCCAGCTCTGCTCTTCGGGCTAACGTCCAGGTACGTTGTCTTCATTGAAGTAGTCTTTAATTTCGAGAGAATCTGCTTGTTTTGTTTCGTGAGATACCACACCCAGTGGGTGTTCTTTTTTTTTTGCTCGCGCCGGACTGACCTTGGCCGAGTGAAACCAGTGGGGGCACGCTCAGTGCACCCACTGGGTGTAGTCCCCGAGACCGTGGTCGACTGCTGGCGGTCGGCCATGGTCTTACTATAGAACCATTCTTTCTTGTTGTTGATTTTTTTTTTGCTCGCGCCGGACTGACCTTGGCCGAGTGAAACCAGTGGGGGCACGCTCAGTGCACTCACTGGATGTAGTCCCCGAGACTGCGGTTGAGTAGTTTGACTCGACTGTAGTCTTATAATCTTGCTTTGTTGTGTTGATGCAGAAATCTTGCGAGTTTGGGGCCAAGTTTGCAGATCTTGAGAAGAAGCAAATCCAGCTTAATCTTGACTTGGAGTTGGCTCGGGACCACCTGAAGAAGACGCAGGATGATGCGGCTGGTAACTTACTCCTATCTTTTGTCGACAGACTTTTCGATAGATGTGCCTTGTGTTCCTTCATGTTCATCTGTCCAGTGGCGGCTTTGGTAGGTCCACCTGAAGGCAACCTTGGAGCAAAAGGATCTTGACCTGGCGGCGGCGCAGTAGGCGGCTCAGGAGAAGTCGGAACTAGCGGCGAAGAAGCTGGCTTCCGTGGGTGCGCTCGAGGCGGAGATCATCCGACTGAGAGGCTCACTCGACGCGGCTAACCAAGAGGTGACTCAGCTGAAGAAGTCCAAGGTCGTCCTGAACTACAAGTACGAGGCTCTCTTTCGGAAGAGGGTTGATCTCGAGGCGTATCCTCGCGAGATTACCAAGAAATGGTACCTCGTGCTCGAAGGTATGCCTCCTTCGGCTTGGTTAAAATTGGATCAGTCGACCCATATCTTATCCGTTGACTCGACTTGCTGTTTTTGGTGCAGAGTTCTGTCGTAACTTCAAGGAGGAGACTGGACGGGTCGAGCCCGGCTTGGACCCAACCAACTCCATTGTGAAGGACGAGGTGTCCATGAATATACTGAGGCTGGAGTCCCGCCTCACTGCGGCCACGGATTATCTGGGACGACTGAAGGCAATGATGGCCCGAATCGACACCGCGCTCTGGAGAGGGATCGTGCAGGAGAACGACCTCGAGTCCTTGATGACTCGACTCAACGAGATCCCCGACCGAGTGCAGGAGTGGAAGAAGTCGGCAGCCCGGGGAGGAGCTGACGTGGCGCTGTCTTTGGTCCATGTGCACTGCAGGGAGGTGAAGGAGAGGAAGCTTGCCGCGCTGAAGGTCGCAAACACGAAGGAGCTCCAATTCCAGTCGTTTATGGAGACTTTCCTGGAAGCCGCCACTCGCATTGCCGATGGGATCGATCTGGACGAATTCGTTGCGCCTGCAAGCCCGCCTCCTCCCGAGCCATGACTTTGATACATTAATCTCATTTGCCGTGGAATGCCGCGTGGATTTGTAATCGTTATACTCTGGTGGGTCTGTGGCCCAAGTACTCTTGCCCGATCTTTGCGGGGCTTTTATTTGATTTTGATCCTTTGGTTTGTCGCTCTTCTTCTGATTGTTCGAATCTTCGAGTCAACATCTTCAGCTAAGTTCCCGAGTGAGAGGGTCGCTCTTCGCTCAGAGTAAATATTTATAACTTAGTCGATTCCAAGCTACGTTGTACTTGTGGCGGAGTTCGGAGGACCGAGCTGCTTTGTACTTGTAGCGTAGCTTGGAGGACCGTAGCTAAGCCCCCGAGTGAGAGGGTTGCTCTTCACTCGGAGTAAATGATTGCAACTTAGGCGAGTCACGGGGTCGCAGCTAAGCCCCCGAGTGAGAGGGTCGCTCTTCACTCGGAGTGGAATGTTTATAACTTAGGCGATTCCAAGCTGCGTTGTACTTGTGGCGGAGTTCGGAGGACCGAGCCGCTGTATACTTGTAGCGTAGCT